>JAQSVV010000152.1:0-600000 GCA_036375495.1 Agrotis segetum
CGCAATTCGACCGATTTCAACTACAAGTGAAAATCATCCAGGTTACCAACATGTTATCTACGAGTAGATGAATAACAAAACACGCTCGCTACGACGACGCGACGCGACGTTAAGTCAGTCGAATCGCATCATTATATCGTAGTAGCAAGGACGATTTTCATTTTTAGTTAGTAGAAATTGCAGATTCATGAGCAAGATCTTTTAACGTCGAAGTTCTAGTTTACGTCACAAAAATGGTAAAAGTATTTAATGCAAGGGTTTCTCTTCCTTTTCTTTACATAACGCTTTTCTTTTTTTTTTTAGCGTGGTAATATCAGCAAATGAGTCCTCCCACCCCGGGCAGGGCGGGAGGGACTGTCAGACTTCTACTGACCAAAATCCACGGTGTCCTTCAATAGCCCTTTCTATTCCGGGGTCACGGTAAGGAAAAAATCCCGCGACCCCGGTCTTTACATAACGCTGGCTTATACTTAGGTACTGTGAGATTGTCTACTTTCCAAATAAGTCTAGGTACATCATGCAGGCTTATTTTATAAGTCTGGCCATCTTCTGCCACTCAAACTATTTTGAAAGTAGATAAAGCCGTAGAAAAATACATAATTGTTTTGGATGGGTTGTCAGTTCATTTTTAGATTTATGAAAAGGTGAAGGTTCATTATTTAAAACAGACTTTCAAAACTTTGTGCGTGATTATTCGCTATGTGCTCCGTGCTAAACTCAAGCTAGGGACTTAAAAATCGATCGCAGTGCGCGATTTGGCAGAGATTTGAAATGAAACGAGACTCCCGGGAGGGACGTGTGTCAAGTTTAAACACAGCTTTTTTAAGTAACTTATTTTAGGTCTGATTTAATATAAAATAAAAAACAAGAAAAAACTGTTTACCACAATATTAATTTGCCAAGAATTAGTAGGTCTTACGAGTTCTTAAATAATGTGCACACCAGGAAGCGCTGTCATCACAAAAACTGCAAATACTTTTAAATAACTCGTGGTTTTATGTGTAAATATACTACTAAAACGTTAAGGGAACAGTGTATAAGAAGGGGACGCGGGGTATGATGAGAAATCCCACACTTAAGGCAAACTTAACACAATACTTAAGCCCATTGTCCACGTAACCGCATGTCAGACGCACGCTTTCGTCAATGGACGATTGCATCTTGCGTAGAGAAACATTGAAATATGTGTCCACGAAGCGGCAACGTCGCGTCATCCGCTCGTGTCCATCCGCTTGTTATGCATTTTTATAACTAAAGACGTCCTTTCTCGATGCTAGTTGAAAGAAAACTGAGACCTTTTGTAGCGTGACTGACTATTGCATGAAGCAGCGTGGACATAACAAATATGCAAAGTACACCTATCTTTATTAGATTTGTAGGTTACATGCATCCTACGAAAGACGACTGTGTGGACAGTAGGCCTAACGTAGCGCAAGCGCCAATAGGACGCCATTTGTTAATGGCCGCTTGTGGAACGTTAGTGCTGTGTCAAGTATGCCTAAAGAGTGTATGTCTCCATTATACCTCGCGTCCCCGTCTTATACACTATTCCCCTACATATGAGTAATTGTTACAAAAAAAAAATGAATTAAAAAAAAACCTTTGTGGACCACACTACATAAATTATGTACACTCGACAAAGTGGAATCATGACCCATTTTGACAATAAATCGTTTGAATCCGTCAAATTGACAAAGATCAAAGTCATTACCATGGTTATGTATGTTTACGCGAATGTGGACCTAATTGTATTTGAAAGTCTGTAGGAAAATAAGCTTATGGGGGGGTCATAATTCCACTTTGTCGAGTGTACATCTATCTCTACATAGATAGCCCATTTCTACAGCACCCTGTGAAAATAAACCAACACATCGATGATAACCACATTCAAACTCATTCAATGACATGTTCGCGTGCCACAAAGATAACATGATATAATGAGTTACAAAAGATGATTCAACCATAGATAGGTTGGTACAGTCAAGTTCTAAAATATGCGTACACTTTTGAATCTTATTTAGACAGAATAATGTTCAAAGGTATTTGTATTACTCATATTTTACATAAATAGACATACTGATAGCATCAAATGAGTTCTCCGCGCCCTGGGTGGGGCGGATGGGACTGTCAGACTCTTACTGACTAAAATCCACCAAACAACTGGTCTTCCCCCCGGACGTATCCGAGACGGAACTCCAGTCCACGGGCGCACGTGGAGGTTTCCTGTCATAGCACCCCAACATAAATAAGTTGCGAAAATCTTAACATTTTCGCAACTAATTTAGGATCGGTTTCCAGTCTAACTGGATGGTTTAACTGACCCTAGTTACTAATAAATGCGAAATTTCTTGGTAAGACAGCATTTTTCATGAAGCTGACTGTCTCTCTTTTTTTTTCTCATCCATACAACACATTGAGTACTGAATAATGTGATTCGCCTTGGTAAGATTAGTTGTGTGGAACTTTCAAGTCACTGAACTTTCACAGTTTTTTATGTCTTGTGACTGGGACTGTAGCACCATAACTATTTTAGTACTTGTTTTATTTTATGTCTTTTGACAACTCATAAGTGCCTGTAATTGGCCTTTTTGAAATATTTTTTTTTGATTTGACTGACTAAATGACTGTAAAATTATCGGTAAATGCCGTTAAATATTTCGATAATACTTGCATCATCGCGTTTATTAACTTCATTTTCCATAAATGTGGCCTAAGTATAAAAGGCAAAATTTTACCGTGTTTTAATTAGAAAATGTCCACAAAAAAACACATTTATGAAAATAATATCTTACTCTAAAATTATACGATGTTATATCCCACCCTCGTTCTACACTGAACAGAATGACGCTATCTAAAACGCTGAAATACGTTACGGAATCGCATTTACATATCGTACATTTTAATCTCTATACACAAAACCATTTATCTTGACGCATTTATAAATCAAAATAAGCTACAGCCTGAAAAATTTTAAGGTTAATACCACAAATAAAAAACAAAATGTTTTAGATTTTATGAAGGTTGCTAAAAATATAGTAATTAATACGCCCGTAAAATTTAATCCACAAGCGAAATATTTTTTTTTCTCAGTATTTATTTAGTTTAAGATTAATTTTTAAAAATATTTTAAGGCGTGATCAAAGCTAGACCTTTTAGGCTAAACACCTGGTGGCCAGGCTGAATAAACTTAGAACGTTATTTAGAAATGGCGTCGGTCGAACATCGATGGAAACGGTTACGGCAGATGATTTTCATCAGAAAATCATTCCAGAACATTGCTTTATCTACGAAGACTTGCAGCCCAAGAAGGTGTCATCAGAATCATATTTAGATGCATACGAGAGGCGCCAAATACTCATCTAATCTCCCTGTCGTTTGCTCGATTTAGGTGTAATGTGCGAATCTTATTGCCTCAGCATCTGTGCTTTCCTCATAATTTGCGTCGAGTTGGGAAACACATCACACTAATAGCCCATATTTTATTAAGGCTATTACATAAATTTTATTTAGGTTTGCGTCAAATTAATTTATAGGTCGTTATTTTAACGCTCTTCTTTGTAGGCGATGTTAAAATTCCTTAACAGTGTCATGTTGATGAAAACACGAAGACGATGCATCAGAAATGTCCGTTGAATAAAATATGTCTAGACGGTATATTCTCAGAGTGGATCACACATAACATAACTGTTTATAACACCGTATAAGTCTTCGTCAGTCGTTGAAAAAATAAAACAAGACAAAGAACGTGCCTACGCAGATACCTGTATGTCATTTGATGTAGGTACACCTGAGAACATCGTTACTATAAAATGCAGAGCGCAAACAGCAAGGATAGAATATTTTCTTTGTTACTTCTGTCTATAGTAAAAAAACAATTGGAGGAAAAACAAAAGTAGCTCGTTCGCAAAACAAAGGATAGACGGTTAAAGCGCCGCGAGAGTGTACACACCTCTCGGGTACTTCCTCATCTAAATAAAAGGTGGTGTGGAAACGGTTATCCTGAATACGAAGCTCTTTTTGACCGCGACCGAAAACAAATAAATCAGTGTGGTTTATTTTACCAGTCGTGTGTCCAATTTGTTTTCGTGAACTACGCGTAATTCGATAATATTTTGTGCGGAACGAGTAGGGCATTTCTACGGACACGGTGATTTTTGCTCAATTCCGTGGGCAATTTTTTTTTCACATTATGACTAATTGTATATCACCAAAATAAAAAGCATATTTTTTTAAACAAAATGGTTCTAATTTGCCAGTAATTGCCCCAGTAGTTTATGAAATAAATTTTGAGTGCCATGGAATCGAGAAATGTGACCACAGAATTTAGAGTTACACATATTCTACGTAACCGGGAAAGACTAATTCAATTTAAAATAACATTCAAGATCATATTTTAGCAGTTTTTGGTATTTTAGTTATGTAAGTTTATATTGAGTCTGCCTTGAGAGAGATTCCTTGAGTTATCATGCTTAGTTAACTAACTTTTAGTCAAATCATATAAATGAGCATTTTTATTAAACTTATATGGTAAAATATATTCTATTAAGCATTTTCGTTAAACCTTTAAATTACAAACAAGAAACATGAAGTATAGACGTCAAGTCAGTTTTATTTATCAAGCCGCAGAAAATAATAGACATAATCGAAGTTTTCGGGTGTATATTAGTCAGGTCAATTTTTTACTCAAAAATTACTGAATGTATTTTAATGAAACTTTGCAGCAATATAGTTTAAACATCAGAATAAAATATAGGCTATTATTATACGATCTTTCGAGGCTCGAGTAGCTAGTCGCGGTAGTATTAGCTATAAAATCAGATCCTGCAATTGCAACGTCAACTCTAGATACTTTCAACCTTTTATACAACATTTTAGACACATAATGTATGGCGTAAACTACTTTACCATGACAAATTGTGAAGCAAGTGACTTTAAACCTCATATAAACTGAGATTAGTTCCATGGGTAAACCATCGTTCTCAACTCCGTGGACACCAAGACACAAAATTGAGGGCCACGGAATTGAAAAAATATCTTACTAATCAAAATAACTTATTACTGTTACGACTTCAAACAAATTAAATGAAACAACCATGCTGGTGTCTAGTTCAACTTCAGTCTAGGGAAACAAAGCATGTTTAAAAATAAAACATTGAGAAGATATCTTTGACACGGTATTGAGAAAAGACCCCGAACTAAAGACACGGAAACAGGTTCTCACCTTCGAAAATCGAAAAAAAACAGCAGCTCACCACACATGCACTCACATGGCCTGCTCGGGAGCATCTGACACTTTACAAGAATCGGATGGTGATGCCCAGTTCGCGGGTATTTAGTATCGTAATCAAGTGTTTTTTGTATGATACGGAAAAGACTCATTAGACTGGGACAAATCTTTACGCATCCACAAATATAAAAAAATAAGCAATTACAGGTTTATTTATTGTCAATGTCTCTTAGTTAGCTATCCATATACCCAAGAATATAAAAAGTTTGCTTGAAATTCAGCTCCATTAAAGAATATAAAATATTTTACACTCGATTTTGGAAAAGGGACCGGTCAAAATCAGTGAAATTACACCCGTTTTTTCACTTCAGATTTTTTTTAGGAATTTTAAGAAGTAGTACGGAATTTATTTTATGCTCTCCAGATAGGAAATAGATTGGGACGTACGCTTAAAAATTTTGGAATGTGTATGTAACTTCTAACCATGTTTTTTTTAAAGGACAAAAAAAATGCCCACTTCGTAGAAATGCCCAGTAACCCATAGGAACACCGCAGTATTTTCGAAACCGCAATATTTTGTTGAAATATTATAAATCCTGTTTTCAGAATTAAATCAAAAACAAATGGGTATAGCATAAAATTTACACAGCCACGTTTACATTACCTATATAGTTTTAGGTGACCGCAATTTAAAGTTTTAATGAGTTATTTATCCTTAACGCGAAAACAGGGTACTGTCGGCATATTAATCATATTCATTTGTAAACATATTGAGACAATATACTACTTTCACACGTTTTCTGTTCAAAAGTCCGTAATAATATTAATTTTACGTCTATAAATACATTAAGGTTAAGTTAACAAAATCAATAAATATGAAGAAGATAAATACCGTAAACATATAAGGAAATATAATTTTGAAGAACGAAAAGTAAAATTAATTAATATCTCACTTCTACTTTGATAAAACCCACGTATTTATAACTTGAAGTTATACGCCTACAGCCAAGGTTCAATACACCAATATAATTACCATCAAAATGTATCTTAGAACGTTACCGATCTTGTGCCTTTATTTGTAAAGTGGTGTAGATAACAAACGCACATTTATAGCTTCGATATCGCTCGAGGATAGTATATCCTTCAATGTTCATCCAACGTGACGTTCGATGCCAGGCCCCTCGTATTTTAACTGTCCCTAAGGATAAGAACATCAAAGTTGAAACTTATGGTAAAAATTCGTTACAGGAACTTTGGATAAAATAAAAGAAAAAAAATAAGAAAAAGCACAGAATAAACTTACTTTTTGTATTTGATAAAAAAAAAGTAGCATGGATGGCAATTTCGTAATATATCTTAAACAGTACCATATATAACATGATTGTGACTGTTCATAAATTACGTTATTATTAGTAGGAAATGAGGAATGGTAGCTCATTTATTAAATACTAGATGTTGCCAGCGGCTTCACCCGCTACAACTCGAAAATAATCCCACGGGAACATAAAATCAGGATAAAAACTATCCTATGTGTTGATTCAGGTTATTTTTATCCAAATCCGTTCTGTGGTTTTTGCGTGAAACAGTAACCAACATACCTACATACACACAAACATACGTCCTCACAAACTTTCGCATTTATAATATTAGTAGGATTTATACGTATCACAGTGGTGCTGCGGTATAAAGTCAGGTATGACATCAAAACCAAGGATGACAAGTGTTAGCCATGATAAGGCATAATATTATGACATCGGTTCTGGAGGGATAAGGAAGTTTTATTTTTAGTCCTCTCTAAAAGAGAAGAGAGGCTCGACTTTCTACAAATAACTAGTCAGGTATTTGAGGAATTTTGTATCGAAATTTTATAACACTTATGAACGAACCTTTGGCCAACGTGATGTGGAGATCTAGAAGTAGTTTACATTACGTGACACTGTCTACCAGTGGAGGACAGGTGGTGGACATAAGGATTCATCGTTTTCTTATAAACGGTAAAAGAAAAGTTATTAAGATTTTTTTTTCATTTCAAAACTGTTAAGATAACCAATTTTCTTTTTAAACATCTTCGCAATCAATCATCTTATACCAACAATTTCACAAGTACCCTTACCCTAAATAATAAATTATCTCCGGAGAAATTGCTCAAGTCTCTTTAATTAGTTGATGACATAGGCTCAAGTTATAATCAATACGTGGAAATTTCGCCGAGCATTGTCAAGCGGAACAATGTTGATAGCCGTAAAGTAAATTTATTCCATTACAAAGATATGAAATAATTTCATCACGTTCGCTACGAGAAAATATTTACATTTTCTACTTTAAATTATTCACTAGATGTGAATAATGTGATGAATTTGCAAAATTTAGTCACGTGTGCGTAAGCGTACTAAAGCTTTTTTGCACTCTCAATTTCATTAAACACGTTTACACGATCCTTGGATTCAATTTAGCTCAGAAAATGAAGTTAATTTGCTATTTTGCGTGAGCGATGTCGTCATTAGCGTAAACAATAAATTATTGAAGCCATTACGAGTCATGGGGCTGAGCTCCTTAGTAAATACAATAACAAATATGGCTGGTTGTAACTGGTGAAGTTTTGTTTCTCGACTCAGTGGCCGTCCCTTCGCTAACTGAATAACAGCAATAAGAGAGAGACGCCGTCCTCCGGTGAAAGAGGAACTAACTACACAACAATCTAATAAGAAATCGGCGATAAGGAAAACGTTTCATTGACAAAGAATAAATAGACTGTTCTGTTCTTTTGCCGCGATTAACATATTACCAACGTTAGGTGCCTAATAGACGAATGCTACCTAAATGTGACATTTATTTTCTTGTACATGTCCTGTCACAATAATGTTATATTACTTTTTCTCGGTTTTATTAACCTTTGTTTATTAGTCTTTGGGTTTACATGATTTACGTTAGAATTCTAGAATAAAGAGGTCATGTTTATTTATCAGACAGTTGTGACCTTACTATTTTTTATTAAAACCAAATGAACAAGTTGGTAGTCTAGAGTCAGTACCCTATTTATGCCACAGATAAAAGTTTAAATTAATTAGGTAGTATAAGATTTTTATGCATTATTAGAATTAAAATCCAATTGTTAAATTAAAATCACAAAAAGACCTACGAAGCTTCGATACAAATATTACAATTGCCAGTACAATTTGTAAAACAACATGAAATATAAGCAAAAACAGTCCAACAAAAAGTGAGATTAAACTCGAAAGCACGACCGCTCAAGGAAAACATTTTCTTAAGTTAACGGCTGTTAATTTGCACGGAAAATTGACCATTATTTTTAAGCACAAAATATTTTTCTGCACTCACGGTATTAATTGAACTTTACTTTCTGGAATAAGTAGAATCGAACCGAGGAATTAAATAATTATTAACTTACGTGGCTGCTTGGCTTTAGAGTTTCTTTTTCTAGACTTATCTTTATATATATATATATGTGTTTAGATTTTTCACATAGACACACACTTTATTCCTAGGCATTTTTATGACACTTATAGTGCATACCAGAAAGGGAGGTAAAAGTAAGGTCAATGTACGAAATTCCTCCTGTTTTGTGACCCGACTTTAGCTAACTCTTATTTTAATCCTTTAATGCTCGAGGTTAGTTACACAAGACCCTGTAAGTACGGCCAATCGAATTCACCAATAAAATCTGGTCATTACACCACACTTTCCGACCGCCATTCATTGGTTAATCGCGCATAACGAACTCTTTTTACTTTTCGTATTGTTAACGGCTTTGTTAATTTTTTTTTGTTGTGATGATTAACAGAAACTTTGAGAAGCGAAACGGTTTTTTATATGCATATTTAGGGTATATATATCTCATACCTTGAAAACTTTGGTCGGTACATTAATTTCGAAAAGTAATTACTTGAAAATTTGTTTGAAATGCCGTTCGGCTTAAATGCATCTAATACAAT
The DNA here is from genome assembly GCA_036375495.1 of Agrotis segetum. NCBI lineage: Eukaryota > Metazoa > Arthropoda > Insecta > Lepidoptera > Noctuidae > Agrotis > Agrotis segetum. Next base: position 9,181 of record JAQSVV010000152.1, read on the forward strand.
TTAGGAAAAATGAAGTACCGTTGTGAAACAGGAATTTCAAATACTCGTAACATTACTATGTTGAGTTTTATTACCAGAAGTTATTGGCAAACTTCTTCAGAACACCCACATTCTTTTGATTATGTTTACGTCACATTTTCGCTGAAAAAGTGGGTCCGGATAAATGACCCTGCTAAATAGGTAATACTTATTTCAGTCTACTTCAAAATGTCATGAAATAAATATAAAACGCCTTCGTACCATTTATATTTATCAAAAGCCACTCCAACATCTGTAGGTACAATCACCAACAAAAAGTCAACCGCCCACATCAAAAGAAAAACAATTTCAACGAACGTCTTAATCGAATCTATACTGAATCTCGTTTACGATGTACAAAATCGTCTTTTTCCGTTCTTTATAGCAAAGCAGTTTAGTGATTTAATAGAATTAAAGGCGTACTGTTCTCGTAAGTACGTCGGTACAAAACCCAATCAGGGCTGGCTGTTTCTGAGCGCGCTTGATTTGGTTATTGTCGACAATGGATTTACAGCCAACGAACGACTGCAGTAACATCGTTAGCGATAAAAGTCGTTTGTCAAATAAAACTGTATCGCTTTTAATTTTGTTCGTGATAGTATTATTTGCGTTCAATGTTGGGTTTGAATAGGCTGTTTTGTGAATATTCTTCCGATTCGATTTTTTAGGTATCGACAGAGCCGTAGTTTGCAAAAAAAAACACTTTAAAATCCTTATCAAAGTTTTTTTGTGTTGTGTAATATTAAATAAACGGAAGTCTGTCACTTCATATTCTTATTATTTTGTTACTTAAATTAATTAGCAAGTTAAATGTGCATAATTATAAGCCCAACAATTATAGCTTCGTATTTACACAAAAATAATTAAAGAGATTATTAGATGTAAGTCTGTTTATTTTAATATTCATTTATTTTGATAAAATATGACAGTGCCATATTGTATACCGTCGTATTTAACAATTTTAAAATCATAAACAAATTATTTTATTTTCGCACAAATAATATTTCATTTTAAATAAAACAATCTTCATTCAAAACTGCCCTAAACTTACTCCTTAACTTATTCACTTTATTTAATCAAGTAACATGTATGATGCAACATTACACTTCGGGAACTTAAAGATATCGTGGGCTTCATGGCGCACGTTTAGAACAATATGGTCAAAGTTTGGTCGTTTATTATGGCAGGCTGTGTAAACTGTGTTCAACACGAAAAGTCTTTTACATGATAGAGATTAGAGTTCACTTTCATTCATTATTAAATATTTGGACAACGTACCTGATACCTACCGAATTGGTTGGTCTTCAAAGATAAGCCACTCTTGCCAAGGTGTTTCTGTGTATTGGTGACCATCAATTAACCATTGCATCGAGTTTCATTTTCATTTGTAGATCTTTGACAGTCGTTACAGGTCGTCATTAGCCTGGTTGGCTGACAACCAGCCTAGTATCGTATTCGCTCATTTTAACTAGCACGGTACCTCTAGCCGAGATCAATTCGGCAGTCAGTGCATGTAAAATAGTAGTATACCACTGTATGCGGTTAGACTCCATGCGACCCCGACTCCAAAACAGCGGGGACAAGCCTGGGCAGATTATGTTATATTCATGATTCAATAGATTCCATTTCTGGGCCCATAACCTGTTGGAAATATCTTGTGAGCAGATTTTAGTAAAACTCGTAGTCAAATGTAAGTGGCTATTTAAGTAAGGAATTCCAGGATCATTTAAAAAATGAAGTTTTCCTGGCAGACCCGCAAGCAACGTTGCGTCGCACTCAGTACAGCTGAAGCAGAGTATATCGCTATCAGCGAAGCAGCGAAAGAAATAGTTTGTGCCAAAGGTCTCTACCATGAACTGACAGGTCAAAATAAAACGATTGATCTGTTCAGCGACAGCCAAAGCGCTATAAAATTAGTGTACGTGCCAACAGTCGGTAGGAGGTCTAAGCACATAAAGATAAGATACCACTATGTGAGGGAATTGGCAGAGGCAAACGAAATTTGTATCAAATATTGTAAGACTGATGAGATGCCTGCTGATATCTTCACAAAGGGACTTACTAGAGTTAAGCAGGACTACTTTAAAAAATGTATAGGCATACAGTGGGGGTGTTAAAGGAGTTCGTATGCTGGATACATTTGTTGCTAGGTGGTTGCTAGGTTACCTACTTTGTTTATAATAGATATGTCACATTGGAAAATTATTGCAATAAATAGTCGATCCATTTTTACGAGTTTTACTAAAATCTGCTCACAAGATATTTCCAACAGCTTAATTTTATCCAAACGTAGTTTTACAACTTCACAAATTCATTCCAGTACCTAATTTTGCCATTCACACAAAACTGCATGCTGAATAGAACAAATTAGCACTTTTAGTAACATATTTTTCGGTTCATATTTTAAATTCATAGTTTAAACTACTGATGGCCACCTCTTTTCCTACCTGTTCCCCCTTTCCCCTTACACTGTTTGCATCCCCTTTCCAACCACTGAGAGTTGCCACCGAGCGCAAATATTATGAGGGAAAGCCAGACGTTGTATCAATACGGGCAGAAATAACTGATTAATTCTAAAATGGGCGTGACCGTGAATGTGACATTTTTGGTCAAAAATTTGCCCAAAGATACAAGAGGACTGCATGAAGATTGCATTTTTATGACCAAAATACAAAATGAAAATGTGTACGTGTAAAGTTAATTATATGCACTGTATTAACGATGTTGTGCACACAATATATCGCATCGCATCTTACGCCAATGGTATACCAGATTATTAATACGAATTCAAATTGTAAAACATATTAGACACCCGTTTTTATTTGTTTTACTTCCGTTAAACGATCTTTTTTTGCGACACATCAATCATTTAAGATAAGCAATCAAAATTTTTATACTTATGTCTTGTCCCGAGTGGGTTCCTCGCTGATTTTTTTTTCGTTCAACGTTTTAATAAATAAAATTGCGTCCTTGGTCGTTAGGTTCGGCGGAATTTAACAAAACATCGTGATCACATCCATCAAGCTGTCTTATTGTATAGACGGAGGTCGGCCGATGGTATAAGTAGAGGGTTTTTATTATGCGAAATGCCTTTAAATCTCCATGTTCGTAATGAATGAACGAACTTTCGGCCTTTATATCGACGGTGAAAAAAATTGAGAAGAAAACTTTCGGTGATTAAAGAAAAAACTATTCAAATATATTTTGTTAACCGCTTTGGGTGACGTGCCTGAGAAGTAAGTTGTATGGTTTTTTTACAATTTAATTTTTTGGAGTTGAAGTATTGAGTTGAAGTTGAGGCATTTGCTTGCTATTAGTTGAAGGCGAATAATTGAGGAGAGTAAACTAAAATTACATTCTGCTTTCAAATTAGGAAAAAAAACAAACATAATTTTTGTTTTAATCATGTCAGTAGAACATTATATTAAATAAAAAAATTCTTTCACTGCAATTTCTCGTCAACAACGCCGACGCCGACGCGTAACAAAAGGTCATAGATATTTTATAAACTTTGAAACTCGGCAGAGAGTTGTCGGTTTGTTCGATAAGAAAGTTTAGTTCGTTAAGTAGGCACATTAGGGGGAAACAGGAAAACATTAAGGCGTGTCGTCGACAGTGGCTCGACGCCAGACGCTATTAAAATATGCTAACCAATTGGACGCACTGACTTCATTTCGACTTGTCCTCTTTTACGCCGGCACCCCATAACTTAATGGTGTAATTTGTACGGAATAATATTGAATCGCGATCTATCTAATACTTAGGTACTTCATCTAATGTGCTTAGAAAACCAACTCTAAAACTTTATAACTCGATTGAATTTACGGTTTTAAAATGATCAATCCGATCAAAAAAATATGCCTGCCTGTATAGTCTAATTCAGCAGCTGGCTAGTCAACGAGTCGAGCTAGGTACCTCCTTGCGGACCATGATTGATTTGTAAACCTAAGATTTTCCGTAAATAACGACACAGCCTTATTTATAATTATTTCTATGAAAACTGGCTTTGTAAAAGGCCTAATTAAAGGTTGCTGACCGCCATTTCCATTCTTTTTCAACAACCCCCGTATTTTCCGAACAAATCATCATTAGAAGAGCAATTTTTAAACGAAAAATTGCTAAAAGCCACGTCTTTGAAAACAATATCGATGTTCTTTTTTTAATAACTCTGGAAACAAAACGATAACTTCGTTCCCAAACTAGAATCAGAATCCATTGTTCGAGACCTAACCGAGTTTGAACGGAACAGAGTAATTATTAGCTGCTGAAACCGGCAGCTCTTCCAAACAAATGAAATGATCAGGAAACAATAAAGGAGTTTCAGCAACGGAACAAACCAGCGATGATTTAATATTTGTCGATGTTGCGTGTGTGTGTGTACTAGCAAAGAAAGCAGTTGGTAGACAGGCAGTGGCGACGCACCTATTTTTAACCGACTTCAAAAATGGAGGAGGTTCTCAATTTGTCGGAATCTTGTTTTTTTTTTTAATGTATGTTCCCCGATTTCTCGAAGACGCCTGGACTGATTTGGAAAATTTTTCTTTTGTTGGAAAGGGTATACTTTCCAATTGGTCCAATGATCATCAGGTCAAGATCTGATGATGGGATCCCAGGGGAATTGAGGGCAACCTTCAAATTTTATAGGCACATAGTACCATTTTCATTTATTTTCTAAAGTTGTTCAAGTATTTGCATTTGATAATCATAATCTCAGGTGGATGAGCTGATGAAGGAAGGTACAACTCCTCTAGTAAGGAGACAGTATAGTAAATTATGTTTATGTTCGCATATCTCCGGAACTACAAGTGCGATGTTTTTATGTTGCACTAGGCATCGTTCAACTTAAGCAAAACTGCAAGATTCATCAAAATCGGTTCAGTAGCTTTTGAGATAGAGAAGGAATGAAAGGGATGTTAACGATGTTATTACGGATTTCTTACATAAGGAAGAAAATGATGTATTTGCCAAGAATTTTGGTTGAATATTTATACTAAAAAGAGTAAAATAAAAACTTAAACAAAAATGTAAACGCCTTCAAAAACAACCACAAAAAGGGTAAAATAACCACCAAACCTTTTTGTTCGGAAGTCGGTGGCAAAAAAAACAAGAAAATCAATAAAAAAAACCACCGACTTCCGAAAGAAAAGTTTTGTAGGTTATTTTACCCTTTTTGTCTTCTTCTTCTTTGATCAAATTGTACTTTTCAAATATTGTATAGTTATAAGTATTTTTTCTTTGTCTCTCATCGTGATACTGTGTGCACTTGTGGCATGCCAATAAACGTTAATTCTTTCTTTCTTTCGAGTGACAAGTGCGAAGGTTGTATAACATGAGATAATTTAGATTGGCTAACCCATGCCCACGACTTGGCAAGTTTAGTAATTCTCTCACGGAATCGTACTAATGGGATGAAAGTATTTATCTAAGTTATATTTATAAACTACTCGTATCTTTAAATCCATATAGATCCTCACAAATTTTCTCATATCTTATACATACAGGGTGACTTTTTTTGCACCTCACAAACTATCAATAACTCATTTTTGAAAAAAAATCTAATAAATCATTTTCTCATCCGCTCTGCGTGGTCACTAAGCTAAACGTTAATATATACAGACGCATACCCCGCTTACCCCGGGGACCCGCCCCGCTACACCTGAGCGACACATCACAGGTCGGTGTCCAGATTCATCAACAGCTTTTTATAGATAACATTGAGACGTAATATCTCGATATTTTTGTATTGAGTGATACAAAAAGAAAAAAACACGTGTTCAATGATTTTCGCCAAAAATTAATATATTAGGATGGTGACTAAAAATTACCCTGTATATAATATTATAAAGAATATGTAAGACGGAAACATAAGGAAAGTGACAACGTAATGGTGAAAGATGGCTATTTCACTATCCTGTATACCTAACCCTTTTGTTGCCTGTACCTACCTTCAGGCATGCAACGGAACATATCCTGGGCTGATGCTGTCCTGACATATGACAGTTCTAACATTTCTCAGTTTCATTTTGTATCAGACGTGTATCGACGAACAATTCAGAGGTGCATTGTCGCACGATATACCAGGTAAATTCGTTAACGTGAATATACCTCGGATGAACGAAATGCCAGTTCCTGTTAGACTGTGTTATGCTCTATTTCAGCGCAAATATTTATGTTTTGAAGTTTAAAATGAAAATCAAACGAAACAAAAAATTTTCGAACATAAAATTTTATTTGGTTGTGGCATACCGTGTTTTTTGTAGAACAAAATACATTTCTATGTAAACAAATAAGTAAAAAACTATAGTTGAATATATGCAAGTGTCGCTTCACCTATTTGGATATTTTTTATTCGATCGTGATTGCTAGGAAAAGTGTTTGTTTTGAAACTGTGGCATGTTACTATTTTTAGAAATTTGATTTATATCTAAAACTTTTTTTTTTGCATTAACATTGTGCATTTCATTGCAAATTCCTTCATCCATTTTCATTCACTACTTACGCACAATCTAAAACACGAACAATTAACCATCGCTTCTATTAAATTAACTACGCGCACTGCCTAACTAGTGAATTCGTTACGCAAATTGACCACGACCTACAACAACTTCTGAATAGAAATCACCTATTTAACCGATAGTCGAATTAGAATGAAGTGATATGAGATTTTATTGCCGAATTGAGAGCTAGGCATTTGTTTATTGCTTTTTAATGGAGGTTCGTTCCAAATTAAGATGTTAAACATGGTGAAGGTCGAAGAGTGTTTCTCTTACAAAAAAATTGAGTACAAAATTGTGTTATTAATTTGATGATGATAGTCCTTCTGTGTGTTATTGTTTTCTAACGTAGTTTCAAATTGTAAACTATGCAACAGTTATCAGTGTTCCTTTTTACGTCATTAAAAATATGTGCATTTATTATTGGAACGAAGTTCCTCATCGCGCGTTGTGAAAGGGGGCTAGACGGAAAAAAATCTTACGAAAAGTTGTTGGTGTGGGGTGGAGTGGAGCGGAGCGGAGTGGAGCGGAGCGGATCAGAGCGGAGCAGAGCGGAGTGGAGTGGAGTGGAGTCGCGACGATTATTTTTGTTGAGTGTATACAGTAACTTCGTTCCATCCGGGTGTTCCTTGACACCTCTCAAGTTTTTTTTTTTATAAAACTTCTTTTAAAATCTAACAAAGATACTAACCAACCATCACAGATTGTTGAATACATAGATTGATAAATAATGCCTTCTACACACTTAACCTATTGCAGTATCTTAAACTTAAAAGAGCTTCTTCTGTCTGACGATTCAAGTGTTTTATTTTCCTGAAAAATACGAGTATTATTTTGTTTTCCAGTTAAGCGAAAGTACGAACCTTTTTATACACATATATACAAAAACGTACCTACTTACGTAAAAATAGCTGATACAGACTTACAAAGATTATATTAGTAGAAAAAGGTTGTCTGGGAAAGTTCACTGACCGCACGTCGAAAAACATTTTTGCGAAATAAAAAATATCAACCTGTCTTATAAAAGTAGACTTAGATTAAATCATCTTTATGGCTATGTGTAAAAAGGCTATACTAAGAATTAATAACAAGGTGAATCTAGTCGATAGTCAAGGAGATGCTTTGATGTAGTGCACTGTTGAGTGGCGTATGACGTTTCAGATTCTGATAGGCCAATTGTATAGGCAACAAAATACAATTCCGACCTACCGTATACGTCGATTCATTGAAATCATCATTGAAAACCGAGCAGGAGTTTCAAGTATTATTAATTAATAGTGGAATTAACTGGAAACTCAATACACCGCAGGTGTATATATCTGTATGTATACGAGTATAATATGGTGTCCGATATGCTTAAGGCCCATTGAATAATATATAGGCGCTAGCCTCAAATTTTCGCGTATGCGACATGATGATTAATTTCGAAAAACTGTTCTATCTACTTGTTATTATTTTTACAAAAAATATGATTGTTATATATTGTAAGGCAATATTTATTTCTGCAGAACGTCAAGGGTTGATTAAAAAAAAAAATTAAAGACTTGTGTGGAGTTTTGTAGTTTCACGCACGCAGTAGCTCACACGGATAGTTTTCAAAGCATCATGGAAAAGATATACACGCTTACGTAGCAGCATGCTGCAAATGATTGCTGGGAGGCCGGATGGCCCCATCCAAAATCACTGAATGGAAAGTGTACGTTTTTAAATCCTGGTAAGTAAACTATGTTTAAACTAGTAACTGTAACGTAGGATAAGCAAAATCTGTTAGTAAATCACTAACAACTTATGGACTAAGTATCTTGGTCTGACTGTAGAGAATTTTTATTTATTTTGTTTATGTTTGTACAGTCGGCCAAGAAAGTGGTGTACCACCCTAAGGTTGAATATCGCTTGCAGATTCATAGGTGATAAAGATTAGTTTCGCTTGCAGATCGATCTGACAACTTCTATTGCTGTCTTTATCTGATTATTGATAACGACTATTACTGTTTGTAACGTGACAGCTGTTCTTAGTTTGAACTTGATGGAACCAATGACGTCGTAAAATCAACGGCGGGGGGCTGTAGATTTTGATGACAAAATTGTATCTACAAATTCAGAATTGTAATCAACAAGTTACATAAAATTGTAAAGGCACAAGGCGAATCCACAAACCTACAATTTCTGTAAACTTGTAATTACAATATCAATAAAAAACAAGCTAAAAATAGATTTATCCTTTTATTAAATTTCTGCAATCAATTTTAAAATACTTATAACAAACAAAAACATAGCATATATAGTAATATTTAGAAGATATTGAAAATTTTTAAAAATTAGAAACGGGTGTAACCGCCGTTGGCCTCTATAACCTCTAAAAGACGAGACCTCATTGAACCAACAAGCCGTGAGCAAATATCGGTTCCCCGCATTTCCTCCCAAATATAATTACAGTGACTAATAAGAGCTTGTTTGGTTCTTTCATTTTGATGCGACCATCGTTGGACCATAAGGCCCCAAAGATTTTCTATCGGGTTGAGGTCCGGCGATCTTGAGGGCCACTGAATTACCCTTACGTCAGTGTGTGAACGAAACCAGGCTCTTACGATCCTCGCATTATGAATTGAACAATTATCTTGAACAAAATCAAATTGTGGCACTTCGTTCTCCGGGTAAACATTACGGACTGTCGGTAGCATTGCATTCTGAAGCACGTCGATATAATTTACAGCCGTCGCTCGAGGAGGTAGAGAACACAATTCTCCTACACCATCCGCACTCATCCAGCCCCAAATATTTACGGAAATTTACCTGATTCTCTATTTGGAATTACATGATCATCTTTATACCGTGTTGAATTATATCGCCAAAGGTGAAGACGTCCATGCTGACTGGATTTAAACGTTTTTTCATCACAAAACACTGTATTAGACCAATCAAACTCTAAGTGCTCTCTGGCGAAGTTCAGACGAGCAAGTCTGTGAGCATCCGTCAAATATATTTTCTTGGCGTAATGCCTGTGGTGCAACCCCATGTAATGTAGATGATTCCTTATTGTTTGGGCACTCACATCGAACATCTCCGCAAAATGTTTTGTGGGCTTAAAACCATTGATTTCATATTCCCGTCTCATGAATTCTCTATCGTTATTGGAGAGTGCAGGCCGGCGACCACTTCTTCTGTGATCCAACAAACTTCCCTCCTCTCCTTCACGACGAATCCAAAAGCGGACAGAACGCCTCGATATATTCAAATTCCGGGATATCGCACTGATACTGCTTCCCTCATTAAATTGGGCAATTATTTGTGCTCTTTCGGCAATGGTCAAGTTGGCAGGCATTGAGATGATTTTATATGCAGTTGATTGAAAAATAACACGGAAAATATATCGATTTTTTGCATATATTTGACAAAATGTCAATTGTCAGTTTTCTTTTTCAAATGGAATTCGGTTGTCTATTTAAATAGTTTTTATTACTTTTGTTTGGAAACATTTCAATTGCTTTGTAGAAACTAATGTCCTTTTCATTTATACTAAAGGTTAAAATGTCATGTACTTATATGTGACATATGACGTATGAATACTAAATACATAGGTTTACGTCATGATAATGTTGTCTCTTTCAGTAATATCTTTTTATAACGAACCTTGTTGTAATTTTCGATGACCGGGAAACTAAATCAAAACTGGTACACCACTTTCTTGGCTGACCGTACAATTCTTACGTCGCAACGTGGATATTTTAAATCATAGTAATATGGTCTCTTAGTTTATGGAGTTGTGGACCTTTTAAAGGCTCGGCCAGGCTGTATTTTTGTTGTGTATATTTTTAAACGACTTCAAAAAAAGGAGGAGGTTCGCAATTCGTCGAAATCTTTTTTTTTTATGTATGTTCCCCGATTTCTCGAAGACGCTTGAACCGATTTGAAATAAAAATATTTTGTTCGAAAGGGTATACTTTCCAATTGCTCCCAAGATCATCAGGTCAGGATCTGATGATGGCATCCCAGGGAAATCGAGGGCAACCCTCAAATTTTATAGGCACATAGTACCAATTTCATATACACTTCTCATCAAAAAAATCGAAACACTTTCGTTTTTATTGTTTTTGTTCTAATTTTTTACAGAGAATTAATTCCATGAAAAAAAAACATTACTGTGTAGCTGGCAGTTTGGTCATTACAGTAAGAAGAAAAAAATTAAAATTCGAATTAATTTCATTTGTTTATCCTATAAATGAAATTAATCACTGTTTTGAGACAAATGTGTATTTAGGGTTGGAGTACGTTTCTCGTTTAAAAACTAAAAATTAGCGCTTGTCTTTAAACTTTCTGTTTCTTATTTCATTTACTGTGACTTTGGGACGTCTGAAAAAACTTTTTTTTCCAAAACATATGGATACTTCGCCCGCAGAAGCCGCCCAAGTGGTGGCATTGCTGGATTCTGGACTTAGTCAGCGTGTTGTGGCTGCAAGATTGCATCTAAGCTTATCATCTGTTCATAGAGTCTACAAACGCTATCGGGAGACTGGTTCGTTCACGCGCCGTTCAGGATCTGGCAGGAATCGGGTCACTTCTGAGCGAGATGATCGATTTATTGTAACAACTTCTTTACGAAATCGACGCCTTAACGCTTTTCAACTGCAGCAGCAGCTTCGCGTTGTACGAAGAGTAGCTGTAAGTGACTCTACAATAAGAAGAAGGTTGAAGGAACGCGGATTGGCACCGCATAAGCCAGCGAATGGGCCGAAATTAACTGCAGACCATCGAAGAGCGCGCCTTAACTTTGCACGCGAGCACCTAACTTGGTCATTAGGGTGTCCCGTCGATGTATGAAAAAAATTTTTTTTCATGTTACACAATCGCAAGAGGTATCAAAATTTGCGTGATTTTATATAGATTACGAATATGCTAAAAAAACTATAATTAAGTATTATCTTTAGGGCTCTACCGGAGCTTGAAGTTTTGTAAATTTTCATCTTTACGGACAGAAACCGTATGGTTAACAAAATATAAAATTCAGTTAAAAAGGGTATTTTATTATTTATTCAGTAACAAAAAGCATTAGTGAAAAATTAAGCTTCTAATATTATTCAAAACGTGAAATTCAAACTTATTTTAATGTCAAAATTTAGCACTTCCATTCAAATCCGTTCTAAGTAACTATCTCTAAAAGTTTTATCAGTTAGACTTTATGAGGCCCATGTTATGGTTTAACACATCTTCCCACAGCTTCTGTGTGACAGAAAAAGTCAATTATTTACAAGCCCTTACTTTTACCATGATTTAATGGTCCTGTTTTAAAAACGTTTAGAAACAAGTGTTGCTGTCATCTAAAAGTTGTGCCACACACTCGTTTCGGTGTAATCTCTATTTTTATTAATGATTTCAATATCCTGTGTTTACAGCTACTTTTAACTTCTCAAGCTTGTAATATTTTTCGAAAAACCAGCTCCTGAATGTGATCTCTGTCATTATAAAGCGTGCTGGCAAGAAGGTTTTCTGAAAACCATTTCTTGTAGTGATAGAATTCACAACAGAGCTCAGATATTCAAGTAAAATTCGAGAGTATAACATATTATATTCTTCAAATGTCAAGAATAATTTTTAGCTCCGTCCTTATAAGACTTCTTTAGTTTGAAAAGGAACGAAACCGAACAATGTAGTTGACAAGCAGTTGTAAATTTTGTGATGGCTTATTAATATTTAAGTAAAGCTGTAGGTTGCGATAGGAATCGACGATTTAATGCAAATAGTATTGATCTTTTCAGAAATAATCGAAATACATCTAAATTGGATGGATCCTTTCTATTTTAATTTAACTTTAGGTCATTCTTACAAAATAAACCATATTTAATGACGTTCCTTATAGTTGGTAGCTGTCGTTCGTCAAGTTCTTTGTAGGCCTCAATAAATCACAAGCAGTTTCATTCGCCTCGAACTCATTATTTAAGAACGATTAAACACAATAACAACCGTAATTAGATACGAAGAAAACATTCGGAGGTCATGTGCAGAAAATCATGGCGCTATGTAGAAACTGAAGGGTGTTTGCATGTCAAAAACTATAAAACCTTACGTTTCTAAGGGTGCAAATAGGATTTTTGTGTATGTATGACACCTAATTAATATAAAAAATGATTTTTAAACTATTATGTACCTCAATAGCCAAAATTAGGGACAACTAAATATCACAATAAAAATGTCAATTTTTCGTAACTTTGCAGACCGGTAGAGCCCTAAAGATAACATTTGATATTTTTTTAATTATTTTTCCAGTAATCTACAATAAATTACGCAACTTTTGAGACGTCTTGCGTTGTGAAATTCTAAAAAAAAAATTTTCGGGACACCCTATTGGTCATACCTTCAGTGGAGCAAAGTACTGTTTTCTGATGAGTGTAAAATTATGCTGTATGGTAACGACGGAAGGAACAAGGTCTACAGAAGAGATGAAGAACGCTTTGCACAATGCTGCATTGAAGAAAAGGTCAGCTATGGTGGCGGTTCGTGGACGGTTTGGGGAGGAATCAGCGCCGACGGTAAGACAGAACTTGCCTTTGTGTCTGGGCCACGGCTGCCTGCACTAAATTCTCATCGGTACATCGAACAGTGTCTTGAACCTCATGTGATGCCCTATGCACATTTTATTGGCAACGACTTCATATTCATGCACGACAATGCTAGAGCTCACACCGCGGGCGTCGTACGAGATTATCTTACCGAAGTCGGTATCTCCATTATAGTATGGCCAGCAAGAAGCCCGGACATGAATCCCATTGAACATCTATGGGATGAATTGAAGAGACGAATTCGAGCAAGAGATCCAGCCCCAGAAACACTTAGCCAGCTGCTAAATGCAATCCAAGAGGAATGGGATAATATACCACAACATGTGATCGTGACTCTCATCCGATCGATGAAGAACCGTATGGAAGCAGTAATAAGAGCTCGCGGAGGGAATACAAGTTATTAAATAAACGTTTCTTACATTTTTTTTTCATTTACGCGTGTTGTTTTACCCATTTCCTTCATATTCCATACAGGGTAAAAATTACTCATTATACAAAATACGAAACCTATGAAGACTTAATTTGAATTTAGAACATTAACATTAGGATTTAAAAACCTCATACTACTCACTATTAAATGACATTTTACATTTATTCCTAAATATACACATTTTTCTGATAATCCTTATCAAATCATAAACTGCGAGGTGTTTCGATTTTTTTGATGAGAAGTGTATTTTCTAAAGCTGTTCAAGTATATGCATCTGATAATCATCATCTCAGGTGGATGAGCTGATGATGGAAGGTCTCTCCTCTCATCAATCGACGCCTACTCCTTAACAGTAAGGAGTAGGCGTCGATTGATTTAGTTTGTGTTCGCATATCTCTGGAACTATAAGTCCGATTTAAGTAATTCTTTTTTTGTTTTACTAGGTATCTTTAAACTTAGGGAATACTGCAAGTTTCATCAAAATCGGTTCAGTAGTTTTTGAGATATGGAATTTTATTATCTTATTATGTACGTGAGCGATGTAACTACCGGGGCGAAGGATTCCAAAATTCTAATGCACATGTAAGAAAATGATGTTCTTGACAAGAATTCAGGTTGAATATTTAAACTAAAAAGAGTACAATAAAAACTTTTTCAAAAAAAATGTAACCGCCTTCAAAAACAACATCAAAAAAGTGTAAAATAATCTACAAAATTACTTTTCTTTCGGAAGTCGGTGTCTAAAAAAACAATGAAAAGAAGAAAAAAACAAAGGCAACGCCTTCCGAAAGAAAAATTATTTAGTAGATCATTTTACACTTTTTTTATGTTGTTTTTGAAGGCGGTTACATTTTTTTTGTAAAAGTTTTTTTTATAAATATTAACCACTTCCCTGTCCGATGAGTCACATGTGACTCACGACCATTGTTTATCTATTGTGTCTGCTGCGCGGACAGTGAAAGTGTTAAGGACAAGGGCACAAATGTGTTGCCTAGACATTTCGAGACGTCAAAAACTGATGACAGAATAGCTCATCCTCAAGACTGAATATCCATTAACGCCTATTTTTCCTTATAACAGCTAGTGACACAAGATCATGTTATTGTTTCTGTTATACAATAATATTACAGTTATGAAATACTTTCCGTTGGGTAATAATAAATTATCCTTTGTGTGAACAACTCAAACAACTTTCCTCTTCAAATGAGTTATGTAGATAAATAGAAAATGTTTTCTGTGTGTACAAGCTTTAGTAAACCATCTGGCACGTGTATAGGTACACTGTTACTGTTACTGTCAGCATGTGCATCCTAGCACTGCTGGGCAAAAACCTTTCCCCATGACTACCAAGTATTTCTGTCTAGAGCTTGTGTGAGCCACTGGTCGTTTGTCTTGTTTATTTATTTATTTTGTCTAGGTCATCTTCTGCTTGGTCGCGGGACTTATCTCATTACCGTGACCCTGGAACGTAAAAGGCTATTGAATGACATCGTGGATTTTAGTCAGTACGAGTCTGACAGTCCCTCCCGCCCTGCTCTGGGTGAGAGGCCTCATCTGATTTACCACGAAAAAATAGTAAAAATAAAAAAGGTCATCTTCTGCTAAGTCTGCCGTGGAAGTGCACACTGTGGTTGTAATATTAACAAAAAAATTTGCGGTCTCCCATCCCCTTTTCAAGTGGCCCTTAACTATTTTCAGAGCCTCTAGGGATGTCTGTAGCAAAATTGGTTCTGTAATTTAGACATGAAATCTTAAAAAAAACTTAGTGTACCGTTTAGGATAAAACCAAGATCGTATGTTCAGCAATCTACCACTTTTTTTATCGTGGTAAAATTTATCAAATGAGTCCTCTTGGATACCAGAGCAGGGCGGAAGGGACTGTCAGACTCGTACTGGCACTGTCCTTCAATAGTTATTTATGATACTAGTGCGGTAAGTTGGTTTTTACAAACGAGTAGACGAATGTAAGCCCGAGGCGAAGCCGAGGGCTTACCATAGTCACGAGTTTGTAAACACCAATTTCTGCACGTGTGTCATACAATGTTTTTCAACACATTTGCGAGAAGACAGTACAATATGTAATTAAAAAAACTTTATTTAACAGTAGAAAAGTCGCAACAATTTTTGAAGTTCCTAAAATATGAAAATGGCGCGAATTCGCAAATGGCGCCACATGCACGTGGTGGAAATTAGAACTACATCTTTCGTCTCATTTACTCGTAGGTATTAAAGTGAGACAACGTATTGAGCAAAAGCGCTTCCAAGGAGGTTCGATCAGTCAGGCTGTTTATTCTCAGAACGTGAAACTCTTTGGTGGAATTCTTTTTATTTTTGTGGAAATTAAAAAAAACCGTAAAGAAAACGCACGGTGCTATTGAACGGATCGTGCGATTAAAGTAGGTACTTAGGTGAGAGTACCTATTTTACCGCATGCTCCGTTTATGGTGCGTAATACCAAACTTTCGAACAATGTATACAGGCTTCGTAAATGCATCTTTTCGAGCAAATGTGTTGAAATAGCCTTTTACGTACCTACCGGGGTCGAGTGAATTCATGAGTTACGTGACCAGCAATATACCACTTTTTTTTTTTTTTTTTTTTTAGCGTGGTAAAATCATCAAATGAGTCCTCCAACCCCGGGCAGGGCCTTAGGGACTGTCAGACTTCTACTGACTAAAATCCACGGTGTCCTTCATAGCCTGTTAAGTTAGGGTTACGGTTAGGGAATAATCCCGCGATCGGCAGGCTTTGGCCCTCTGAGAGGGGGGCCCCGTCATTATGCTGACGCTCTTTGAGGCGCGCGTGGGACTGTCAGACTCGTACTGTACTGGCACTGTCCTTCAATAGCCTTTTACGTACCGGGGTAACCAGCAATCTACCACTAGCTTAACTTTAAGGTTATATTGATAATAACCTTACTTCCTATTCCGTTTATGTCTAAAAGCATAACTAAAATCACTCATGCATACCTTATGAACTAGATTGTACAGTTACACGACCACATACATGTACTAGGAAGTAATTCTGTGTTAAGCCGATGTTCGGTGTCCGACTTCGGCTCACAGAGCAACGCCTGTGGGCCGCAACGTCTCACCGTTGCACCCCGTCAGCGGTCGCTCTTGAAAACTACAAGTAATTAAACTTGCTACTCAACTATTATCTGTAGACTCTTCTGAGTCAGAAACTTGCTCCTGTTTCGGGATGTGAAACTTTTCCTGCTGAAATTAACCCTTACTTTAATCCAAAAATCATTTTCCGAACTTCTTAAGGCCTTCTTAAGGCCTATTCAGACCTAAGCGGTATTCGCTACCGTCTGCGGTAGAGAAAACCCAGTGGGTATGCGGTAATATTACTGTTCACACCAAAACGGATTTCGCTTTCCTTATGGATAGAATAACGCGCGGTATGTAAGTACCTCTACCCACAGTTCTAGCCACGGTACTTGATACTAAATACCTGAGCGAAACCCGCGCGGTATGTACCTCTACCCACAGCGGCAGCGAATATCGCTTAGGTCTGAATAGGCCTTTATAGTTTTTGACGAGGTAGTTTTGGCTTCGTACTGTTAGTTGTGAATTATTTCGTCGTGAATAGCACACATTATTTTCTGGTATTATAAACTATTGATGTGTATGTGCTTACAAAATAATGATCACACGACAACAAGACAAATGAATCCGGACACGTTACGTAATAAATCTCATCATGAAGGAATATCTATGTAATTATGAAAATATGAGTAAACACTTTTAATTAGAAGATAAATTTCACGATTTTAGTCATGTACTCGTATGCGATGCGGGGCTCAGTTAACTCGGTTGGTAGGAAATTGAACATAACTCATTTTGAATTATCCGATTTCATAACAAGATGAATACTCAGTTCGAATTAATTTTGTACCCAACAACTTGATATATCTTGCAAATATTTGCTTAACGCTTCACTTCCTTCGAAACTTCGACTTCCAAGATGTAGGAATTTAAGATACTTCCTAACAAGGCACATTTATGCAAAATTCAATAAATGCTTCAGGGTTTAATACCCTCCGCAAGTAATAGGGGAGGAACGAAAAAGTGATCTCTCAAAAGTAATTGCCATTTCTGGTAATACGGCTTAGCTTTCAGATGTTTTTCCAAGAAAATTGAGTCACTCTAAAATAAATTCAATTTCACTTATCCAATCGGCAAAGTCCAGGTTTTTGAGGGGCCCTGAACTTTATTTTCGCAACTGAAGTGGAACTTATTAAAGCAGCCTTTGACACTTTTGCTTTTGTGAATTAGTAGTATTTTCGTGTAAATTGTGAGTGGAGTGCCCCACGCTTCCAACATACTCGTATTTTATGTATATCTTTGTCATTAATTGGTATGAGTGGTTGTTCAACACTTCCTTGCATAGTGAGTGTCAGTAAACAGCCAAATCACGATAACACAAACACAATTATTCTATTCCAGCTATTCATGCGAATGTAGTCGCAACCCCTGCTTATAGTTTGATATAACATTCACTGCCTTAACCAACCGATCATTCGCTTTGGACATATCAAACAGCATATTCAACTAAATTATGATACTCGAATGCAACGGTCCCTTGATACATACCTAACATTCTAATTACACTTAGAACACACATACCAGCTTTGAGCGGATTTTCCGCTAATTTTCTTCACAAGCGTGCAGTTGCGTCCAAGTGCTTAGTGTCATGAGCTAAAACGATTAGGAAACGCAATTCAGCTACGGATTAGAAAACTGTGGACACACGTGTAGAAAATTCTAGGAATCTAAGCAAGAAAAGTAACAAAGTAATGTAAGGTCTAGAATATATACACACACGCATCTTGAGCTTTCTAAGTGCCTGTCTTGCAATCTTAGTTTTAGGATAACGGTGGGAAGGGTGAGGTTTTATTTATGTTTCTTGTGTGTTTCTTTATCGTTGTGTATTTCAGGCTTAGTTCATTAGGTATTAATTTTATGTAGTCATTTAACTTGTTGTGTTTAACATATCTTTTATTAAGAGCCTTTTTGTCTAAAGTATAGATCTGACATAAAGAAAAAAGTTTGGAAAGTCTATTAATTAATTATGTTACATTTGAAATATTAAAACAATTTTATCATCCAGGACCATGTTACAATGTTATCAATTGCCTATACAAATAAACTAACCCTATAAATCTCTTTAAATACATCCAGTGAATCCAAATCAAGATATAGAGGAAAAACCAACCGAACACACAACATTATGTAGCATTTGCAGTAATAAATCATGTGATGATCCTCATCTTGTCAGTTACAGAAAGTAGTCGTATCATCCCTTCTCATTTAGCGTAATGTGGATAGTACAAAATCCTGTACGTCTTTATTCCTTAGTAGGCACCCCACGTAGGCCGTTGGATCGTAAAATCCTTTTGCCCCAAAACGGCCTTGAATAACACACAACTAGATCACAGATAAGGACTTATATCACAATATGCTGTTAGTTTTTCTTACGTGGGTCACAGATTTAACTCGCCGAGTCAGTTTTCGCAACATCCCCTTTTGTAAATTATTGTGCATCCTAGCGTTTTCACAATAATTTACAAAAGGGGATGTTGTTAATCGCTCCACCTATTCAACACTAAATTCTTTTGTACAGATGTGAATTGATTGAAATGTAAACATTTTTAGATCTGAGCGTTTCAAACGGAAAAGAAATCGTACAAGATTACTCACACGCTGTCAAAAATGTTTGATGTAAAAGCCTGCATAATTTATATGTGAACCTGTTTGCGTGAGATTCGTGGGATGCTGGTTTAGCGATAATCTTTGGGTTTTGAGAAAAACATATTACGGCCGAACTTGGAAAATGGTATTAAGGAAAATAATCCGCCGTAGCCTATTATTATTGTGTTTAGTCTGTTTTGTAAATATTTAGTTTATGTTTATATTTATTTTAAGGTTATTAGTTTCCTCCGGTGTCGACAGCAAGCCAAGTTACCGGTGGTTAAGGTTCCAGAGACAGAACTTCCGTTTGAGTAGAAGAGCAGAAAGCCTGTAAGAGTACTGCCTTTCGACTCATTCCAACGGTTTCGGTAAATTTCGGTCCATGTTCCAACCCTCAAAGGAGAGCCTCGAAAAAGCGTGTTGTAAGTTAAAGAACGTTGATTACTCGTATTTAAACTAATTCATAGTTTATGAAATAAAATGTAAAACGAAGAATGGAATTATGTACTTCTTCTTATTTACGGGTTGTTGCCACAAAGTTAATTAGTCACGAAAAAAGTGTGTCACAGTTTCTGTTTCTTGAATTTTGTTTAGTGTAAATTCTTTCTATTTCTTTTTTCCGCACGGATAGAGCAGAACAATAAAAACCAGCTTAAAACAACAGAAAACGAGACCACAAAGTGGAATCTGAACAGAAAGTATTAGGAGAACAGGATCATGGAGGGATTGGTGCTGCCGTCTTCAGAAATAATTTTGTGAAATGAAAATATGTGGTAAAACAGTACCAAAATCAAGCTGTGACGAATAAACTTTCAATGTATGTTTCAAAACTGTGGCAAACTAAATTTGTGGCAAATGTACAACAACCCGTATTTACATGCTCAAAATAAAAGAAAATAAATGTAACTAGTAATGTATTAAAGATCTCGACATGGATACCGATACAGAACTTACCTATCTCGGTTCCCTGTCTCGAATCTCCTTGCAACAAATACATCACGTAGTTCATAGGTTTTCATTTTAGTGTCGCATACGTTTTCGATTTCGGAATGCTTACTTTCGAAGGCGAAATCCACATGACAGATGGAATACCAAAGATTGGGACCAGTCTATTTCTTTTTATGGCTGGTTTTTGGCAGTAAATAGTGAATACATCACAACATGCAACATCAATAATCATGGAATTATTAGGTTTGTACGAGTTCGTTAGAATACTATTACCCAGGCTATTCAAAGAACCGAACTTAGAACAAAACACAAACGTTTTTAGTTAGAAATACATCACGTCGATCCCTATAACGAAAAAAAAAATAGAGAAATGAAAGCAGAGAGAAAGGTTAGTCTTGTACCTTCGCCATTCTTCTAAAGACGCACATACAGTGCTATTCAATACTTTTAAAGAAATACGTGACTGTATGCGTTTCGATACAATGCTTTTTATACGTTTGAGGATTTTTACCGGGAGCAGAGTCACTGCAAATCACGAACTCTTCATGTGATTTATATGTCATTGACATAGGGTTTAAAATGCAATGATGTACTCGTATTCTTGAAATCCCCAATAATTACTTCGGTAGATATGAATTGACAGTTCTCAGCAGACTGGAAAAAGTGTTCACAGAGAAGAGTGAATTGGCGTAACCTTTGTGGTGCGATGGCTATTTAGGTGATTTTCAGTGATAAAACAAAGTGCTGTTAAAGTTATCTTCAATGAAAAAGAAACGTTAGATTTAATGACGTGGTACGGCGAATTTATCGATTGAAATCTCTGGTGAAATACAATAACTTAGCAGGTAGACAGGGATTCCATATTGTTGCAACAGATCACTCGAAAATATCTGAAAGCTTTGACTGTGAAATAAATATTCAATCGTAGCTAGTGTATCAGTTTGCTTTGTCTTGTCGTTGACGCAAATAAGGTTTGTGAACAAATTGACAATGGATTTAGTTAACTATTTGCGCTAGCAGTTCCTGGCGATATCACCCCCCCGTTGATGGCCCTTATTGGCCGTAGCGTAAAGTTATACATAATAGCCTTCCTTGATAAATTAACAATTCAACACAAAATGTTTGACAGTTCGCACCACGTTTCAGATTATAAAGTCGCAGCTTTCTTTCTTTAAAACTGAGCGCTTTTCAGGAGAATTATTTTGGAGCTACTTTTCAGACGTTTTTAAAGATAGTCAGGCACGAAGATGGGTAAATATCGTACCACTCCAAGCCCAGGCTCGAAACGTTTAGGTACATTTTTACAACATTTTTTGTTTATGCGAAACTCGATACACCTGTCTGATATTTTTATCAAAAGAATCTATGTACCTACCTAGGCACTACCTACCAAAACTATATTATAATGAAAAATCACAAAGTTTAAGTTACCTAGTTGTTCTTTCAAAAATATGGTCGTTTAGATCGCGGTGGAATTAATTGGTGATTTTTTTTTAAATGCAACATGATGTAAAAAATATTGGAATTGATACAGTTACTGATTTTGAACAAACAATATTCAGCTTTTGCGTACACTAAATATAATGTTGATTTATGCATACGAATTAAATATAATTTTCACCATTTTTATTACGATCTGTTAACCAAAACCGATTTGCTCAAATTCAAGCAAAAACCTGGTAAAACAAACATCCCTCCCCATTTCTACACAAACCACATACGCTCTAAATAACCAAAATTACCGAAGCTGCTTTTACGACTATTGTTAAAAACCAAATATTACCGAACATATTTTGGGAAACCGTATATTATTCGTACCTACTAGTTGAAAATTTTTTTTTTCTCATTGACAAAGACATCCCCTATCATAGAAGCTTTGACAGAACTGCTTAAAATCGTTTTACAGAACTTCTTAATATAGCCTTTTAGATGTTCCCGGAAACGACCAAAAAAATGAACAAAAACATATTTTGATACTGGAAACTCTGTGCCCAGTGTGCACGCCACAGGTATATTATTCGTACAGCTACTTCTAGAAGTTGGGAAACAAAATGTTTTCGAAATACTTTGCCAGGATTTTGGCGAGATTTTTTTTTTTCGATTTCATTGACAAAATTTGGAACAAATCTTTACCCAGTAGCACGAAACATAGAAGCTTTAGAGAACAAACAGCATCAACTACTTAAAATAAACTATTGTTACAGAACTTCTTAATACAACGCAGGAGTAGCCTTTATCAATGCTCACGTCGTGTTCCCGTTGAAGCCCAGCAGCGGCAGCATTTCCTGCAAAACCGGCGCCATATCGCGTCCATTCTACGAGGCCGTCCACCGGTTCCGCATGAACAAAATTCTGCACATAGTTGTTCCGATACTGTGCAATAACTCTGTGCCGTAACAGTGTGCACGCCACAGGATCACTGAGAACTTTTATAGGCTCAAGTTCTACAGCTAATTAGCTGTTCCTAGTTTTTAATATGTAAAAAGTTTGCTTTAGAAGTTGGGAAAGTTGGGTTTAAGAGGTATGTTTTCCCAGAGGTTGTCTATGAGCTTTATCCGTTGTTATCCTTAAAATTCTGCGTATACTTTGCCAGATTTATTAGATTTTGGCAACACGAGATTTGACCCTCATTTTAAATTGATTAATTTTTCATATCATTCTTAGTTTTTGGATGGGAGCTTGGTCGATTTGACGATTGCCCGAAAATAACTGCACAAAGATTAGAGTGGAAGGTCATGGAAGAGATCTTTACCCAGATTTAGGAAATATTTTTTTTTTTTTTTTTACAACTATCACACAACGCCATCTAGTCCCAAGCTAAGCATAGCTTGTGTTATGGGTTACTAGACAACATTTGATAAACATACTTATTCATATAATTCTAAATACATACATATTAAAATAGATAAATTACATAATAACCCATGACTACAGAACAAATGATCGTGCTCATCACACAGGGTTAACATTTGTCCTGGATGGGAATCGAACCCCACGACCTCACAGAGCACTAGCAGTTTCAGTTTGGTCGACTAACCACTAGACCACCAACGTAGTAGTCATTAAATCACGATTACTATAAAAAATGCCGTTCCAATCTACATAAACTCTATGAAAATAATGCATATTAATTAAGAGTTAATAATTTTTTAGGACTTTGTTGGCCCAATATAACTATGTTAGTTACTTTAAGTACTTGACTATTTAGCCAAAATAATACAAAAATTTCAATCCCTACCATTATATTTCACAATAAAACAACACAAGGCACGACATTCGCTTCACAGAAATGTACTAATACATTACTGTATATGAATAAAATGCAAAATTTTGGCAACAATATCCGACCGTAATAAGAGACAAAGCTGAGTGTGCGGCGATATTATGCGCATTAATAATATTCAGGTCTAAACAGCCAGCATTATTTTATACCAACTAATGCACTGCACTTACTTGCGACGTGTAAACAGCTTTGAGAGATGGTAGGTACTAGTAATGTTGCATGTACTAGTGCGATCAAAGTTCAGTGTAGCTGCGAATGTAAGTGTTGTGTCAGATTTCAGAATGTTTCAATGTTGATTTATTGGTTTTACGCATGTTTTTATTGTTGTGATTACTTTTTCTTGAAAGCTTTGTTTAAATTGAAGAATGTTGCTGTGCACCACTAACTACCCTGTTTTTAAGATATTTTTAGTCCATTCAGAGGTTGTCTGGAAGATATCGCTACCAGTGATAAGACCGCCGTTGTTAACAAAATTGTAAAATGGTGCTTATTAATTTTGGTGTACAATCTCGTATATTCTATTCTAATGTAAGATTTATTAGTAACTCCATCTATTTGGATGCAACACTAAAAACTGAAGGATTTGACCCTGGATTGATAGGATGAAAACAGTGGAGGATTGCGGACAAAAAACTGATTAATTTAAAAAATATATATTTATGTATAAACGGCAAAAAAAAACAGTTTTTGGATGGGAGCTCCCTTATTTATTTTTTATTCTGTTTTTTAGTATTTTTGTTGTTATAGCGGCAATTGTAATACATAATCTGCGAAAATTTTAGCTATCTAACCATCATGGTTCAGACAATCGGACAGCGAAGTCTTAGTACTAGGATCCCGTTTAACTCTTTGGGCACGGAACCCTAAAAATAGACACGTCATAAATAAATTTTTGCTTAGAGTCCATTTGGTTTCAGGGTTCATGAAAACCGTTTTTTTTCAAATTTATAAAACAAACAGTTATGTTTTAAATAATCTTCGTTTCTTTATTTAAAATTAATTCCACCTTGTTTGTTGATGTCTAAACGTATAAACCAGTTATGTTTCATTTCTAGACTATATTTTTTCAAATTTACCCTTTGAAATGATTTTTTTACGAAAAAAGATCAATGGAATAACATGTGATCTAAAAATTTTAAGCATTATTTCATTTATTTATTATAGTGTCAATAAAAGTTAAAAATATGACATAACAATGGCATTAAACTCGAAAGGTTTTATGTCAAACTATTTAGACTCCTGAATATTAATTTATTTTCATTTTAATATGCATTCATCTGCCTTAAAAAGTAGTTGAAACGGGTAATAAAAAACACTGTTTAATTTCAAACTGTTTTAAACAGGTGTTTTAAAACAACTTGTTTTAATTATGCCAACCCTGCTTGGTTTGTAATAATACGAGTATCACACAAGTGTTTTAATACTATTTAAATACTCTCATAGGTTAAATTCTGTTAGGTTTAATTTGTTAAACACAATCGTGTTTAACTAATTAAACCTAAAAAAGGTCAGTGCAGCAGTCATGTTGGCAAAGGAAGATGCGGGACGCGTGAGAGAGAGGACAGCGTAAACCTTACATCCCAGCCGCAGTGGTTAACCCAGAACGTAAAAGGCTATTAAATAACGCCGTGAATTTAAGTCAGTACAAGTGTGACAGTATCTCCCGCTTGGCCTGGGGAGGACTCATTTGATGATTTTATCATGAAAAAAAAGGCATGGGCCATGCCCGGGTCGACAGCGCGTTGTGTTCTACGAGCGCCTCAAATAGCGTCAGCATGATGACGGGGTCCCCCTCTAGAGGGCTAAAGCCTGGCGTCCTGGTACTCATTACCGTGACCCCGGAACATAAAGGGCTATTTGAAGGACACCGTGGATTTTAGACAGTACAAATCTGACAGTCCCATCCAAGGACTGCACTCCTTGTCACAGGCACAGTCCATTACCACCGGGAGACAGAGAAACCAACGGTTTTGTTACTTGCTGGATTTTAATGAAGGAGCAATGTTAGCGAACGTGAATGTGAGAAAAAACAAAGTAAATTTTAAATGTCAATAAGGTCGAAAATCATTTGAACCTGTTTTTTAAATTGCTTAACGATAGCAAGTTAAAAAACAGCTTCAAGCGATTTTCGACCTTATTGACATTTAAAATTTAGTTTGTTTTTTCTCACTTTCACGATCGCTAACATTGCTCCTTCATTAAAATCCGGTGTTTGCATAAATGTCAGTAAGGTCGAAAATAGTTTGAACATGTTTTTTAAATTGCTTAACGATAGCAAGTTAAAAAAAACAGCTTCAAGCGATTTTCGCCCTTATTGACATTTAAAATTTAGTTTGTTTTTTCTCACTTTCACGTTCTCTAACATTGCTCCTTCATTAAAATCCGGTTTTTGCATAAATGTCAATAAGGTCGAAAATCGCTTGAAGCTGTTTTTTAACTTGCTATCGTTAAGCAATTTAAAAACAGGTTCAAACGATTTTCGACCTTATTGACATTTTTACAAAAACCGGAATTTAATGAAGGAGCAATGTTAGCGAACGTGAAAGTGAGAAAAAACAAACTAAATTTTAAATGTCAATAAGGGCGAAAATCGCTTGAAGCTGTTTTTTAACTTGCTATCGTTAAGAAATTTAAAAAACATGTTCAAACTATTTTCGACCTTACTGACATTTATGCAAACACCGGATTTTAATGAAGGAGCAATGTTAGCGATCGTGAAAGTGAGAAAAAACAAACTAAATTTTAAATGTCAATAAGGTCGGAATTCGCTCCAACTTGTTTAGTTACTTCTCCATATCTTTTAACAATAATCGGTTCACAACTGAAAATTCTGTAGGAAATTTGACAATTAATTCCTCTTTTTCTACCCCTATAGGCCGAGTTTAATTTTGATATTTAAATGGGACCAACTTTCAGATAAACTCTGTCCAACAAAAAAAAAGATTTTTGATATTGGACCACCTTAGAGAAAGTAAAGAATGGTCATAAATAAAAAATAAATAAAAAATATATACATGTCGAATTGAGAACCTCCTCCTTTTTTTCCGTCGGTTAAAAAATATATTTTAACATAATAAAGTAGAGCAACCTGAGATGCGTAACTGCGCGTCATCACCGTTAGAGCGAGAGAAGGTGCGAGCGAGAGGGACCAACAAAAATTCGTCGTGGACCTCACGTCCGATCGCTCCGGCCGTCCACCGGCCACTAAGGAATTTCTCTTGCAATTCTCGTTTATAAACACTTTTTGAGAGGTTATTTGAGATATTTTTTATTGTTGAAAAAAAGCGCTTTAGGTACAATTTTTTTTTGAATTTGCTTTATTGATCTGTTGACATCAAGATAATGTAATATTACATACCTACGATGCATAGTTCCTATGAAAAAAAACCATTTATTAAGAGATGAAATCCGAGAATTTTGATGATGTTCTGCCATCTTAATTTAGAAAATGAAAGATAAATATAAAAAACTAATCAGCGCAGTTTGAAGACGAGGATATTGCGGTCATTATGCGCTGATCAGATTTTTAAATGAATTCTTCATTGTCTCAGATTGAGTGCACCAACGTAACTCGAAATGACGTCGGGCAGGAAAGAGCTGTTTTGAACGCTTGATTTACCTAATATAATCTACTTAAATCAACTTTAAAAAAATAACTAGCTGTTACTTATATTATGGTTATTTATGTGCAATAATAATATTTCAAGCTATTGCACTATTTTGTTCAAAAATCACAAAGAAAGTTACGCAAATAATTCGGCGCGCGTGAATTTTACAAGACCTGCCCCTTAAGTCAGCTCATCAAGGAAAATGATTATAGGTGTCGCCGACGCCGTCTACGCCGCGACGCTTCGGCGGAATACGACTAGGAGAACTGTTATTATTATTACTGCCGTAACCCTTTCCTTAAGTCGAGTTTTACGGCTTGCTCCGGATGACTAACAGCTTTTGCTTGTAAAGGTATTTGTCTTATATGACTGTATCAGTATGAATATATAAGTCGTGTCTCAATATTTCAAGCTGCGTCTAAAGTTTGTTAGACTTTAAGTTGACCTCATTAAAGTTAGTAATTGGTTAATAAAAGTGATCTATCGATAAAGATATAGATAATTTGAGATGATCTCCCTCAAAAAACATCAACCATCATAATGGCGTTCATTTGGAGAGGCTTTCGTGGATGGTGATTAGCTGAAGAGGGAGCCAAATAACTATAGCACATTTCTTGTTTTATCAAGAGTCTTTGTTACTTTCATTATATTTTGACTGTTTTCCTTCATCATCATCATCCACAGCCCGTCTTCATCCACTGCTGGGTATAGGCCTCTTTTTGTTTGTGCCAAGCTCCACGATCTTGCGCCAGCCTCATCCAGGACACTCCCGCAATGGCAACAATGTCGTCTGCCCATCTCGCCGCCGGACGACCAACCCTTCTCTTTCCATTTCTTGGACGCCACTCCAGCTTTACTCCACCTCCCGTCACCGCGCCTTGCCAGGTGTCCTGCCCAACTCCATTTGAGTTTCATAACTCGGTTACCAATATCGAATAAAATATACTACATACACTTACCATCAAATATCAGAAAAACTGAAAATATTATCAGAAATCGATTATCCATCAGAAAATCAATAAGCAAATGTTTTTTTTTCGTATAACTATCACATTTTACATAATAATTCAGTAGCAAAATATACGACGAGGAAGTGAGAGAGCACATAACTAGATTAAACTCATTCAAGAATCGAATCCAGATAAGTGCTAAGTAGGGTGGGGCACGGGCTGATGTCATTACTTCTTATGTGTTCGTTCGTTCCACACCTAATCTAATCACCTATTACCTGGAGAGCTTTATCGTTTCATTTCGGATTGGGAGCTTCTTGTTAAGAGACGTTCAGATGTTTTTGGTAGAAATGCATTCGATGTTAAGACGCTTGAAATTGGAATGCTCGTGTAATGAAGGCGCATCCATTTCGTTTGTGAATGTTAAGCCTCCTGCAGACAGACGCGATTAATCGCGCGTGGCGATTGTTGGAAAAACCTACTTAGTCCATTTTCTATGAAAACACCCATATCTATTCACACTGAAGCGGCGCGGCGTATCGCGTTTCTAATATTATTATTGCGACGGCTCGCGGCAAGATTGACCCGCGACAATTGCGTCACGCCAGGCGACACAAATCAGTCCAAGTGTAGAACATTTTGTATCACCGATTTGGTCGCCGCGGTTCCGCCGCGATTAACGCGACGACACACGGCGACAGTCATAAATAATTATTATAAAAGACTAGCTTCTACCCGGGGTTTTACCCGCGTTATTTGAGGCGTCTGGCCCCAATGATATTATAAGTACAAAAATAATACTCGTATCATTGTCTGTCCCTATCAGAGACATTAAAATATATAGGTACTTACGAGCAATAGACATCACGAACAAAATTGTGTTCTCATTGCTCAGAGAAAAAATAATTCAAAAAGGCTTCAATAGATGGCGTTACATGTATCGATTTGTTTTTGAAGTTAAAGTATCTGTTTTAATTTGAGGTTGAAAAAAATATGTCCTTGTTTTTAAAAATCCCCTTAGCACAAAAAAAGGAATAATGGGCTCCTAGTTCCAAACTCCATTATTTTATTAAATAATATTACTGAGCACAGCTGCCTCTGGTGAATACAATTTGTACTACGTTGTAGTTTGCTCACTCATTTAATGTTTATATATTAGATGGCGTTGTTATCATTTTCTGAGTTTTACTACACACCTCAAGTTTTCGTATTTTTTCGAGATCAAATATTTTTTCTGATGACAAATCGACTTTTTATCCGAATTTTTTTACGGTTTTTTATTGTGGGTTAATTCCTAAACTACTGAAAACTTACCTATATAATTTTCCTCAAATATTCCTAACTAGCACTTTGCCCGCGACTTCGTCTGCGCGTGTTTTTAACTTCGAACTCAGTGAATTTAATTCGCGCTCACCCTCCTTATAGTATAAGATACTTTTGGAAAATCTCTAGTAGTTTCAGGGCATCTTCAATACAAACAAACAAAAACACGCTAGGGATTGATTTTTTAAATACAATAAATACGTATCCTTTATTCGATTGAGAGATAATTTATGCCCAGTTTAGAATTTATCGAAGCAAGCAGTAAATCCTTCCCTTAAAACTTAATCAACCCTTTTCAAAATATAGGGGGTGATTTTCGAAAAACCCAAGAATGGAGGGTAGTTTTGAAAAAAGTGTCCATCTTTTTTATTTACTTATACTCACATTCGTACCTAGTTTCAAGTTTATAAACCCAAGAAATAAGATTTTACATACAAAGGTTTTCACCCCCTTGGAGGTAGATTTTCGCAAAATCCTTTCTTAATGCTTACTTACATTATAAACTGCCACTATCATCCAAAATTCAGGTTTCTACGTTTAGTGGTTTAATATCCTCCCCTTAAAACTTGAATACCCCTTTTCACCAACTTGGGGGGTGATTTTCGAAAAATCCAAAAACACGTGTTTGATTAATTATTATCTAATATATTATAAATACTGATTTTCAAATTCTTCAGCTCACGCGTTATGATTTTTCCATACAAACTTTAACAACCCCTAGATTACCAATGGAGGATGGTTTTAAAAAAATAATGGTGCTAATCTTATTTATTTATGTGTGTTCTTATTCGTGGTAAGTTTCAAGTTTATAAACCCAAGGAATAAGATTTTTCATACAAACGTTTTCACCCCTTTTCACTCCCTTAGAGGAGGATTTTCGCAAAATCCCGTCTTATTGCCAATCTACATGGTAGACTGCAAATGCTGTCCAAAATTCAAGTTTCTACGTTTAGCGGTTTTGGCTGTAGTCGTGTCAAAAGAAAAACCCTTGTTCTTTTATATATAAGGTGCTTTAAAAATATCTGCCAGGACTTGAATGGGGGGTGGTATTGTGTTTATAGATTACTATAGTGAAGAAATTTCGTTCCCCGGAACAGTCAATTCAATTTGAGACAGTAAACAAGTTAAATTAACATTGGCTCTACTTTGCATAATGTGGTTCACAAATTACGCGCGTAGTGTCGCTTCGTCAATGAAACGACTGCTATCTCTTTCTATCTGTTCTGTGCAAGAAAACTGAAATCAGCTGACTAGTTTCGTCTCTACATAACAAGTGTTTAAAATGTGTAATTACTTACCAGATAACGCACTCTTCCAAAAAACTGACGTAAATAAGATGATAAACTTCCCATCACACTTAAAACAGGCTTTGGACTGACAAGTTAGTGTAAAGAATCACAATTGTTTAAACTACTTGGATTATTATCAAATAACGATAAATTACAGTAACTTGGCGTGTTTAAAAGTTAATCATCTTATTTACAATAATTGCACAGAATTTACACTTATTTACACACTCCCTACCTACTATCTACAAAACTGTTGTGAAATGGAAAGGGTGGAGTCCTTCTCGATTTAAAAGTCGCCACACGTAATTATCGCTCACATCGAAGACACGAGCATCCCTGGTACTCGCAAGAGGATGACGCCGGAAGAAATCCAGCACTTCCTCTTCAAGATGGGCAGAATATGGAGGCCTGCCAGCGTCAACGGGAGGCGGGTCAAAGCGGCCGTGTTCACTGAACCTGTACACAGCATTCAAAATTGTGTGATGGCTCACTCGCACACCAAACCTCAGCTGGTATAAGTTCACTGCATGCGCAGTTACGGAGTTACACTCGCGGTAGCACAATACCATTTCAAGGTATTCTTGGTTGGAAAACCGTTGTCTCGGAGGCATTTTTACAGGAAGCCGCAAACCGGAACTGCTAAAAACTAACTTCCGAGCGGGCGGGCGGCGAGACGCGACTGGCGAGCGGGCGCGGGCGGTCAGTTGGCGCGTGCGACGAACGGGGTAGTGCGGGTGAGGGTGGGGGCGCGCGGGGCTGCGCGTTGACGACCGACGAGCCGCCGCGCGCCGGCGCGCAGCCCAGCGGCATCGTCTGATAAGTATGGCAACAATGCATGAAAGGCGCCGCGCGCCGCGCGTTTTGCGAAATAAAATTGAAATGAATTCGGTGCGGAGCGGCAACGCGTAACTCTACTGGATGGTTTTATACTAATAAATTAAGTCAAATTTATACGTATTTTTTTTTGTATGAAAAAAAATATGACAAATAATCAATTATTTATCTTTACTATTGTAATCTATAAACGCAATACTACCCCCCATTCAAGTCCTGGCAGATATTTTTAAAGCACCTTATATAATAAAGATAATATGCTTCTGTCAATAAGCTATGTAATAATACGCTATTGTAACTGGGAGATAAGCAATTTTGAATCATGTTATTTAAAAGAATGTTTTGAGTTAGCGGCCAAATATTAATTACCTATTAAACTTGATAAATACAAAAATTACATTAGTATTGTATCTGTGTGAACCAAAACCAAGGGCAAATCGCAGAGATATTTTTTCACTTTAGGCACAGAAAATATTGTTACCTACGTCGATTGAATTGCGAGACCTATCCTACCTATAAGCTTCTCGAAAGTTCCACAAGGTTCTCGACAATTTTACTAAAGATCAGTCAGGAAATTTCTAGAAAATTCTACCCTGTTATGTTATTAGGTAGGTACTGTTATATATTCTGTGCCCTGTTCTAGATAGTTCTGGAATGGAAGATTAGTACTTAAAAGAAATTATAACCAAATAGGTAGGTACTATGGAGGCTTTTCGTACCACCCATAGCGTAAATTCAATCAGAATTGAAAGTCTTGGTTGGTCTAGTGGTACTGTGGTATATGAACGGATCTTGACGAACAGGTCGGGTTCGAATTTGGAAGATTTCAGAAAATCATAAGAACATTTATTTTTTATATTCATTTGTAACATTATTTTTTATTTACTTTTTATTTTTTTTAGAATAATATTATTATTTTCTGTAAAGAAGTAATAAAGTTCTAAGTTGTGATAACATTTGCTGTGCAAAATAGGGAATAAACAAAAAAGCCGGCGGCCAGCAAAAAAGAGCTTAAGTTTATACTAACAAACAAAAACATCCGGAAGTAGTAAAGTAACAACATTTTAAATTGTAATATCGACCAAGACGAGTAAATAAAATTATATTATCCAAAACAAATAGGTACTACAACGTTTATGAAGGCTATTTTGTACCACCGATAGCGTAAATTCAATCTCAAACGTAACGCTAGGTTGGTTTAGTGGTATCTGCATAGATCCAGGAGAACGAGTACTGAGTTCGAATCTCCGTTGAGTGTTAGAAATTTTTTAGATTCTTTTTATTTACTCGTGACCTACCTATTTCCTTTTTATATTTTTAGAATAATTATTAACATTTTATTTACAATAAAAAGAGACGTTTGGCGAACAGTTCAGAAACAGGTGAAACTTCGGAAATTGTTTTTCACCAGTGCGGTATAAGAACTTAGGTGCTGATATACATATTTATTATGTATACATACATAAAGTTTCACTTTGATCATAAAAAGAAAGTCACAAATAAGGGAAATTATTGCTCTTATCGCTAGCGCTGCAGATGTCCACTGATAAACTCCTAGAATTTACATAGACCTATGATTCTCTTAGAACTGGACATACTACAACATGAGTAACATAATTAACGCACATCCTGAAAATAGTTTGTTCAGAATCGTTTACTGAATCGATTTCTATCATTTTTAATAAAGGTAATTTTTTAACCGACTTCCAAAAGGAGGAGGTTCTCAATTCGGATGTTTGTATTTTTTTTATGTTTGTTCGGGCATAACTCCGTCGTTTAACAACCGATTTGAAAAATTCGTTGGATAGGGTATACTTTCGGAATGGTCCCATTAAAATTTTATCGAAATCGGACTAGCACTTTTTGAAAAATCAACAAAAACCTAAGAAGTTTTCAACTTTGTCTACACCGATTACTCCGAGGTTTCTGCTCCGATTTCGATGATTCTTTTTTTGTTCGATACAGTATAATTCTGCCATTTGGTCCCATAAAATTTTCATTTAGTTTGGTGCAGTAGTTTTTATTTTAAGCTCATTGTGTACATACATAATATATGGGCGTTGTTATTACCGGTGCTACGGATTACAAAATTTTAGGGCACATGTAAGAAAATTATGTATTTGACAATAATTTGGGTATAATAGTGAAACTAAAAAGGATAAAATGAAAAAACTTTTTCGAAGTCGGTTACATTTTTTTTTATAAAGTTTTTTTATCAAAAATAATTAAAACTACAGAAATTATAGTCACATCACCCCTGTACAGTCAAAACCAACTCAGATAGACCGTAAATCTAGGCAACAAGACATAAAAGTGTAATTTTATTTGTATTTATACAAATTCCGTTCAATTCAATACAAAATAAAGAAAAATAAACCTTACTGTAAAATAACTAATTTAGTTGAATATATGTATTATGATTAAAACGTAATGTTCTAATTGGGGTGTATATCGGTGTGCGTTAATTACGTTACATGTTGTAAGTATATAAATCATCGGGTGAGTTTTGGTATTTTTAACTGTCTTCAAAGAGGAGGAGTTATGGTAAATATATTTACATAAAAACTTTTTAGGTCGGTAACATTTATTTTTGATAAAGTTTTTTGTTTTGTCCTTTTTAGTTTCACTATTCAACCGGAACTAGTAATCGGTGTAAACAAAGTTGAAAACTTTTTAGGTTTTTGTTGATTTTTCTAAAAGTGCTAGTCCGATTTTGATATTATTTTAATGGGACCATTCCGGAAGTATACCCTATCTATATCTATATGCCGGTGCCTATACGCTCCGCGCATGGCACGTGACGATCCCAAATCGATGCGCGACGGTTGCCTGTACAACGTCCAATATATTCTCGATATTCTCCTTCAGTTTTTCGTTCTTTGAGGAAGAAGAGAAACAAAAAACGCTACGATTCACGGTACTTTATATCGTGAATCCAGTAGTGTCGATTGGTTTTTTGTTTCTCTTCTTCTTCCTCATCCAATATTATGACAATCATTGCAAGTTAACAATTCTAACAGTTAATCTTTTAAAAGCCATACCTATTTTAAGACTATAGTCTACCGAGCTTTCGTCCATACAAAAAGAGAAAACGTTTTCCTCCCCCTAAATGTTATCCTATCTCAATGATTTTTTACAATGCATCTGACACAGTAAAAAACTAGGTTTATACGTTTTCTTTTTTTCAAAATTTATAATAGTTTGAAAGTAACAGGCGCCTAAATGTTACTATTTTTATGACAAAATCTTCATTGAAGTAAAACCTTTGTATTTAAAAAACAAAGAAGTTTAAGAAAAAAACAAAACGTACAAACCTAGAATATAATATGCTGAAACGATTGACACCAGAATCTAAGAGATTGGTCGTGATTTAGTATGTGAAAAACGTTTTCTCCCGAGAGACAAATTTCATATAAAAAATACTTACATTCAGTCGCGAGTTGGAACGCTCTCTATCGCACGATCGGGGTTTTTTCAACGCGTGAGAGGGACAGTACGAGTTTTTCTAAATACCAATTTTTTGAAATGGCAGCAGCTATTCTTTCCTCTTAATATTTCAAATCTTGTTAGCACTCCCGAGACGTCCAGGCATTACCGATACACATGCGATTATGAAACGGCTTATAAGACATACAAATTACTGGTGGGCAACATACGGGTTGCATACGGACACCATACCGGCATCATACGGGCATTAAACACCGTTGATTCGTTTCAGTGGGCAAAGCAAGCCGTATCGTATTGCCTTCCGTGCTTGATACGTTCATAGCTCGGTCATGGTATGATACGGTGTAGTTGGCAGACTCCTTAATCGGCGTCTTTAGAATATTTATCTAAGCGAGCAGCAAAAACGGATCTATGCGGGCAACGTCACGAGATATCCATTATTGTTATATGTATACTAAAACTTTTCCTAGAATGTATCAAACATTTTTCCGAAAACCGCATGAAAATCGGTTCAGCCAAACGCGAGATAATTGTGAACAAACAAACAATCAACTTTGAAAATCTACGATCTGAGCAAGCAAAAAATTCCCTATCTCAAAAACTACTCAACCGATTTTGATGACACTTGCAGTATTCCCTAAGTTGAACGATATCTACTAGTACAACACAAAAATAATTACTTAAATCGGACTTGTAGTTCCGGAGATATGCGAACACAATCATAAAAACATACATACATAATTACATATATACGTTACACATACATACGCTTTTGAAATTTAGTACATTTGTTCAGACGCTGATATAGACGAAAACTGGACCGTTCTGGAAATATTTCATACATAATTATGGGTTAAATTGATAACCTCCTTTTTTTTGAAGTAGGTTATAAACGATCGAGCGAAATCTCTAACGCTTTTACATTCACCCCGTATGTTCTAATGTTGATTTTTGATAAATATTTTATAATTTTATTTGTGAATTTAAATTAGTGTAATTATGAAATTGTCATAATATAGTAAGTTTCAAAATGGTAAATACCACGGTAAAAACATGCACAAATACGCCAGTAAGGTCGGCAGTTTATTTTTATTTTCTTTACATTTTTATTGTTTTAAATTCAGTACCTATCTTAAAATGTATAAACAAATACAATCATTCATTTTTAATCGCCTGATCTAATATAAGGATTAAACGAACTTACCTAGTGAAGTTCTATCCTTATTATATGAAGAAATTAGTCCGAGGTATGGTAATACTTGTAGTAGCGTTCTCTCGCTACGCCTGACGCGATTTTTAGAATTATTCCTTGATTTAAGTAAAACTTGTTTTAAATCAAAGGAATTATTGTAATCTGAAACAGAATAAAAACGCCGCGCCTGGCAACACTGCATTTACGTGTCATTTAGTTTAGAGCAGTGGTACCAGGTACTGCCATATACGGGAAGATTAATTGAAAGTTAATCTTGGGAGGGTGGGAATCTCATACCTCGGACTAATTTCTTCATATAATAAGGATAGAACTTCACTAGGTAAGTTCGTTTAATCCTTATATTATATTCGAAATTAGTCCGAGGTATGGTAATACTTGTAGATGTTCAGAGAACATAAAATTATACTATATAAAGCTCGATTTATATACCTATATAATGTTAAAACCATTTTTTTTTTTTTTTTTTTTTTTTTTTTTTTTTTTTTTTTTTTTTTTAATGGCAATATAATTATCTTGATATACGTCTGCTTGTGTATGTAACCAGAAAATCATAGCAACCTTGACTTAAAAGAAAAAATCCTATCTTTCAAATTCCAAATATTTAAGACTAAACGTCTGGAGTCACACTTCATATGCATAATCTACGAGAATCTTAAAATTCTTCTTACTTCCTAATACTATCAAAGCCGGTCTAAGACAATCACAGTCTTTAACCTTAAATATTCATCTTAAATGTTTTGTCTAATTATTATTGACATAATAAAAGGTTAATTAAATACAGGTATTAAAACTTGATGACATTTAATATCCCAGCAAATTTTATTTCAAAGTACATCAGTTGGTCTACTATAGTGATTTACCAAGGTAAACGACCTCGAAGACCCCTCACTGCCTGCAGTAGAGTCCACCGTTAAGCCTAGTCTATGTGTATTTGAAGTAGAAAGACAGAGACAAAAATGTATTGATGTATTGACTGCATAAGGCCCCGCTGCTTTTTTTTTTTTTTTTTTAATATATTATATTTTTATCCTAATAAATGATAGTTTATGTGTAGACATAATTTGGGCTTATTACCTAAGGAAGGTAACACCAGTCTGATGAACATTCTAGTCTTATACAGACCTGAGTGTTATAGAATATCTGTAATCAATTAATTTAATAGCACCTCTGTTACTAATCTATTTAATAATTGATAGGTACTTTTACACCACTAAGTTTGGATACATAGTGTTGTGGCTAACGCAATCAACCTAACAAACTTTTT
The DNA here is from genome assembly GCA_036375495.1 of Agrotis segetum. Taxonomy (NCBI): domain Eukaryota; kingdom Metazoa; phylum Arthropoda; class Insecta; order Lepidoptera; family Noctuidae; genus Agrotis; species Agrotis segetum. The sequence goes on from JAQSVV010000152.1 coordinate 46,532, forward strand.
TGTAAAGTTTTGTTAACTGAATGTAATAACACTGTTGTGATCCCAATAAATTTTTGATTTTGCGTTACTTGGGCATAGTTTGTAAAATCCCTTAGAATAAATGTTTTATTCTATTTTCTGAACCTACATGACTATCTATAGGAGTGTCGATTTGTGACAATTAACTGATTTCTTTGAAGACTTAAATAAGTCCAGTCAATAAAGTTGCTAAATCAATATTTTATTGGTTTGAGTTTCCGATATTTCGGCACTGTTGCAAGCGCCTTGATCACGGATGAAGTTATAATAAATAAAACATATTGATAAATCTATTTTTAGACTTTTATATTAGACCACTACTATCACGGGATAGGTACTATTGTATTGTTCCAGCAAATTCTGCGATAATCTACCTATCAAAATCAATAACTCACCTTTGTGCATAACCTTTGTCTTTTAAGTTATTTTTGTAAAATGGTACACAATTAAGAATTATAAATAATATACAAACATGTATCATTCTCCTCATAATTGCCTGCTTGATAATAAACCAGCCCCCCGGGTTAGTTGTAGAGGATAGCTAGTTCGAAAGAAGACATTAAAATATAATCAGAAGGTCTAATTGTTACTATCTCCGAGATTAGTAAAGAATTCAAAAACGAATAACATGGTTGTTATGTCACAAATTGGTAAAACTATATTTCTTTAGCCCTATCTGTATTTATCTTATGGAGAGCTTTAAGCTGTAAACTAAAAAAGGGGAAAAACATATAAAAAGAGATTATTCCATTTAGGGACCCCTATCCCAAGAAATATGCTTTGGACTCTTATGATCTTACCGATATGCAAAAAAGGTCTCTCTGGATGGTCAAAATTATTTATTATAGAATTGACTTAGTATACATTCGTTATCTACATTGAAATTATGAGACTCTTTGGATCAGGATTTGGGTGGCCAAAATTATTGTTTATTCTAAAATTGAAAACTTAGACAGTCTCCATTCTTTATCTACATTGGAATTACGAGACTCAAAGTCAGCCTCTTGAGGTAGAATGTGGAAGAGCCATTATGTTAAAATGTGAACACCTTATTTTGTACCCACAGTCTGCAAAATAAATTATTTCAGATTTAGCAAAAATCAGTGCCGTTTATAGAAGAGTATTGTATTCTTCCCACACAGTTTATATGAGCTATTGCAGTAATTAAGTCAGATCTACGTAAAATAACACAGCTTTTATTTTAATCACAAAGTTCTATAAGGTAAAGTATGCATCTAAGAACTCTAAAATAGTTTACATATTGTTATTCCCAGACTGACAGACTCTCTAGTAGGTACTTTACCCCTTGTAATGTTTATCCTAACCACTTAGTAATGCATGTGAAAATGTTTCTTTAATTAAGAATAAGGTGAGCTGCGTTCCAGAACTCGGCTTGACACGCTCCCGCGTGTCTGAACGTGTCTAGATACATTGTATGATATCTTTACAACTATTACCTAATAATGTTCTTTTTTCCCCAAAGTAATTCTGACTTTATTTCCTCTTAATCTCTACTCTAGGGCTGAAAAATGTTTTCTCTACAAAGTGTTTATGTGAACTAAGATGCATTATGAGATAGGTAGCCATGTAAATTGATACCAAATTTTCTAATATTTTCTAATAATTGAGGAAAAACTTAACAGGTATTGAGTATTCATAAACAAAACATAGTATTTAGTCATGCATTTAGAATTGATCACCAGTCCTGACCAGGACCTTGAGGGGGCAGGCATTTGAGCTGTTTTCTTTGTTTATCATCAAAAATAAATAATCTATTGATTTTCTTAGTACACTTGTACAACAAGACATTTTTATAATTATGTTAATCCGGGACAGATTAGTCATCTAGGATATTAACTAACATTTATATCTTGATTTTTGAGATGCTCTTCTACAGATATTAACAGTTTACCAGACTGATTAAATACACAGGGGTCAGTGGAAGGACCTATTGTACAGCTTTTTAATTGTGAACCACAAAAATTTCTAACCAAATTCTTTAATTGCTACTAAATAGTTTGCACCCTTAAGATCTGATTTTCATGGAGATACAGTCCTTGTATATTCTAGACTGAAATGGTTGATTATGATAAAATTATTTAACATTTAAAGATTTATTATAAATCTGTGAGTTTATAGAAAATCATGGATAACATTGATCAGCTGTATAACAGAACTTAGCTATGAAAGTTTATTTATTACTTGAATAAGATAAGTCTCTCAGTTTCATTGAAAGAGATATTATACCTACAGAATCTTATCTTGAACAATTAGTAGGTACTCTTACCCAGTCTTATATAACAGACTCTTTGGTTATAGATTCTCAGTATGAATAGAAATATACAAAGGGAGCCGAAAACTCACTGTTACTGGTACTTGTCCTGGGGTCAGCTGGAAAATGACTGTTGTCGCTTGAGGTATTTCTGTTGTTGGCTTGTTCCTCAATTTGTATAGATTCCTCTGTTTTATGAAGGTGGGCAGGGCTGTTTGAACTGCTAGTAGTTTCATGGAATTGACTTATTTGTATTTCCAGTAATAATATTTGTATGAAGTCTATTGGTTGCTCCTTTCATGGTGGTGGAAGTCACACCTTTTGTTTTATTTTGAATTGATAGGTACCAATTTCAGTTCACTTGTTGCCTCTTAGTAAATTGAAGTGTCTTATCTAACATTGGTAATAGTAGTATCTTCCATTATTAATACCTATATTGCCAGTACCTATAGGTTGAGTAGTCAACGGACACTGTCTCCAGGCATGTCATATATTGTATGCATTATTTGGTACAAGTGCATGCTTATGTAAGTCTGCTCCTTTCCCTCTTTTATAATTCTTTCAATACATTCACAGCACATAATCCCTCTTAGAACCGATCTAGCCCACTTAAGGCAGAAAAATATTATTGCCAGATGGCTCTGCTCCTGGTTGCTGTTCTAGAGCAAAAGTATTGGAATTGTTCTCATGACTGACCATATTGACTCATAGTACATGTATGGGCACCCATCTGACAACCCAAACGTTCAGAGTAAGTAGGTATATACTACTATATTATATGTAGTCTATAGTAGGCTGTACATTGTTATTGTTATTGTTAGGGGCTCCCTTTTCCGCATTTGGACTCGTAAGTAGGCTGTACATTTGATTGCTTCGTTAATCAGATCATGACCATTAGGTACTGTTATAATATTTACATTATGGCAATATATCCTGCCAGTCATAACTCAAGTAATAGTATATTTTTACCAATATTTCATCACTTTGTGTAGAGGCAACTTATGTTTGATGCTATGGGATCTTTTCTTGTTAAGGGAGAGGGAGTGTCCCTGTTTCTTCTTGGATAGCTAGCATGTAGCACGAAGAATACTTATGTATTTATACTTGAGTGTAGCCCTCTCAACGAGAAGGTAGGTAAATGTAACACGAATTACCCAATCATAATTATTATTCTTCTATTGTTAAATTGGTCCAAAGCATAGCTTTTCCAACGGAAAGGAGATAGGATGTAACACAAACTATCTTAATTTCAACAGGACTTGTGTACCTACATTGTTTGTTGGAAATACTGAATGTTATATTGATCCAAAGCAAAAACTTTTTCAACGAAAAAGAGACATCATGTAACACATAATGTCATAATGGACATAGGACAGAAGTCCACAAGGAGATTTATTTGTTGCTTGCTTGTTTTTAATTTCCGTCCAACTGGACGAGTAGGTATCTACGTGATAGACCTTCATATTTTAAACTCCAAGTAAATGAGGGGTTGTAAACCCTTAAAACAACGTGAATATGAAATTCTCAACGAGAATATAGCTCACATTATCATAACTTTCCGTCAATAACCTCTCTTCAGTAAAAAAGACTTACAGCTGTTAATGAGCTCCTCCCTCTTTATTTGTATTTTTCAGTCTTTCGGGACAATTTATTCCTTTCCTTGTCTTCTTCACTATTTCTATTGTGTTTTGGCATCCTTGGTTTGCGTTTAAATACATTTATCTAACTTATTTTATAGAACATAAAACTTTTCCCGTTGCGTCTTGTGGGCGCGAAAAGAACGAATGACACGTAAATGCAGTGTTGCCAGGCGCGGCGTTTTTATTCTGTTTCAGATTACAATAATTCCTTTGATTTAAAACAAGTTTTACTTAAATCAAGGAATAATTCTAAAAATCGCGTCAGGCGTAGCGAGAGAACGCTACTACAAGTATTACCATACCTCGGACTAATTTCGAATATAATTTGTTTTTAGCTCTTCATACAGAGTTTAAATATACGAGTTTAAGAGCGCCATCTATTGATTCATTGTTATTATTTACCGCGTACTTTTGCTTCTTCATTGGTAGTTCGCTGTATCACCGCTCTTTACGAATGGCGGTAGGATACCGGAGAAATAGTGGGCGTGGCTAAAAATACCTAAACAGCGCAGCTCGATATCTGTTTTCAGATGGTTTTCAGCGTCTTAAAACTAAGTGAAAGGTCAGAAAACGTCGACAGAGCACCGCTTCGCGGTGCTCCTACTTCTGTGTGGTTTTAAAAAAATAACCACGAAGGGGACGGATCCCCTTCTAACCTAACCTGTCCGAGCGAGTCAGGGTGCCTGGGTGCACCCTGACTCGCTCGGACAGGTTAGGTTCGCTCGGACAGGTCGTTTTTACATTTTATTGTTTCTCAGTGCTCCGTTTCGTACACACAGAATCAAATCTTATTGGAATAGTAACGTGACAAAAGAATACCGAACGATTACTTCGTTGCGGTCGGGTATGTTTTAAAATACCTACGCGCGCAATCTTAAATCTGAAAGTATTACCCGATGTCAACTCGGCCAGTGACGTCACAAATGTTAGGCAAAGGTACACCTTATTGAGTTATTTCTTTATTTCTGGATTTGAAAACATACCCGACGCCAATACGATCTCTGACGTCATGAGCGTTGGCTGAAGGTATAGTTTCCAAATATGCGTCGAACTGAGAACCTACCTACTTTACTTTTTTTTAAGTCGCTTGTGGTGCGGGCATGCGGGCAGCGAGTAAAGGGCAACTCGCTGCCCGACCATGGACCATGCCCGGGTCGACGGCGCGTTGTGTCCCACGCGCGCCTCAAAGAGCGTCAGCATAATGACGGGGCCCCCTCTCAGAGGGCCAAAGTCTGCCGGGGTCGCGGGATTTTTACCTTACCGTGACCCCGGAACATAACAGGCTACTGAAGGACACCGTGGATTTTAGTCAGTAAGGAGGGAGGACTCATTTCATGATTTTACCACGCTAAAAAAGAAGTCTCTTTTGGTTATTGGCTTTTACTTCGTAATAAACAAGTAAATAGGTAGAGGTTACTCTGTACGGCTTGTACATACGGCTACACATCAAGCTATACAAAACCAGTATAAGCTGACCGTTGTGTGCGCGGAATGATCATACAGAGTCTACGATAAACTGGTTTTGTATAGCTTGATGTGTAGCCGTGTGTACGATCAAATAGGTAAGTAGGTACCTACGTAGAATTCAAGCTAGGGTTTCTCATTTCTGTATTTGGTCGCGATCGCGACTCGCGGGACTTATCTCATCACCGTGACCCCGGAAGGTAAAGGGCTATCGAAGAACACCGTGGATTTTAGTCAGTACGAGTCTGACTTATTTGATGTTTTTACCATATTAATATGAGGGTCTCTGTATTTTAGGTACTTATTCATTTACATGTTTGCATAAATCATGTTATGTTGACCATTTCGAATTGGTTCAAAAAAACCGGTTATAAACGCCCACATGGTCGGTTCAACATAAATCAAAAATCGCATTAATAATAATAATATCCAATTTACCTAATCGCATTATAATAAGACACACAAAATCGGCCACCAACTAGCACAAACAATAGGCGAAGAAGAGGAAGGAGAAACTACAGGTAGTGGGGAAATGGATATCTTTTTTCTTGCGGGATGCGGGACGGGATATCTATTCTACCGACCGACACAAGGTCGAGTTTCGAAAGATCGAAAAAAAAAACAATAATTATAATAATATCCAATATCCAACTTACCTACCTACAATTTAAATTAGCGCAGATTTATTCTAGAAAACTACTGAAAAATATTAGAAAAAATATTTTGCAAATAATATTAAAATAAAAGTATGCATAAAATTATTTTTATAATTATTGAAAACTCTCACAGGCTATATGAAATACAAAAAGAGAACCACGAAAAGTGAAGTGGAAACACCAGGATTTGATCCTGAGACCCTTCGCACGAGAGGGAAGCAGGTTACTAACAAGACTGGGTGGTTCGTTGACGATAAGTTTCTAGCGGTTCTTAGATTTTATTAGATTTTAGATAATGTCCTAAAATCTTCTAATGTAGGCATTGTAAAGTTATTTCCATAAAACGCATTGTTGGTTTGTGCGTTCACTAACGATTCCCCAAATTAGTTAACAAAAATAAAGTAAATATTGAACAAAATATTAGTGAGATTAGTACAATGAAATGGTTTTCGGCCGCGCGCGCTGCGCCGCCCGCGCCGCCGCCGCGCCGCCGCCTAGCTAGGGCTAGGGTATGTACTGTTGTCATCTTTTGTAATGTTATCGATGTCGATTAAATCCCAAATTTATTTTTGCTTATTAATACGCCGATTGTTTAACAGAAATACATATCTAAGTATTAAACGAAGATTACGATTTTTCTAATCCAGTAGAATAGCGATTAATACAAAGTTCGCTCAATGTACTTAATAATAATCTTAACCCAGTCTGCAAAAAATTAAATTTCAACTTTAGCCATAAGTTTCCCTTTGTAGATACTAAATAAAACGTAAACAATAATCACCACTTCGGCACTCACAGAAAGGATGAAAATTTTCATTTGTTTTTTGAAGTGGGGCGGGAAGAAAGAAACAGAGTAACATTACAGCTTTAATAAAAAAGAGCTCCTGATTTTTATTAATTTAAAACTAGGCTGTAATTAATGCCAGTTTTATTCAGAACAAAAAATTATTTAAAAATGCAATAAGTGCAAAGAAAAATAGTTTTACAAATGAATAAAAAAATCAAATAAGTCTATTTTTTGTATTCTTCCCTACTGAAATACTTTATTTTTGTGAAGTCTGCTATATTTTTTTTAGCTTTAAAAAAAACTATATTTCGACAAAAAAATGTTGGCAGCCCTATTTTTCGAACGGCGCGGCGGCGGCACCTTTGATTCTTTTTACCGCTGCCGCTTCCTGGAACTCATTTTTGATTTATTATAGCAGCGACGGCGACGGCGGCGCGATCAAAGAAAAAGTATGTGCCGGGCGTTTTCCTTTGAAAAATTGTTGGATGGAATTTAGACCTTATTTTATTACTATAACGTTGTAATTCGGTTGTGAATCGAGACGACAAATTTCTCAGAAAACCGCGCGCGACGTTCTGAGAAATAGGCGGGCGATTTCTTTTGAAGAATAAATTGTTGGATGGAATTAAAAAACCGACCAAGTGCGAGTCGGACTCGTCCGTAAAGGGTTCCGTAGCAGCAAGTTACATAATATAAAAGTTCTTGTAGTTGGTTGTAACTTTAATTTGAATTTACCTAGAATTGCGGTTTACGATTTATGACATACTAAAAAGAAGTAGTAATAACTTGATTTCGTTAAAACCAATTTTGAGTGGTAGTTTGCATAGTAATGTTTAACATTTACATTTTTTTAGTTTTATCATTCTTTTATTTTAGAAGTTACAGAGGGGGAGGTGGGGGCACACATTTTACCACTTTGGAAGTGTCTCTCGCGCGAACTGTTTAGTTTGGAAAAAAAGATAAATAAGTAACCTCAATATAATTTTTGATGAATGATATCTTCAAAAAATTAGGTTCTTCATATAGATGTGCCCGACCAATTTCTCATTTTGCATGAAAAACCATTTTTTTTTGAGAATTTCCAATAGGTAATCTTGGAATAAAAATTAAGTTAAGTTAGTAACATGGGCTGGGTTACCCCACGAGAGGTTTTGCGTTTTTGGCGTTAGACGTTGTATATGTATACCCAACACGCATGAGTTTGGTGAAAAAAAATTTGAGTTTTAATTCTAATATGGGGATAAATATATCTAGTATGGGGAACCCCCAAAGTTTGTTTTTTTGAATGTTTGAAATTTTTTAATGTTTTTTTGAAAGTCCTAATGCGGCTCACATGATACATCTACTTACAAGTTTCACCTGAATAGCTTTTATACTTTCGAAGAAAAGTGGCTGTGACATACGGACGGACAGACGGACATGACGAATCTATAAAGGTTCCGTTTTTTGCCATTTGGCTACGGAACCCTCACAAGCAGGGTTCACTTCTCTTTGAGGGGCGTGGCTCCGCGGTGCCGCGCGGCGCTCGTCTTGTCGCGCGGCGCGCGCGCCTTGCCGCGCCGCGTCGTCGTGTCCTTAATGTAATACATTTAGAGTTTATATTTCTTTGGCAATTTGTCGCGGCGGGAGACGCCGCGTTCCGCGCGCGCTGGCCCTGGTTGCCAGTGTAATTTCCACTCTAAATGTACTACGATTGGGTTCACTTCTCTTTGCAGGGCGTGGCTCTGCGTTGCCGCGCGGCGCTCGTCTTGTCGCGCGGCGCGCGCGCCTTGCCGCGCCGCGTCGTCGTGTCCTTAATGTAATACATTTAGAGTTTATATTTCTTTGGCAATTTGTCGCGGCGGGAGACGCCGCGTTCCGCGCGCGCTGGCCCTGGTTGCCAATGTAATTTCCACTCTAAATGTACTACGATTGGGTTCACTTCTCTTTGCAGGGCGTGGCTCTGCGGTGCCGCGCGGCGCTCGTCTTGTCGCGCGGCGCGCGCGCCTTGCCGCGCCGCGTTGTCGTGTCCTTAATGTAATACATTTAGAGTTTATATTTCTTTGGCAATTTGTCGCGGCGGGAGACGCCGCGTTCCGCGCGCGCTGGCCCTGGTTGCCAATGTAATTTCCACTCTAAATGTGTTATGATTCGGTTCACTTCTCTTCGCAGGGCATGGCTCCGCGGTGCCGCGCCGCGCGCTGCGCGGCGCGCGCCTCTTGTCGCGCGGCGCGTCTGTCTTGCCGTGCCGCGTCGTGTCCTTAATGTAATACATTTAGAGTTTATATTTCTTTGGCAATTTGTCGCGGCGGGAGACGCCGCGTTCCGCGCGCGCTGGCGCTAGTTGCCAATGTAATTTCCACTCTAAATGTACTACGATTGGGTTCACTTCTCTTTTCAGGGCGTGGCTCTACGGTGCCGCGCTGCGTGCCGCGCGGCGAGCGAGTCTGGCCGTTCCGCGTCGTGTCCTTACTGTAGTACATTTAGAGTTTATATTTCTGTGGCAATTTGTCGCGCGAGAGACGCCGCGTTCCGCGCGCGCTGGCGCTGGTTGCCAATGTAATTTCCACTCTAAATGTTCTACGATTGGGTTCACTTCTCTTGGCAGGGCTTGGCTCTGCAGTGCCGCGCCGCGTCATGTTATAATCGTGTCCCGTCGTGTCGCCGCGTAGCGCGCTCTTATGTGAACAACAATGCGGCAAGGAAACGCGCGCGGTATCAGTGATGTCGCCACGCGCGGATAATCGCGTCTGTCTGCAGGAGGCTTTAGTCAAAGTTAACGTGAATAGAAAATTGCTGCATAGATATTTTGGCGTGTGGCTCTAAACGAAAATAATAAGTCATTTTCTTAACATTTTCTTTTTGCTATATGTATATGTCATTCAAGCGCCAATATGATCTTTTAGCATATAAAAGTCGGAAATTCATAAAAAATACTTTATGATAAAGATTATGTATTTGACTACGACATTATCAACATTTACTGTGCGTCTAACTTTATTTTTATAAATACTTCTTAACCTTTCTCATTTCTACCAAACATGCAACAAGAATACCTAATATTCAAAATCGGTCGAACCATTTTAGAGGAGTGCAACTGCAAACAGCATAATACGAGAGTGTGTGTGAGAAATATTTCATTAAACTCTTCTTGGACGAACCCAAAATCTGGTTTTAATCCTTAGAGAAACACATGCATAAAGTGCACTTCACACTCACCGATACTAATAACTTCTAGAACCAACTAAAGTTTCAACAGCTTTTCTAATTGAGAAATAAATAATAAAACAGTGAAGTTGGTAGATGAAAACATTAGTTGTGACGTGGAAATAATAGCTAGTGGAACTCAGACGCAAAGTATAATTAATAAACTAACTAAATGAAACAACACCGTACGGAGGCTAACGACCTGCCTAGGAACTGTTAATTTGTTTTTTAATTATATTATTAGTGCATAAACTCTGTATTTATTTATGTCTTAAAAATCTTCCACTCTGGGTGGGCAGAAGAGACTGTCTCACTCGTAGTGACTAAAATTCACTCTGTTCTTTCGTGTTACAATGCAATATGTGTAATAGAGAAAGTGCAATATTTGATGAAGTTGCAAAATAGCAACTGGTTAGCCTCCCATTTTTCCATTATATATGTTACTCCTCAAAGTCTGACGAAAGTGCACAATATAAACTTATCTTCTTCATTGCGATACGGCGATTGTTGCGGGAGACCGCGTGTCCGCGCGGTTAGACGGAGGCGACATACATATAATTATGTATTATGATGATGAACCGGCAGTGCGCATCGTGGAGAAGCGGTGAGCGGCACTTGTCCGCGCGGTCGTGCGGTTTCATACAACGGCTATTGCGACATGAGATCCGCTTCAACATCAAACCTGGCAAATTACTTATTATCGCACTAACATAAAATGATTCAAAAAAGTTTGATTATTCGATATCTTTTTTTTTACAGTAGATTATATTATGATATCTTTTTCTTTTCAGATTCTTTATTTAATAAAAATATAGGTCGAAAAAATAAAACAGTTCAATTTAATGTCCATAAAATCAAATTAGCTTAAGCTATATAATAGTGATCACAAACTTTGTTTTCTGAGTGTATGGTTATTGATTCCTCAACCTCTATAATGAAACTGCACGTCAAATAATACCTTTTCATCACGATTATCTCAAAATATAGAAAATAAAATCCCTTTATTCGAAAATTCATAAAATGCTTTAAAAAGTTCCAAAGCAACGTTTTATTTCAACATTCTACTTGAAAATGTATTGGAATACGGTTCAATAACATTGTCTAACGCAGTCAACTGTATTGAGAGTGTTTGCAGAAAATGTTTGAAGTGGATTCGCTACAGACATGCTTTTTCTAAACATATCCAGACTAACTTAGATAGCGCCCAGATCCATTTAAAATGTTAGAGAGTTTTGCGACACACATAAGGGCGGGACTGTACGTTGAAAACAACAGGTTCTAATTAACTTGCATGAGATTCTGCAATTTACGCTGGACTCCTTTATTTTGCTTTCTCTTTTACAATTTAATATTTAAACCAACCTGAACTCCGGAACGAAAAGTTTTCACTGTAAATATTTAAATATTGCTCATTACAACTGTGTAATGACCGTGTGCCGTCTATGTGAAGAAACATGACATTGTAACTGACACCTTTGAGTATTTTGCAATACTCGAGAGAAATGTCGTAATATTTACCGACGGCCTTTCTCCTAAAGCTCTTTCTCTGTTTGCTTTTAATGGTTTCTTAATACTTTCTCGAGACCGCCTTTGTTGCTTCCCTACGTGATGTTTATGTATGCTCGGCAAGCTGTTACTATTCTGTGGTCCGACAGGTCAATATCGGGAATATTGTTCTAGAATTTTATAGAACTGTCCCGTTGATCGCAAGCGCGATTGTTTAATAAGTGGTCCTAGTTTTGACTCCCTAGACGAAAAACGTGGTGCAGGACTGCCCAGCTTGGGCGGAGCACCGCCGTGTCCTCACTGCGGCGATAGGCGGAGACCTCTCGCGCCCGGCATTGGTTGCGGCCATGCTGCGGAGCGAGACGGAGTGGGAGGCGGTCGCCTCCTTCTGCGAAGCAGTCATGCTCGCGAAGGAGGAGGCGGGCCGCTTGAGGGAGAGGATACCGTCCTCCCTCCGCCCGAGACGCAGTGGTAGACGCCCACGGCAACGGATGTCGCGGGACGATCTCCGGCCACCGTAGGCGCGGGCATGCGGGCGGCGAGTAAAGGGCAACTCGCTGCCCGACCATGGACCATGCCCGGGTCGACGGCGCGTTGTGTCCCACGCGCGCCTCAAGGAGCGTCAGCATAGTGACGGGGCCCCCCTATAGAGGGCCACAGTCCTGCCGGGGTTGCGGGACATACGTATACCGCGACTCCGGCACACAAAGGGCTACCGAAGGACACCGTGGATTTTAGTCAGTACAAGTCTGACAGTCCCTCCCGCCCTGCCCGGGGTTGGAGGACTCATTTGATGATTTTACCACGTAAAAAAAAAAAAAGAAAAAAAAAAGACGAACAACGTTTTATTGGATTTTAATTCAGGAAACTCTTAGTGATAGCCACGAAGTTTGGCGGAAAATGGCAATAAAAAAATATGCCTAAAAGTACACGAAGTGAAATTTGGGTACTTTTAGGCATACTTTATCTGAACCCGTCAGGGATAACAAGCGTTAGGCTGCTTTTCCACCAGAGATGCGCTATGCTACGTTGCTAAGGATGCGTTTGATATCCACCAATCATACTTATTATGTGTGTGTGCGTTATGAAAACAAATGAATGTGATTGGTGGATAACAAACATATCCGTAGCAACGAAGCACAGCGCATCTCTGGTGGAAAGGCAGCCTTATACTCGTATTATGTTATGAAATTTATTTGTGTTGAGCCCACGTGGTGTAAAAGCCCGTGAGTCGGAAGTTGTGTCTTACATCGTACACGATATAAATGTCGAATCAAATTGAAATCCGGTGGGAGTTTTCACCAAAAGACGATCGTAATGACGAACAATCAACTCGATGTAAACAGTCAGTTTTTAACGTTATCTAAAAACAGCATTGTTAACTGTTTCTAAACGTAACATCGTGCTTGGAATTCCGAAAATTTAAGCACAAGGATACGTAATAGACACCCACATTCCACTTGCTATATTTAAGAACCTACTGTCTATATTTTTACTTGCTTATAATAAAAGTTATACTAACAAAAGGCATCTGCCTTTTGTAAGTATAACTTTTACTTTTACAAAATACAGTTAGTGTACACCAATACGATATTCTAAGGGATTGTACCTTTACAATAGTCCAACCTTATTAAAACTTACAAAAAAATATTTGAGACTGTTTTTTGGTAAATTTGCTCAAGGTCGCGGTGCTGGATGTAGCATACACACTATCGTGCATGCATCCAGCGAACAGAATAAATCGGACGAATTAAATGAGAAGACGTGTTTTAATTAATTTAAAATGCCAACTGACTTAACAAAACGCCAAAAAATGGGACTTCTGATGTTGTCAGGAGCAACAGAAATGCGGAAAAAAAAAGGAAAATTTGAATTTCGCGGGCTGGTTGGAGCATTCACCTGAAATCTGCTGTACAGCAAGCCTATACACCATCTAGCGTGCACGACGCTGGACTGCTCTGACGTACGTTCGCGTTATTCCCTATCCATCTGCACGACGATCGAGGTGGTGGGGGCACTCGTTGGATGAAAAATTCGTCGTGCACATCCAGCAAACAAATAATAATTATTATTGACGTACGTCAAGCCTATTCACGGTGTTTTTGCGTCGTGCATCGTGCATGACCTTGGCGGGACGTACAGCAAGATAGACCGTGAATAAGGCGCTTTAGTTCAAATATGCGAACTAAAATTATTGTCATACATATAATTTTCTTACATGCGCTTGCGCACTAAAATTTTAATTTAAATAACATCGGCAAGTCCATAAATAAAAAATGAATATGCTTTTTAGATAAAAACTACTCAAACTGAATGAAAATGTTCGTTTAATACAATAGTTTTTTCTAATAATAAACAACTATCTGTGTTATAAATAATAAAATATTGCAAATATTTAAACACATAATTATACACAAATAGCCAGACTCGAAACAAAAATATCCTCAGGTCAAACAAATAATTGCTTCATGCAGAAATCAAACCCGTGGTAATCAGAGCAAAAGCGAATCCTTCGGCCACTGTCAAAATTGTGCCGATTATTTTGAAACAAGTGATGCTATTATGAATGCTTCACTTTGATATACCTACTTATTATATACATCTACTTAACATATCATATACCATGTTTAGTAAAGGTGTGCGTCCACAGGTCGGCATCGCACGTATCGGACGTATTGTACGTAACGGACTTTAGTTTGCGTCTTATGAAAACAACATACAACATACAACTGCGTCCACTGATCCGCATCGTACGGAACGGCTCATCGGCAATGCCTTAATGCGATGCGTACCGATGACGTTATACGGAATGCCGATCAGTGGAAGCGATGAAGGTGGCATCGGCAATCCGATTGCTGATACTCGCGTCGGCAATCCTATCGCTGCCGTCACAGAAATCCGTTTGATGCGATGCGTCCGATACGTACGATGCGGATCTGTGGACGCTTACCATAACTATCAGCCCTTAGACGGATCGTTATTTAAAATAAGGGCTGCACATAAATTAAACTACAGAGAAAACTTTTAAATTGCTCAATTTATTTAAAGTATTATCAGGACATGGCGCGGGTATTCAGTAGGTAGGTAGTATTTGAGACGCTGCCGCTGTAAGTTATAAAGTCGTTAAAATTATGCAGGCTTCCTTTATTACAACGAGTTATTGGCTCGCCTGAAACTACGGCTACTTACATTGCATGTCGATACTTTGATAGCTCTTCGTAAGGACGATGTATCAATTGGACCCCGAATATGAGACAAAAATAGTGGAGGTTTTGAGTCTTGCCACCAGTTGGAGATTTCAACTTTATATTGATAATACCATTTTTCAACTTGATATGACTGAAGTCCCGCTAAAACCCCAGAATTTTAAAAAACACTGTTTTGTCTTTGTACCAAATACCAGTGCATATTATGGGTCACGGAAAACTTTGTAGATTTAAGAAAAAAGTTCCAGAATTGAATTTTTACAGTCCGTAGTGCCTGTGCCAAACATGGCTCCATACATTGAATACACAATTACAAGTATTTCCTACCGTTATCTGAAATTGAAATCCGTATTATTGCCAAATACTTCGTCCGGTATTAGAAGCAGAGTTATAACGGTTTCATGGGACTTTCAGCTATTGAGTGCAATGAAATGAATTCAATTGACATGCATTGGAGATGTCATTGTTTTATTTACGTTGTTATCATCTTCGTTTTCCTAACAATTTCTCAACATAACATTAGCTTCCAGAGTAATGGTAGCAGCTATATATCAGTACATATATCCTAGTTCGTACTGGGACCGCAGAAAGACGTGACTGCTTCCCATTTCGTCTCTCCCCGCAGCGCGGCCTCGAGCAATATTGGCCGCGAGAGGCCGCCGCCTATTACTTGAGGATGCGGCGGTGGTCTGCTCAAGCGAGGCAGACTTGCACTGTATGCTCCCCCGCGTCCTCCTCGTGATCCTCGCAGTGGTGTCACCACTGTGAGGATCACGAGTTTTTTCCTTTTCAGTAAGACACAGGAACCTCCCGAAATGTCCGTGTCTGGTGAGAACATGCCGATTCACCGGCGATCGTGAGGTAATACCTGATCATTCGGATAGCCACGACCCTCAGGCACGACCAGCTTTGCCGGGCGCGACTGCATACTCCCATGCTCAGGGCCTATACAGGGGCCCCGTAGAGGGTCATGGACTGCACGACACCGAGTGGCGTACAAACTTCGGCAGGATAGATCGACCCTGCTGTTAATCAAATTAGCCTCTATTTGATTACACTGAAAATAATGATGACGGCAATATTATTTCATTTTGAGGAAATAATACTCGATTTTACGTATGCGCGGCACATCCGTAGCCTCATATCATTCAACGTGTCATGTTTACGTATTCACAATAGCAAACACAAAAACATACTTTTCAAATCAGTTAACTCAAACAAAAACATAATCATTATTTCACAAAGGTTTCGGTACATAAATACGAAATTGTTTCTAAATACCTAATCACTAAGCCACGTGTGCGTATCATTTCAAAAGTTTCCGCTTTATCACGATTGGTTTTGCATTATTCCTCCCCCAGCTTATAATGTTTCAAACAAAGTTCAACCGGAATATTCTAATTCAAAACTTTCAACGTAAATATGGTGGATTGGGCTTGTTTTACTAGACAAATTCCGGATATTGTTACCTAACTACCAGTAACCGGGACAGTTGGCGACTCTTTCCAAATTAATACAACCCAGTGAATTTATTTATAAAGCCAATCTGGCAGTCGTTTTGTTTGATAGTCGAGCTACGACCGGACTTAAGCTGTGGAATAAATTGTACGAGTAGCGTCAAAGGGCTGCAGTCTAGTTTATTATTCATAAATCTTTACGCTCTGTAGGCGGATAACGGGGTATTTTAAATCAAATATCCTTGGTTTTCACGAATTCAGGAAATACCTTTCTCTCTTAAACAACCTTTCAATGTGAAAATGATATTTATTTGTTGTGGAAATGTCAGATATTTGCTATAAAATACAGAGGCAACCAATATTGTCAACAGATCTGTAGGTAGTCTTTATAAAATTTAACTAAAAGTATTGTTTGTAAGAAACTTCTGTGTATAGGAAGATAGGTTATTTAATCCAAAAAAAAAATATTGAGAGCGTAGCAGTAAGAGATGAACTCTTAGCATTCGGACTCTACGGCTAATTACAGGTCAAGCCAACCTTGCCTGATTCGAAACGTGTGCGAAGAAGCTAATAAGTAAAGGTCGCAAGTAGGCTACATAAAATACCCAGATATATTTTTTCTAGGGCGGCAGATGTTGGCAGTTGGCACTACAGAATATACATATTTGATATTTTTTAATAAAATACCGTCTGCCGTATTTTATTACTTAAATTCAAAATGACCTATAACTCATTTCGATATCCTAGTGAAGTATCACTAGTCCAAGTCTCATCTATTTAAATCATCTATATCTCAAGAAAAGCTTTCAATCGCGGCTCATAGTAATTTGCAGTTATTAATAGGTACAATTGCAGCCATTTATAGGCAAAAGGGACCATTCTTAGAAATTCATTGAGACAAATACCCATTTACCTACTTAGTACTACCTACCTGTGGAAAATCCTTTGAAGGACATAAGAAGGCTTTACGTGATTTGCGAGAATTCAGACACAGCTTATTCTTTTATAAATAGCGTACTTTCAAGTATACACATTTATTGTGTCACATTTATAGGCATTGTTCTAGTACAGGGGACTTCACAGTAAAGTTAATTAGGCTGTTAAAATTTGCTACAGAAATGCTAGAGTATTGGCACGTCTTAAGTCGAGATTCCTCGAACGGTATTTACAGCAGTTGTTAAGACGGCAATCATTACGGTATACACAACTAGTAACGACAGATACATTGTTGACGTAGAATACGAGTATATTGCATAACTTGGCATTGAGACTGTTTCAGTACTAAATCATATTATATGGATACAATAAATGATACGTTCGAGTCCGGATTACGCTAGGCGCCCCGGGACTAAATAAAGGCAAAGAAACCTTTAATTTTTTTCATTTAATCAACAAGACAAAGACATACCAATGTTTAGAATGTAATGCGCTCGGCAGCCTCGCCCCAATCAGTGTTGCCGTCTTTGATTCAAGCGGGAAACTTTGTGTGTTACTTTACCATTAAGGGGAACGTGGAAGATTAACAAGGAGCTTTGGCGTCGCAACCTGCATGAGAATAGCGCCTTTACCATCCATTACGGTCCGCTCCTTTCCCAACACTAATTTGTCTTATCCCTTATTGTCACGCATGTCAATGAATGAGGAGCGGCACTAGCATCTCTTTGAGTAAATACCTTTTGTTCATAGTAAACCTTAAGGGATTTTTCTTATTAGGGATATGGGATGTTCTACTCGGGTATATGTTAAGTAATAAGCCGAGATCTTTTGTCTTATTGGAGTGACGGTTCTGTTTAGTAATTTGTTCTGTAAGATTAATCCTATTTGTGTCCCTATGGATTATTATCAAATGATATTTTAGCTTACTGGTATACCCGGGCAATCAAGTGCCCTTTAATCTATCGCAAGTTCTGATGTCGAATATTACTATTGGTGGTTGATATTTTGGTAAACTGATTCTAGTAGCCAAAATGAGATTTAAGTGATGAGAAAATTTGAACAGGCTTTCAATAAACGAGAGTGGATGTTGTCTAAAAATAAGTAGATGGGCATGAATTTATAATGAAATTCTGAATTGTTTATCAAGCAATTTCGAGGGTACATTAGTATACATATATTAAAGGCAAATCTGAACTTGAGGTCTTTGTTCTCGGTCTTGGGTGAAATTTGCTTTCGAAAATACTTGAACTAATTGGAAAAAAAATTGCCACGCCCAATGGTGGATCCCGTAATTATGTAATAAAAATGTTTTTTTTTTTGTGAAATAGTTGCAAATTACTTCAACTTATTCTTTTGCTTATACTGTAAGTTCTTGTTACTGGCCTAATTTCATAATACTAGGTAAACGGGAAGAACCTTATAGGTTTCGATAACACCGCTAGTATCACAATATTCGATAAAACAGAGCATAAACGGCCGTAACTTTTGATTGCGTTGACTTTGACGTTTGATTAGTTGTCTGCTTCAGGGGATTGTAGACTTGAGTATTAAATATTAATTATAGCTTACTACCTCCACGCATTTCTACAACAAAGTGACCTAAAGGTTTCCATTTTTCTTTTGACGTACGGAACTCTAAAAATCCATTGGAAAAATAAAGTTGAAATCAACAAAATATTTATTTCGATAATCATCAACACAAGTATTGACTCGTTCTAAATGAGAGTGGAAACTTTTTATCAGCAGCAAGAGACAGACGATTTACGGTGAAGCTATCATGGCAAAAATTAAATTACGGGAGTCGTTACCGACTGGCGAAGGGACAGAATTACTGGCAGTAAAGCTGATTAGTTAGCTCCGAAACTAAGCGTTAATTTAGATCGGTACGTTACGATGTTGCCTTTGATAAGGGCGCGGAAATCATTGTTACGAGTACCTTCTTAGGGATCGTGGACTGGAGTATTATTAAGTTACAAGTGCTTGTTGATATATTTCTCTGTTTTTAGTAACTTTATTTACTAATTTTGTTATTTTGTTTTAACGATTTTTTGTGTGCAATCAAGCTGAAGAAGAGGAGAAGTAAAAGAGAAAAACTGATAACCTAAAAATATAGATTTGACAAATAATCCCAAAAGAAAAACAAAGTAGTTACAAATATTAATTTACCTGACAAAAGACCTTTACACAAATGCCAATATGTTACGAAAGTAACAACAAAATAGTTCGATAAGAACATAATAAGTTACCGAAGCTCCCTATATCCTCTATGGGTATAATTGTATGAGGAAAAACAACAGTTTCACCCAAAGGCAAGAACTGGATTAAGGCCAAACAGATCACGTCCTGTATTTCCGTAAAAAGGAAACTAACTTCAGAAACGGGAAGACGTTTCTTTACGACGCGACGTCGCGTTTTCTCTATAGCTACCTGAAGTAAAATTGTGATAGATGTAAACGAAAAAAGGATTTAGGGAGACTTGAGATGCAGTTTTTTTAATGTGTATAGATGTTTTTTATTCTTTTTTCGTAGAATACGAAAATATACATAAGGATAAGAAGGTTTTTATATATAAGCTGAGCGCAATGACAAAGTTTCGTAGTGACCAGATTATTTTGGGAAATAATATCGGCCAATTATTGCGAGCTTTCATTAAAAATTAAAGAAAACCTTAAAAACTATAATTAGGGTTATAGTGCATATTAAACTTGTCACTCCCCCCTCACTAAATGTAAAGGCCTATGCACCAAAATGAAATGCAGTCGCCTGAAGAGAAGACTGAAAGAAACTGAATACTGGACGCTTTTTTATAGTGGTAAAATCATCAAATGAGACCTCGTGGGATTCAAAAGTGGGATCCAGCGGGAATAATTCCTACCCAGGGCAGGATGAGAGCGACCGTCAGTCTTGTACTGACTACTCTATACTACTACTAATCCACGGTGATTCTTTGATAGCCCTTTACGTTCCAGGGTCACAGTTACCTAATGATATAGTCCGCGACCCCGGCAGACTTTGACCCTTTAAGGAGAGCCCTAACAGATTGCTCACAGCTCTTTGAAGCGCGGGTAGACGTAGACGGGTCGACGGCACATCTACGATGGTCATGGTCATGGTGGAAGCGAAAGCATATCAATGCTTCTTTACAAAAAAAAGTAAACCAACAAAACGTTGACAAAACATCGATAGTGTAGTTTACGTGCTCTGAAATATTCATTGTTTTCTTTATCATTTTTTTACCGAACCGAAATTATCGTCCAAACAGTCAAAAGAATAAATATGCATTGTAGTATTGTCAATCAACTGCATTGTGTTTTTTTTTCACCGTTAATTTTTCATAAACGAGTTTCGACAGCACGTGTCGGTAGTAGATAAGCATTTAAGTTTGTTTTTCACAAAAAAAATGAGAATAGAGTTGGCAATTGAATTGAATTGACAATAAATCCTTTGAATCCGTCAAATTGACAAAGACCAATGTCGTTACCATGGATATGTATATTTACACGAATGTAGACGTAATTGTAATTGAATGTCTGTAGGAAAATAAGCTAATGGTGGGTCATGATTTAACTTTGTCGATTGTACATAAACGAGACCCTGTCGTTATGCAGGTTTCTATGTATGTGTAGTGAGGTTGCCAGTCTTAGGAATATTACCAAAGCAAATAATGGTTTCCTCTCATATATTCCGACAGTGTAGTGAATGGGTTACATCTTAGTATTCAATAATAATCTGTCCGTCCAGTGTCCCTAAAGGCGCTCACTCACTGGGAGCATTCGCGTGTAATGTAAATATTTCACTACTCCCTGACTGACGAGCATTCACGTACGTTTTTTTTTTTTTTTAGGTGGTAGAATCATCAAATGAGTCTTCCCGCCCTGGGTGGGGCGGAAGGGACTGTCAGACTCTTACTGACTAAAATCCACCCGTGTTCCTTCCTATGCCCTTTACGTTCCGGGGCCACGGTAACCTGGGTTAAGAAAAAACCCGCGACCCCAGCAGGCATTTGGCGCGAAACACGACGCGCCACCGACCCGGGCTTGGTCCTTGGTCGGACGGCGGGCTACCCATCACTCACCGATCTTCTCACCGACTCTTCCTTAGGCACACAGTGCCTAAGGAAGAGTTTTTGCCCGCATCCCAGGGTGCACCGGCCCGAAAACTGGTCTTCCCCCCGGACGTATCCGAGAGGGAACTCCAGTCCACGGGCGCACGTGGAGGTTTCCTGCCATAGCACCCCTGGTCCTGTACCCTTAGCGTACGTTTAGTATAGATTTGAAACAAGGTGCGCATTGTGATGCTCAATTGTTCTCCCTCACCGATGATATTCACGAATCTGTAACATTACCTTACAGGTGAATGCTCGCGGTGAGGAAACGCCTTTAAAATAAAGGTGCGCCGAGTATTGGTGTCAACAAACGTGGTACGATTCACAGATACTCTTTTTTCTTTCCCTTTTTATATTTTTTACTGTAGAAAAACGTTTGAACAACACTATCTCTTCTATTCCAGAAAAAAGTTCTATCAAGCGAACAGTAGAACAGATACCCACTCAATCAACAGTTGCTGAAGTGCGGCTACAGTAAACAAGGAAAGGTTACGACTAAGGGCGACTACTGACCGACCGACGGTACACTTTTATAGGTTTCAATAAAATTGCTGACTTAGTATCTGCTTCATAGTGCGTACTTTCTAACGTCACTGTTTGTTTTCCACAATATAAGTCGGTCGGTCTTTACAATGTAAAACTTCTAGTTGTACTTTTTTATTGCAAATTTGTCGTTCAAAATTTTGTATGTAGACTTCAGTCTTAGATTATAATACTTCCAGATTCCGTGTTCGAAACAAAACGTAACGTTGTAGGAAGCCACTTTTTAACCGACTTCAAAAAAAAAAGTAGGTTCTCAGTTCGACCTGTATGTATGTATGTATGTTTGTCCGCGATTATCTCGCGTTTGGCTGAACGGATTTTGATGCGGTTTCCAGGAAAGTGTTCATTACATTCTGGAGAAGGTTTTAGTATATAACAATAATGGATACGTCGTGAAGTTGCCCGCATAGATCCGTTTTTGTTGCTTACAAGGGTTGTAGATTTTCAAAGACGCCGATTATTATGAATTTTTTTGTTGAATATCTAAACTAAAAAGGGTAAAATAAAAAAAAAAACTTTAAAAAAAAAAGAGAACCGGCCTAAAAACCAAACACAAAAAAATGTAAAATAACTTTTCTTTCGGAAGTCGGTGGCCACAGTCAATGAAATAAAAAAACAAAGCCACCGACTTCCGAAAGAAAAGTTATTTTACATTTTTTTGTGTTTGGTTTTGAAGTCGGTTCTCTTTTTTTTAAGTTTTTTTTTATCTATAAATGTGTGAAAGAGCGCCATGCCCACATTTATATGTTTTTCATAAAGAAGTTCACTTGTTTTGCGTAGCAATTGCGTTTTTGGCTTCAATTCTTAGTGGCATAGTAAGAATCTGAGAATCTATGTTAAAAATTTGGTGCGCAATCAAAACGGTCCTTTCATAGGTTACGCTTACTTATAAAGTTTACATAGTTAAATCGTTTTTCTTAATATTTTAACTAAGTTTTTTAATATAGGCATATGACATGACAGAATAGTACGTGACAAACGTCAATCCCTGAGTTAAACAAAATAGCCGCCATAACAAGGGCGCCATTTTGTTGTAAACCGAGACAAACTAAATAAGTGATAACGGGCAGCACATTCGGGTTCCCGAAGCAACCATAACTTTATCGTGTTTGCATTATTTCACAGTTGACTGATCGCCCAGATCTGCGTGCAAATGTGACATGAATATTTCATCACGTCGAATTTACAAACAAAATACCTACAACAAAATGTAGGTAAAGGACGATTTACACCAGCTACCAGTAAAACTGTTTTTATTGAAAAGATTTTAGAAATTGCATATTAAAAATGCTACAGAAACATTGATGAGACACATACTTGAGAGTAATTTTATTAGAGAAAAAGCGCACAAAATAATGTACGACTTCTCTAGCAATTCCCGCGGTTTCATCCCATAAGCTCGTATTGTCGTAGCAAAATGTTGTATAGACTTTTTCGTTAAATAAACCAGCCAAGACAAAAAAAAAATTCAATTTGATTGGTTCAAATGTAGCGTAGTTCCTGAGATTTACGCGTTCAATCAAACAAATTTTTAAGCTTTATAATATTGGTAAAGATTTAGCTTTCCACAATGTTGCAACTGGTCATTATTCATCCTGTTTCGCTTTCAAAATGAATAA
Organism: Agrotis segetum; assembly: GCA_036375495.1. Taxonomy (NCBI): domain Eukaryota; kingdom Metazoa; phylum Arthropoda; class Insecta; order Lepidoptera; family Noctuidae; genus Agrotis; species Agrotis segetum. The sequence goes on from JAQSVV010000152.1 coordinate 69,927, forward strand.
AACAATAAAAAAATTCAATAGATAACGTGAATAAGTTCAATTTTCCATAAGACAGTATTTTGAAAATATTCTATACAAAATATAATCGAGGCTTTTTACTTTTTTTCTTGGCGAATTAACTTTGTGGCAAACTAACAACAACCCGTCTCTTCCAGCACAACATTTGATTTTATGGTTAGAAGCTCAGATCAAAGAAATAGGCAGATAGAGCGCTCAGAACACGCGAGTTGTTCCAACAAAGTTAGTACAAAATCAAAATCTAGTACAAAGTCGCGACAGTACCAAGCTACGCGTCGTACCAATCTGCGCGTCGTTGTTGTTGTTTGCCAAAATATGCCGTCTCGTGTCTTTAACCATTGTAAAAGTTGTTCTCAAAAACAAAGAAAACATTAAGGAATGTAATTCGATTTGATTTTGTATTAACTTTGGTTGACCCACTCGCGGCGTCTGAGTGTTCTATCTGCCTATTTCTTTGATCTGAGGTTAGAAGAACAAAGATTTGTACAATAAATTATTCACAAAGTATAATTTTGTGTTACTTATTTATTTCGGATTAATGGCAACTAATTTAAATAAATGTTCAAAATTTTAAATTATTTGCAACAAGTCAGTTGATATACCTACTGAAAAAAAATAAAACAAAATTATAATTAAGCAAAAATACAACTTTGCCAGAACTTCAAGTTGACCCAGTGACTGTTGAAATATTGGATCCATGTGACTGGTTTGGCCTATTACCCACAGTTCACCAATTTGAATCGGCCATGCATAACCACCTTTACCAGTATACACTGACAAAAATGCAAACGATGCTGTTTTTTTTAGTCGCGCAGTTTATGCGTAGAGCACAGTCATCGGTACAAATGAATTCGTTGAAATTTATGTACGGCAAATTCACATGAATTTATGTATGACAATAAAAAGCAAACGGTAACTAAGTTAACAGTTCTGTATAATTTTAGTGTTGGAATATACAAAATTAATTTTTCATCTCGTTTTGTATAAATATAGACACGTAAGTACTAGGTAAGTTCCTAAATAGATGTATTTTCTGCTTCTAAGACGTCATGAACAAAATAATCCTGTTGTAATATATCTTTTCTAGGAACCTGAATTAATATTATATTTTGGTTTCTAGAAAAGATCTTATTTTTTCGAAACCTTCAGTAAAAAATTATACGTGACGCATTATTTCACCACTAGATCATTTTTATCTAAAAGAAGCGAATCTATACACATTTTCTGGTCACAGTTAAAGCGCAGTTCCGTTATAGAGTTTAATTAAAATATTTTATTAAATTCGCAGCAATACCAGGATTTTAATGTAATTTAAAATGTATTAATTTCGTAATACTACGTTTTACTACTGTACCAATACAGTAGCGATTGCCAGCGGAACTGTAGAGTAAAAGGTCCTGGTTTCAATTCCCAGATTGTGCAATGCAACGGATTTCGTCACAAAGTTTTCAGTAGCAGTCACGGAGTTGGAGTTACCCATTGATTTTATGAAATGTAAAAAAAAAAATGAGTAAGTTCCACGGCCTTAAAAGTTTAAAGTAATATTTATTATTAACATTTTATTATAACGTTTTGATATAACATTTAATATAAAAATTTCATATCATGAATTTCTCAAAGTAACGCCAGACCAGATTCCATAACTTGATTTATACCTGGTTGTTGGCTATAGGCTAGCCCTATTGAAGATAAATAAAGTTAAAGTTACAATCTGTTTACAACTCTACTTAACCTTTTGATGACAAAAGGCGTGATGATATGTTATGTCAAACGTATAAGTATATAAGAAAATAGGACAAGAGTAGGCTTAACAAATAGCATTGTTATGCCTTTGTATTGGTAAATGGAGATTATTCCAAATAAGAAATGACGGCCAAGAATATTATTTTATTTTTCCGAGTAAACAGAATTTCGTTGTGGCTGTACAATGACCTTAATCGATAAAGTACCTATTGTCGACGGAGCAAAGGGTCGAAGAGAGAACTTTGTAGGTGGATCCCGACAGATCACGTAGTTATTATTAAAGGTTAACGTTAAACGGTTTGTTTGTTTCTCACAACTCACACGGCAAAAGTTTAGTATACGGGAGCTTACACGTGTTGTATTGCCGAGTTAATCTGTAGCTAACGTTGAGTGCTTAGCTAGATGCCAGGGGACGACTTTGGGTGCAAATTGACGGCGCGTTTCTCAACGTCATATCGTGTTTGTTGAAAGCTTATGCAGACAAATGGTGCATGTGGCCGATCGATTGGAGTTGTGTGCTGTATTTTGAGGTGAAACCCAGCTGCAGCCAGCTGTTGACAATGTTAATAGCTCGACTTGACAAGTCAAGTAATAGAAGCATCATCTTGCAAATCGGTCAAAATAATTTATAATAATTTAAAGTTTAACAGATAATACTTAAATACAGATACAATCATTTATGCGGGATAGAAATAAAAGATTCAATACATTTCATTCCATTCTATTATTTTATTATTCATTCGGGTGTATGTTAGACTGATCGAATCCCTGTAAGGCGCCAATAATAATATGAGCAGTTAAAAACAAACTTTATATTTATAAATGCCGCGAACGCAAATGATTGATGATGGAACAACTTGATTTTAGACAGTCAAATCTGACAGTCCTTTCGACCCAAATCGGGACTCATTTGATGATTTTTTAATCATAGAAAAAAGAAACATTTTTAATACAGAGTTGGGAATATTCTGTTTTCTAGAAAATTGTTTACTCTCCAATAAATATAATATAAATCTAATTCCAATAACATCAACAAATGGTTCGCGTTATTTCAATAAATCAATATTATGTAAATATTATTATGTCTGGATCAGATTGTGTTACATAAAGTAGATTGACTACAGCAATATTCAAAAGAAATTGCCAGTTAGAATAGAATTTTATTACAATAATTCCAAATGACATCAAAATTATGGTACCTAGACCTACCTATTGATAAAATCAGAAAAAACTTATCTGTATTTTTCTTTTATTTGTTTTTTTTCACCTGGTTATTCCTGTGGGTACATAAATATTTACATTACGGAAATCGTGCTATATTTAACATTATTTTATTAAATGACTGTTCTGAAGTTTGCATCACAATACAAGTATTATAATTTGGTCCATTTACTCCATGTGAAGATATAATTGCTTTCTTGTGATAGGTAACTAAATTAATTAGTAATTGAAACAAATGTAATCAGCTATCCAATTAATTCCCAAATTAGCCCGGAAATCCAACTAAAGAAACACGCAGGTAGCACCGTAAATAACCGTTGACATAATTGTGTTTTACGGATGTTACGTAAAACTACCTTAATTTTAGTAAAACCTTGGTTTGCTACCTGAAAGAAAATGGAAACGACACAATGGGTACGACACAATGGTAACTTATGAAGAAGGTATTTATATATAAAAGAACATCGTTCAATTAGGACAGTCGCACAAGTTTTCTTATAAAAGAAGATTGTTACTATATTTTCACGACAAACAACACGCAGTCACCGCCCTCGTATAAACAAAAGAAAATTCTTTCGTAGGTTTGGGGGCAATCGTTCGGACTAAAAGATTGTTTCTGAGAAAGTGATGAGAAGAACTCACTGAATACATGAAATGTTTCAATATAATTAACACAAACCAAACAAGGTCGCTACGAGATTTCTTGATTGACAAAACAACCCTTAGGCTTAATCATTCATACAGCGGATATGTACCCAACATATGTATATATACACATCAAAAAAGTTTGCACCGTGCACGACTTTAGCGCCACCTAGCGTTTGCAACTTTGACGGCTCTGACCGTTCTAATTGAAATCAGGTTCTATAATCACTTGGGTTTGGATTCCATGGCGATCCATTGGCACTGAACAAAATTAAAAAAGCATGGGCAAATTGTAATCTATACGAAAAATACCAAATACAGGATTAAAACGAGGGTTAAATAATGATGTTATTTAGTTTTTCTCTTCACGGCAGCTAACCATCTCTTGCATTGTTCATCTTTCCAAGAACCGCTTGGGAATTTTGAGTAATGTAAACCGTTTACGTAGCGAACGCAATGGAAGCTCTCAATAAGATTTTCCCGATTTTGCAACATTTTTCATTGCTGTTCTGCTCTTATTAGTCATACCGTAATGGTATATAGCCTTCTTCGATTAATGGGCTATCCAACAAAAAATATTTTTTTCAATTCGAACCAGTAGTTCCTGAGTTTAGCGCATTTTTGTTAGTTGACAAAGCTGAATGTACTCTGAGGCAAAGTTGTCGGCACTTCCACTATTCGCCACCATGAGCGCTACCATCGAACAGTACTACCCCCACCTAGTACTTCACACCCAGCGAATAGTCGCCTGGCTACCAAAGTCGTAAGGTATCGGAGATTTCCGTCGCCTTGTGTATACGAAGGGACTTTCAGAGCGAATTTCCTCAGGAGCAACCCGGGTGCAAAAGGTACCTAAACATACTCAAAATAAATCAGTCGCTTATCACTGGATACTTATAACAAATCAAGGTTTTCACTAACGACTGTTTTCCACTTCACTTGATAAAATATTCTGTTTTTCTAAGGGCTGATTTTTCAAAAGTCGGATAAATCTTATCTGAGGAATAAAAATGGCGGTTTGATATATTTTATAAAGATCATATCAAGAACCAACCCACAGATTAGTTAGAATAGTGTTTCCCAATAATTGGCTTCAGTATGTGTAAAATTTTGATATTCGGCACCTTGCACCCGTTTTGGCTGCAAGGTGACTCCACCTGCGAAGGGCGGGCGAAGTTTGATCGAAATTATGCGAAGCGTCTCGTTCGAAGATGATAGGTGAACTGTAGTACTGTTAAGTATGTATCAACTACACAACGTTTAGAGATTTAAATCTTGAATGCTAAATTCCTGCACCTCACGCGCAAGTAATTGAAATTCAGTTGATGATCTTTTTGAGTATAATCATCAAAACCGCCATTATTATACATCATTGACTGGCCTGTTGGTCTAGTGGTTAGTGACCCTGACTGCTATGCCGGAGGTCGTGGGTTCGATTCCCACCCAGGACAAATGTTTGTGTGATGAGCACGATCATTTGTTCTGTGTCTGGGTGTAATTTATCTATAATATGTATGTATTTAAAAATATATAAGTATGTTTATCAGTTGTCTAGTACCCATAACACAAGCTCTGCTTAGCTTGGGACTAGATGGCGTTGTGTGACAGTTGTGGAATATTATTATATTATTATCTTATAAGTAATTACGTAATCTTTTTATTAGTTTTAGGTTTCGCTTTTCACTTAATAAGTGAATTGCATTCTTTTTCTTTTTAATTTCATTCCACCCTCTCTCAGAGAGGAGGCCTGTGTCCCAGCAGTGGGAACATTTATAGGCTGATGATTATGATGATGATTCTTTTTGTGAAATAAATAACTTAAACGTTAATTTTGTTTCTCATCGAAGGCCGTATGATCGATGTCCGATCCTAAAATATAGTTACATAAATATAATGCTATGCTCATTCCTTGCATTACAACCAAACTACTCATAAAATAACGAAACGCCCTTAACTCAGACTACAATAGTTATATTACTAAAACAAATATCCTTGGAACACTGTTGCGCCCAAGGCTTAGCAAAGACAGGTAAACTTACTTCCGTAGAACAGGGTTTATGCCGTCATAAAATCCATGACACCATCTCACTGAAGATGGCCGATATAAACACTTTATTTACCTCACACGGGAACTAAGATAGGTTTGTTTCCGAAATAATAACAGTTACCTAAAGGTTATACCCTGAATACATCAATAAACATACTCGTAATGTAGGTTTTTGTATTTTATGTCTATTTCAGTTATGGAATTTTACCGGATTCGTAGTCAGATATTCTGGAAAATTCTTGGGACTATTGCCATGTTGCTCAAATGAATTATTAAAAGGAAATGCGGTTGAATCTTGAAAACACTAAAGCAGTTGTTAAGACTGATGAGATGTGATGTGATGTATACTATATTATAATAAGCAGATATAAAATACTTACTAACCCTTTACTTTGCCAAAATTTATGCTACGTTTGTTGACAGTTTTACGTCTTCATATTAATGATACGATCTGTCTTTTAGCTAAATGGCGAATAACCAGATGAGATGTGTGTTTTTGTTCCAGCAAACTGTTTGGTTACACTGTTTATGTTGAACAAGCTTAATTGCCATGTATTTTGTGGCACGTGCCTTTAAATTAATAATTGGAAATGTTCTTCCGTGTTGAATTCGAATTAAATTAAGTAACTTTGTACTGTACTCGTGTCGTATTAAGCTGACAAGTATCTCTTAACCCTGGGGCTGCCGCTTGGTTGGAGGTGGCACAATAATAGGAAAAAAACATGTTTTTTCCTTGCCGTAAAATATTGAATTTTCAGTCATTCATATATTCATTGTTGAAAATAATTCGTTGAAGATACATCAAAGTAATGTTTATTGGAACGAAGTTCCTTATCGCGCGTTGTGAAAGGGGGCTAGACGGAAAAAATTCTTACGAAAAGTTGTCACGACACTTTTTGGAACGAAGTTCCTTAACGCGCGTTGCAAAAGGGTGCTAGAGCTCAAAGAGTGGAGTGGAGTGGAGCGGAGCGGAGTGGAGCGGAGCAGAGCGGAGCAGAGCGGAGCGGAGTGGAGTGGAGTCGCGACGATTATTTTTGTTGAGTGTATACAGTAACTTCGTTCCATCCGGGTGTCCCTTGACACCTCTCAAGTTTTTTGTTCTAATACAACATCATTGCCTAGACTTTTGGGGTCAGGGACTACTGATCAGAATTAATACCCTGACAGCCTGTACAAACGCGCAACGTGCTTTCCAAGAAATGGAGGTAATTTGATAAATGTAATAAATGGTCACCCATCCACAAACTGATCTTGGTGAACGTGGCATAACAAAGAAGATCGACCGAGATCGAGTTATTATTTAGCCACGAACTTTTAAATCAGTACAATCTGAAAAAGCGTTGAACCTTTTACATGAAGTTGTTTGAGTTTAAAAGTTCCCAAATTCCTGAATAACATCTGTTTAGAAATCTAAAACGTTCGTATTTTTGAAACCGTAGGTATATTCAAGGCACTTCGTAGGCCCTAAGTTAACCCTTAAATATCCCTGATCTTATACTCTGGCTATTTCTGGCCCGACAGTTGAGAAGGTCAAACGGCACTGAATCTGCGTGAAATATTGATATTACCTGAGTGTAAGAACTACAAATATCGATATTATACCTAACTTTTGTGCTATTTCTTTGATTATTTCTTTGCTGAGACATGTTTTCTACTTTGCTAAGTTACATCGTTTGTTTATTGGAGCGACTTGAATATGACCATTATTCCAGTAAATATTGCGTCTCGAAAATGTAATTTCTACATATTACTATAGATGGTTTCCTATGTCTATAGATTTCTTGGGCGCCCTGCGGACTCTCCGTCCGCATTCCGGCCCATCGTGCTGCTCGACGAGGTGGGCAAGCTCTTTGAGAGAGTTATTGCAGACCGCCTCGCCGGGCACCTGAATCGAGTGGGTCCGAACCTGTCGGAGAGCCAGTTCGGCTTCCGCAGGGGGCGCTCGACGGTGGACGCAATTATGCGCTTGAGAGCCCTCACGACGGGGGATGCAGTAGCCCGGGGCAGGGTCGTCTTGGCGGTGTCTTTGGACATCACCAATGCCTTCAACACCCTGCCCTGGAGTTGCATCAGGGAGGCACTCCGGTATCACCGGGTGCCGACCTACCTCCGCCGAATAGTCGAGGACTACCTGACGGACAGAGCCGTCATCTACCCCGGTCACCGGGGAGAGTGGAACCGGCGAGAGATGTCGTGCGGTGTTCCACAGGGTTCGGTCCTGGGACCGCCCTTGTGGAACATCGGATACGACTGGGTGCTGCGCAGCGACCTCCCTGACGGCGTCAGCGTAATTTGTTACGCTGACGACACGCTCGTCCTTGCACAGGGAGAGTCGCACCAGGCGGCGGCCGACGTGGCGACGGAAGCGGTCGCGACAGTCGTCGAGAGGATCCGGCGGTTGGGACTCGAGGTGGCGCTGCACAAGACGGAGGCCATGTGTTTTCATGGCCGCCGTAACGCGCCACCGTCGAGTTACAGCATTACGGTGGAAGGAGTTCCAATCGGCGTACAGGGGACGATGAAGTACCTGGGACTCGTCCTCGACAGCCGGTGGAACTTCAGGGAGCATTTCCTGAGTTTGGCCCCAAGGCTGAACCGTGCAGCGGCCGCCCTCAGGCGACTGCTGCCCAATCTCAGCGGGCCAAACGCTTCCTGCCGTAGGCTGTACGCTGGTGTCGTGCGGTCCATGGCCCTCTACGGGGCCCCTGTGTGGGCCCTGAGCATCCGGACGCGACCACAGAAGCTGGTCGCATGCCAGAGGGTCATGGCTATCCGAATGATCCGGGGATACCGCACGATTGCCGGCGAATCGGCCAACCTGCTTGCCGGATTGCTGCCTTGGGATCTGGAGGGGACTGCCCTCCAGCGCGTCTATGAGTGGCGCGTGGAGGCGCAGCGCCGGGGCGTGAGCCCGCTGCCTCGCGAAGTCGAGGCGCGGCGCGAAGACCTCCGGCGCGATCTCAGGGCAGTATGGAAGGAACGACTGTCGCGACCGACGGCCGGGCACGCCGCAATTGCGGCGGTAAGACCCCTCTTTGAGGAGTGGTTGGAGAGAAGTCATGGCGTCCTTACCTTCCGCCTGACGCAGGTCCTCACGGGGCACGGGTGCTTCGGGAGGTACCTGTGTCTAATGCGGAAGGAGGATACGTCTGGGTGTCATCACTGCGAAGATCGCCCGGAGGACACGGTGGAGCATACGGTGCAGGACTGCCCAGCTTGGGCGGCGCACCGACGTGTCCTCACGGCTGCGATAGGCGGAGACCTCTCGCGCCCGGCATTGGTTTCGGCCATGCTGCGGGGCGAGACGGAGTGGGAAGCGGTCGCCTCCTTCTGCGAAGCAGTAATGCTCGCTAAGGAGGAGGCGCGCCGCGAGCGAGAGAGGACAGAGTTCTCCCTCCGCCCCAACCGCGGTGTAGGACGCCCACGGCGACGGACGTCGCGCGACGATCTCCGGCCACCGTAGGCGCGGGCATGCGGGCAGCGAGTAAAGGGCAACTCGCTGCCCGACCAAGGACCATGCCCGGGTCGACGGCGCGTTGTGTCCCACGCACGCCTCAAAGAGCGTCAGCATAATGACGGGGCCCCCCTCTCAGAGAGGGCCAAAGCCTGCCGGGGTCGCGGGATTATTCCCTAACCGTAACCCCGGAACGTAACAGGCTATGAAGGACACCGTGGATTTTAGTCAGCAGAAGTCTGACAGTCCCTCCCGCCCTGCCCGGGGTTGGAGGACTCATTTGATGATTTTACCACGCTAAAAAAAAAAAAAAAAAAAAAATGTCTATAGATTTCTACCGCTGTATGTAAGACCGTTTTCTACCACTTTTTAACGAATGCTATTGAATTTTACTTTCACTTTACTTGAAAATCAGTGACCTTTTTCTTCTTTAGATTATTTACTACTTTTATAATTATGTATTTGGGTAATTGTAACAAAAAACCAAGCAAGCACCGCTTTGCGGTGCTCCGTTGACATTTTCTGAAATTTTGTCATTTCACTGAACCAATTTAGGGATTTGATCAAATCACTAGATTTGTTTAGGAAAATGATAAAATCGTGTTGTTATTTTAACATCATCCGTGAAACCCAATTTGATGCAAAACCTGCGTGATATACATTAATTATATAGTTTTGTATAATACGAGTTGTCAGGTCACAAAAACACACATCAAAAAAAGTATTTTGACTTTTCGATCACTTTCAAAAATTCGATATCTTTTTTGTTACATTGGTTTTTTTTATAACTTCATCTTCATTTTGAATATTTTTAGAAGATATTTCTATCTATAGCAAACACACATGTAAAGATGTTTTCTTAATAAAGTTTAATTTAAGTATTTTATCAGGTTATGCTAGTGATCACATTTTTTAATGTGTGTATGTATGTATCATTTTGAATGCACTGCTTTTTAAGATTCGAAGTATGTACTTCTATTATTTTGTTTACATCATTTTAGTCCGTTTTCTTTTTTCAACGTTTGTGAACCTAGCGAGCGATACAAGAGCCTTAACTTGGAAAGTACTTTGGACAAAAGCCTTCCAACACAAAGGTCTTAGTGTGTATCCATAGTGAACGCTCGGAGGTGTAGGCCTGTGGCGGGCGCGGTGGCGGACGCGATCGGTCTATAGTATCTATCAAGTATTTGTTTTTATTGCAGCGACTTCAGGTGTTGCAAACCGGAGGTACCGAGTAGTTTCTAATTCTATAGGATAAATATTTTTTTAATTATTTAGGATTGAATACAACTGAATTATCAACCATTCTACACAACTCAGGTACAGTAAAAATAATTTGAAACAAATATGTACAAATAGGTAGGTATTAAGTTATTAAGGCTTGCAGTAAGGCCACGAGCGGCGATTTCATAATGTTTGATATTTTCCCACCCGCCGCCCGCCGCCACCGCCACCGCGCTCGCTGTGTGTTTGAACACTTAGAACACAAGAGCCTTAGGATATGGAACTTAGAACACAAGGAGCTTAATACCTTTTGATAAAGTCTGTTTATCTTGTTATTCTTGCTGTGTAGATTAAAGGGCACCTAACTTAAATTTATAGTCTAAATTATGTTTGTGTTTTATTTTACATTATTTCTTACATGAAATTATAATTCCAGCGAAATAAAACAAAACCAACAATAACTGTCGGTCTGGACTACGAGTGGTGACACTTGTCGGGGGCCATTACAACGTCTTAAAACCAGACTTGTTCCAGTGAGTGCAGGAGATGGAGCTTGTATAGCTCTGTCACTTTCACTCGCTGGAATAAGCCTGGTCGCAAAATAATAATTTTTTTAAAGGAGGCACACTATCCCTGAAATAATAATTACACTGTGGGTAAAAGACAATTGGACATACAAACTAAGCCTTCAATACTTTGTGGTCTCATCATCTCATGAATAAATGGATGCATATCCCATTTAATAATATCGAATAAAACGTCTATAAGTCAATCTCCACGATTTAATATCGGTTAGGTAATGTTGACTTACAATGTTATAAAACAGTGAGATGGGTTCTACAATATCATTGGTCGTTCGTTCAAGTCTTTCGTGAGCGGTCTTTTAAGAGATCTAATATCTGCTACATCTTCTCGTGTGTTTGTGTGAACCATATTATATTGTCCCTGTATTTAAATAGAGTGGTCGTTATGTATAACTTTATGACTTTTTCTCAAATAGGTACCCAATTGCACTCTAGATCGTTTGAATAAATTCACACCGAAAAAATCCAACTATTACTTTTTATGAAAAGATACACTTTTCCAGTACCGTTAAGTCACGCGTAGCGTCTCGGTGTGAACTGACCCTTAATGATAATAATCTGTGTTTCGAAACTTGTTTTTTTTACGTTAATAGGTATACCTATCAATTATGAAAGATGACACCGGTTTTTTCCATCTAAATTCTTTGAGAAGAAAACTGAATCAAACTCATATCTATGAATGTAAACATCGCGTGGGTATATTATGTGAGAGGCAACCTTTAGTCTAATCAGATGTGTCTGAAATAGTGCTCAAAGTTATATAGCCAATTTCTTATCAAATATCTAGTACTTACCTAATAAGTCTCAGCTGTCAGACAACAGGCGCTGTAATTAATTATTTCGGAAACTTGTAACGCAAACTAGAAACTTGTATTCTAAAAGCTAAGTAATGTTGTTTTAGGATACCTATTATACATTTTATGAACAAAAACGGCCGGGAAGCAAACAATATATTCCGAAGGAGTCACCCGGAGAATATTACCGGGGAATTTAATATTCCTTGGGTTATTATGATCAAATTTTTAGTAATTAATCAAGTAATTAGTTGGTAATAAGTCTTGATCAAAAGCGCATAGTGAAATTTTAAAATGTTCGATGCTTTTCACGGTTCAATCAAAGGCGCTTGCTTCAATTTTGAAAGTCTTTTCATTCAGTTTTATTACTAAAAGTTATTATTAGGCTTCTTACTGGTTATCTTTAAGTCATTTTGAACAGAAAAGTATCAGGTTTCTTTTGTAGTTACGCAAAATAAGAGCTATTCAAGATAAGGACAACTGGGGTAGGAACAAAACTTAGTTGTGGGTCTTTTAAAATTACGAAACCCGTGTTTAGGTTGGAAACTTAGTACAACATCTTTCTGTTAGAACTATAAAACTACTGAAGTTTCTATATCTAAACAAGACCTTTGGAAAGTTGAAGTCTATACTGAGGCTGGGATAAACGATCTTTGAATAATGGATGGAATACTGATTAAACCCACATTCTAAATTAACTTTTTTAAGATTGAAGCTTTTTTGGGGTGGGAAACTCACCAAAAGGGAAACTCTACAAAAGGGTCTTAGGTGTTAGGCACCAGCGCTGCGCTCAAAAATCGTTTCCATTCCATTCTCCAGTCTTAAAAATCAATTCACAACTTGTAAATTGAGATAGTTATGGAAATTAATCTATGAACTAAAACAAAGAGAAAATAATCTGACAAGCTTTTCAACATTAATTTCGTCGAAAGATAATAAATAATTCATAAAACCGTCAAAAAGTTCACCAAAGTTGTCATTCTGAAAGTTTTAAAGGCGTATTGACGAATTTTCTCTTGAACATCGCTGTGAATTGAACTTACGAGAGTCTCAACAACTTTTTCGATATGTTATCGGATACGACATGACGTGTTAAATCGTTCGTACCACATTTGACGACAGTTGAGGTTCAATATTTTATTGCCGTCATTGTAAAGGACTTCACACACAGCAGCTATAATGTAAAAATGTACATTATAGCATGATACATCTCATTACATCTTCAATAGAATCACATCATTTATGAAAATTTCAACGGTCTAATTATCAAGGTTTATGAGATATCCTACTACTATTATAAAGGCGAAAGTTTGTAAGTATGGATGTATGGATGTTTGTTACTCTTTCACGCAAAAACCACTGAACGGATTTGGCTATTTGGTACACAGATAGTTTATAACCTGGATTAACACATAGGATAGCTTTTATCCCGATTTTATGTTCCCGTGGGATAATTTTCGAGTTGTAGCGGGTGAAGCCGCTGGCAACAGCTAGTAACTTTATAAGACACAGTTACTTGATAAGACAGTCCCGCGACTCCATCGATTTAATGATTCAAGCGTGAATAGGACACAAACAATCTTACTTCCTTTATAATTTTGTTTGATATTATAGCGTTGTAGATTCCCTTTGTATTTAATTTCTACAGAACATTAGCATTCCAGGTTTATCAAGATTTCAGGATTAAAGGTGTCGTCGACTCGCTTTTCAAACGAGCGGGAAAGGAATGTATTTATAAAATGCTCGCGGTGAGCAATTGGTATTCCAACAATGCAATTTTTCTTCTACCTAACGTCTTAATAAAATGATAATAAAGTATTGCGGAATGAGAGAATACTTATGGTATTCATAAAATTGAAGAATCACTTAGATTTAACTTCAATACTATTTTTTGTGTATATTAATGAGAACATTTTGCTAGTATGAAAAAACGTAAGTTGTCGTCGTAAAACATCTATCTATCTGCCTAGCCTTTTCCCAATTATATTGGGGTCGGCTTCCAGTCGAACCAGATTCAGCTGGGTATCAGTATTTTACATGGTGTAACGTTGTGGATTACCAACGTTCATTTCAAAACTATAAATAGTTCATTATTATAAATTTGTAGGTATCTAGTAAAATATTCTTGAATTACGTCGAGATAAAAAGTAATTTATAAGTGGGTAGTTCTAAACTGATAGTAACAGTTCACTGTGGAATGTTCTAGCTGCGAATAAGTGAGTGGCAATGCTTATGCTGTCTCACTCTCACGCGTGCAAAGTCCAATTCCCCTTCTCTTTGAGCGAGGCATTTTGTAGCAATCAGCTGGGACTTGTTCCAGTACATAAAAATCCGGTCGCGCAGCAAGTGGTATCTCCCTACATTAGATACTACTTATAACTGTCGGTTCCGGATATTATTTTTATAGATTTATAAATTGATAATTAATAAATCGTATTAATTCACCTGTTGAAGTGTACCTACATCCCCGTGAAGGGGAACAAGATTGGGGTTTGAAACACCCATCCTCAACGTTCGTTGAGTTCGACACTGACTCACGCTACCGAACGTTCGAGGCCTGCGCACACACAGCACCTAGCCGCACACAGCTGACCAGCCGGCGCATCCACCATCCTGTCCCTGGGGTCACTCTCACCTCGGGACATCTCCTCGCCATCGCGTCTCTGCACTACGCGATAAGCCAGGACAGTATTTAGCGCGCCTACTTCCACGGAACGATTAAATACCAAGTGACGGCTGTGAACCACGACCTAAAATAAATTTATTGTAAACGTTGGTGGGTTCTTTTATTTTAACCCACCGCTAACCGTTACATTGGCGCCCATTTACGTGGTTTTTTTATTAAGGTCGCTTGGTTTTTTTTGTTCTGTGGAGGTAGTAAGTGTGTTATTTTGGTGTTTTGTGTGTTTTGTGTTTTTTTGTCTTTTGTGAAACGTTTTTTGGTTTAACGCAGCCAAAGTGTACCCTACCCTACACAATTTTTTTTCTACTTGTTCAAAAAGAAAGTAACGATTTTTTTTTTATTTTCTTTTTGACTATTATTTTTTTTTTAAAGTCATCGCAGTAGTAGGGCCGTTGTGAAGGCCCGTCCGGGGAAGTACTACCACCACACTTATTTCAACCGCATAGCATTTTATGTTTCGGTTGTAGGGTGTGGGTGCCGGGATTCCATTACAGGCACATACAACCTTTTCACCTGGGTTCGTCTGCCTATATTTAAAAGAATTATTACTTTCTTTTCTTTTATATAGGTAAATTGTTTTTTTTAATTGGTTATTGCAGACCCTATCTCATTCTGTCAATACCAATATTTTTTTTTCAATTCATTTTTTTTTCAATATTAATAATTTGAAATAACTTAACTTTTGTTAAAAGTACATATTATTGCAGACCCTACCTCATTCTGTCAATATTCTGTCAATTTGTTTTTTCAATTTGTTTTAAATTGTAATTGCTTTTTAAAGCTTAACCTTTTGTAAAGCGTACACATTGGTTGCATTAACTCCTTTTGTGTGTTTTTTATTTTTATTTCGGTGCAATTGTTTTTTTGTGCTTGTTTTCTAGATTGTTCTCAACCAAAACGTTACTAGATTTTTAAATTCAAATTGTAACAGACGGAGTGTTAGTATACATAACCGTTAATTTTATTTTTCTCTTTGATTTTTTTTTTTTTTTTGGTTTTGGCACTTACCCTACACTTTTATTATATTTTTTTTCTTTTGAAAAATTTTTAAATCATGGCTTATCCAGTTAAGTTTATGTCGCTTCAAAAGTCTGAACTCGAGTACGAGGTGGCCATTAGAGGCGAAACACCTGCTGCCACGGTGCAAGACTTACGTAAACAGATAGCTAAATGTGGACCATTATTTCCATCGGAAGACATTCTAGTTAGTCCCTTCGACCCAGCGGAGGACTTGAGGGGTGTAGTTGACGTCTTGGAAAGGGTTAACACTGGTTTAGAAGCTTCGACTTTTGATAGAAATTCTTTACTCCGGTCTCAGAATTTACTTAATCATTTACATCATCGTATTAATCGCATTACTGGTATCGATAAAGTAAAGGCTGACTATGAACGTTGCGTTGGCTATTATAAAAAGACCGTTTCAAGGCTTTCAGCACTTGGTAATTCTTTGGATTCCCAACCTACTACAGATTTACCAACAGCTTCTTCCTCTGCAATTCCAGTCACTGTTTCGGTTACTTGTGATGGCAACATGAATAAGTTTTCTAAATTAAAATTCGACGGCAAATCATGTGTTCGAGCTTTTATACTTAGGTGTGAGGAATTTTGCCAAGTTAAAAATATGTCGCTTAATAATATTCTACCCCACGCTATTGAAATATTTACTGGCGATGCCTTACATTGGTACAGAAGCATTAGAGAATCGGTTTCGAGTTGGGACGATCTTGCGGCTTCATTAAGACGTGATTTTGATCAATCTGATTATGATTACAGACTTCTTTCAGAAATTAGGTCTCGCACGCAAGGGGAAACAGAAAATATAATAATCTACTTATCCATTATGGCTGGACTTTTTTCACGCCTGACTAAGAAACTTTCAGAGGAAGACAAATTAGAAATCTTGTTACACAATATTCGTCCGATTTACGCTAATACACTCTCTTCCGTTTCGGAGATTAAGTCGATTGATAATTTGCGAACTCTGTGTCGAAATTATGAGGCTATACAAGCACGTTTTTCTCAGTTTAGGGAACCACCTAAGCCGTGTTCAAGTACATTAGCACCTGAGTTTGCTTATTCAGGACAGTCAGCTGGGAAATCAAATTTTAAAAATAATTATAATAGCAAGTTTGATAAACCAAATTCAAATAATAACTCTTCACCTAATTATGTGCACGCAGTTGATAAGTCTAAAACTAATAAAAGACAACCTTACTGCCCTCGTTGTCGAAACAATACACATATGCTAAGGCAGTGTACCGCTAAGAGAGAGTTAATTTGTTTTTCCTGTGGCCTGAAGGGTGTTAAGACACTTGATTGCCCAAAGTGTAATAAAAAGGAATCTAATCCAAAAAACTAGTTCACGGGAATTGTGTAAATAACTTTAATATTGAGGACTGGAAGAACTGGTTACAAACTGTGACATTATTTTCTAAATCGTATAACACCTACACAATTCTCGATGATAAGAGTGATCTTGACGATAGACCTTACGTTTCTGTGAAGATTAATGATCTTACTGTTTCCGGTTTACTTGACTCTGGCTCTGCGGTCACAATTATAGGCAATAAAGCTCATTCTGTGTTAGAAGCATATGGCCTGCCACTTGTAAAGGCGGATTGCATTACAGTAACGGCAGCGGGAGGACAAACTTTAAAAAGTATAGGTTATATCAATGTACCCGTAAATTTTGAAAACCAGTTTCACATTTTGAAAGCAATTGTTATACCGGATATTAAGCGAAATCTTATATTGGGCATAGACTTCTGGCGTAAGTTTAAACTTTGTCCAAAATTTATTAATAGTGTTTCTATGAACAAAACGGACAGTTGTTCTCTAGATAAATCTCATCCTACCTTCATACAAGGTTATGATAATCTTACTCAGTCTCAAAAGCAACTGGCTGATAATGTCATAAAGCAGTTTGAGGACATTTCTTTCTCAAACAAAGGCTTAGGCGTTACAAGTCTTATCACTCATCATATTGACACCGGTGACTCTGAGCCAATACGTCAGCGATACTATCGTTTGTCACCAGAGAAGCAGCGTATCTTGGTTGATCAGGTTGATGAGATGTTGTCAATGGACGTAGTCGAGCCTTGCGAGAGCGCGTGGTCTTCTCCCGTGCTCATCGTTACTAAGAAGAACGGACAACCTCGATTTTGCTTGGATAGTCGAAAACTTAATTCTGTCACAAAACGGGATGCCTACAATCTCCCTTACATTTCTGAGATTCTGGATAATTTACGGGATGCTCGTTATCTATCTAGTATCGATTTATCCAAGGCTTTCTGGCAGATTCCGATTGCTCCTGAAGACCGTGACAAAACGGCATTTTACGTTCCCGGAAGAGGCACGTTTCGTTTCAAACGGACCGCTTTTGGTTTAACAAATGCACCAGCTACTCAGCAACGATTAGTTGATTTATTATTTTCTAATTTTGATCTCAAGGTGTTTGCCTATCTGGATGACGTAATTATCATTTCTGAAGACTTTGATAGCCATGTGACACTACTTTTGCGTGTGCTAGAAAAGTTGAAACAAGCAAACTTAACAATTAACCTTGAAAAGTCAAATTTTTTCAGTTCTCAACTGAAATATCTGGGGTACGTCGTCGATGGCTCTGGCCTACGTACTGATCCAGCTAAGGTTGAGGCTATACTTAATTATCCGACACCTAAAAGTCGTAAGGACCTTAAACGTTTTCTGGGCACTGCGACGTGGTACAGGCGTTTCGTTCCAAACTTCAGTACTGTAGCCGGTCCCTTAAATAAGTTAACATCTTCTAAGAAAGGCACTCCTCCTTTTGAGTGGACTGCTGAGGCTGACTCAGCGTTTCAAAAACTCAAAGAGTGTCTAGTCTCAGCACCGGTTTTATCTTGTCCGGATTATACTAAGCCGTTCGAAGTACACACGGATGCCAGTGGTTACGGTATCGGTGCTATGCTGACTCAGTCTTTTGAAGGCAAAGAACATCCAATTGCTTATATGAGTAGGTCACTTACTGCCGCTGAAAAGAACTACAGCATAACAGAACGCGAAACATTAGCCGTTATTGTCGCTCTCGAACATTGGCGTTGCTATATCGAAAACGGACAACAGTTTACAGTTTATACCGATCATAGTGCTCTTAAATGGTTCCTATCATTAAGCAATCCAACTGGACGTCTAGCTCGTTGGGGTGTACGTCTTTCGGCCTTTAACTTTGTCATAAAACATAGGAAAGGCGTAGATAACGTTATACCTGACGCTCTGTCTAGAATCATTCCAGTAAGTGCTATCAGCATATCCAACTCTTATTTGGACACTAAAGACAGCTGGTACAAAAATATTTATAATGGTTGTTTAAATGATCCTTCTAAATTCTCAAATTTTGTTATTAAAAATAATTCATTATTTAGATTATCAAAAAATAAACATGAACTTACTTCGGAGTTCTCGTGGAAAGAGGTAGTTCCTTCCGAATTTCGCGAAGCTATTTTCAATGAGAACCACGCTGTTCCTACGGCGGGACATATGGGTATTTTTAAAACTTACCGTCGTCTTGCTTTACGTTACTACTGGCCTGGTATGTACCAAGACGTTGTAAAGCTTATTGGTTCTTGTGATAAATGTTTAGCTTACAAGTCTCAAAATCATCAAACCCTAGGAGAAATGGGTCGTCCTAAACAGTGTTCTCGACCATTTCAGATGATTTCAATAGATCTCATGGGACCTCTTCCCACTACTAGGAAACAAAACAGTTACATTTTTGTG
Organism: Agrotis segetum; assembly: GCA_036375495.1. Classification (NCBI taxonomy): domain Eukaryota; kingdom Metazoa; phylum Arthropoda; class Insecta; order Lepidoptera; family Noctuidae; genus Agrotis; species Agrotis segetum. The sequence continues at coordinate 89,095 of JAQSVV010000152.1, forward strand.
ATAACTTGTTGTTTTTCAAAGTTCTGTTTAATTTTTCCTATTAAAAGAGCTACAGCTGAAATTATAACTAAAATTCTAGAAGAATCAGTATTCTTAGTTCATGGCATACCACAAACAGTGATGATGGATAATGGCACTCAGTTTACAGGTAAAGTGGCGGAAGCATTGTTTAAGAAATACAACATTCCTAATGTTCATTATACACCTAAGTACACCCCTCAGGTAAACTTAGTTGAAAGATTCAACAGAACCATCATCACATGTTTATCTACCTACGTTAATGATGATCATAGATCTTGGGACTTATTTATTCCCAAAGTTCAGTTCGCTATTAATAACTCAGTTAACGAGGCTACTGGTTTTACACCTTCATTTTTGGTTTTCGGCCGTGAGCTAGTTACTTGTGGATCTCATTATTTGGAAAATGACCTTGGTAACGAGATAATTTTCTTGCCACGTGACTTATATGCAGAAAATTTAGGCTGCTTATCTTCTATCTTCGACAGCGTTCAGTCAAAACTATGGCAAGCTCACGTAAAGAACACCTCACACTATAATCTCAGACGAAAGTTTGCTGAGTTCAACGTTGGAGACGTAGTCATGAAACGCGCTTACGTTTTAAGCGACAAGGACAGTAAATTTTCGAAGAAGCTGGCTCCTAAATTTATTAAGGCTAGAATAATTCAGAAGAGGTCGCCTCTAGTTTATGTGCTGCAAGACATGTCTGGAAAGAATTTAGGCTCTTGGCATATTAAAGATTTAAAATTAGTAGGAAAAATATAATTGAAAACAATTAAGTAAATCTTAATTATATTTTTTTTTTAATTTAGAATACTTATTACTATACCGAACCTATCTAACCTACCAATTTTTTTTTTCTTTGTTATAACTTTTGGTCTACCCTATAGTTATTTATGTATAATGATGGCCTACCCCATTCATTATATTTTATTTTTTATACCTATCGGCCCTACACCGAAGGTATTTACTATATTGATCGTGGCTCTAACCCATCGATCACTTTGGTTTTGTAATTCATGGTTGTGTTTTTTTTTTTCTTTACATGGTTGTGTTTTTCTTCTTTAGAGCGGTAGCAACTCTTTAAATAAGCCCTTGCATCATAAAAACACAACTATGTCTATAGAGCGGTTGCAACTCTTTAAATAAGCCCTTGCAGGAGCGGTCGATTACTCCTTAAATAAACCATAAATCAAAATGCAAAACCAAAGGACATAGCTTCTTCACTTAATACTGATGGTCTACACCATTCGTGTTGTTTACTTAGAGCGGTCGCAACTCTTTAAATAAGCCTTTGCAGGAGCGGTTGGTAACTCCATAAATAAGCCTTAAACCAAAAACATAATTTTATCATCTAATTTTAGATTCAATTACGTACATTAAAATTTAAAACTGGTAGGTGGATTAGTATTGGTCGGTAGATGGTTAAAAAGAAAAGAAATTATTTAACAATAACATATTTTTATTGAACTCGATACATACGATTACATTATTCTCTCGCTTAGTACACTTTCATCTTTGAAGAAAACTATTGTAAGGCATCAGGTTAATGACAACAGGATTCCTATATATTTTATATTGTGCGACAGCTATCTCTCGTATCACTGAATACAATAGCTGCCGCTGGTTATGATTGTGAGAAGTACGAATGATGATTTTTTGATAGGTAAAACAATAGTTAGATCTAATTCTTCGTGCGGATTTTGTCATTATAGAAGACAAAATCCTTGACTGCGCGAGGGGGTATTGTAACGTTGTGGATTACCAACGTTCATTTCAAAACTATAAATAGTTCATTATTATAAATTTGTAGGTATCTAGTAAAATATTCTTGAATTACGTCGAGATAAAAAGTAATTTATAAGTGGGTAGTTCTAAACTGATAGTAACAGTTCACTGTGGAATGTTCTAGCTGCGAATAAGTGAGTGGCAATGCTTATGCTGTCTCACTCTCACGCGTGCAAAGTCCAATTCCCCTTCTCTTTGAGCGAGGCATTTTGTAGCAATCAGCTGGGACTTGTTCCAGTACATAAAAATCCGGTCGCGCAGCAAGTGGTATCTCCCTACATTAGATACTACTTATAACTGTCGGTTCCGGATATTATTTTTATAGATTTATAAATTGATAATTAATAAATCGTATTAATTCACCTGTTGAAGTGTACCTACATCCCCGTGAAGGGGAACAAGATTGGGGTTTGAAACACCCATCCTCAACGTTCGTTGAGTTCGACACTGACTCACGCTACCGAACGTTCGAGGCCTGCGCACACACAGCACCTAGCCGCACACAGCTGACCAGCCGGCGCATCCACCATCCTGTCCCTGGGGTCACTCTCACCTCGGGACATCTCCTCGCCATCGCGTCTCTGCACTACGCGATAAGCCAGGACAGTATTTAGCGCGCCTACTTCCACGGAACGATTAAATACCAAGTGACGGCTGTGAACCACGACCTAAAATAAATTTATTGTAAACGTTGGTGGGTTCTTTTATTTTAACCCACCGCTAACCGTTACAATGGAGCGACTGCCTGTCGGACCTCCACAACCCAGTAACTGGGTAATATGATACCCCATGGTAAGACTGGTTGTCAGACTTTAGAGCTTCTGACTAACAGTAACGACTGTCAAAGATCTACAAATGACAACCGGGACCAACGGCTTTACGTGCTTTCCGAGGCACGGAGGAAACTCGCTATGACAGATGGTCACCCATCCACAGACCAACCTCGGCAAGCGCGGCTTAACCCAGAAGATCGGCCTGTGCGGCTGTGATTATTTAGCCACGAGCTCCTAAAACATAAGAAAAATAAATTATTGTTCAGTGAAAAAGGCATTTATACTCACGTTAATCACTTTATACAAAAAGTACACCACAATATTCGAGCGTACCCCGTCCGGGGCACCGACGGGGAGCACGGACGGGTCAACGACGGGGAGCACGGACCCACCGACGGAAAGCACGGATGGAGCATCGACGGGGGGCACGGACGGGGCACTGACGGGGCACCGACGGGGGGCACGGACGGGGAACCGACGGGGAGCACTGACGGGGCACCGACGAGGGGCATGGACCACCAACGGGACACGACCCGGACACGGAACGGTGTAGCGTAAATCATCCTTTATGCTACTTTTTATTACGTGCACCGTGATGAAAGGTTAAACTTTGTGTACCATTCATAGTCACATTATAGTATACTTACTCTTTATTATGGACCCCATACAATTACGAGTATTTACAAATATATCATATACTACATAGATACATAGGGTGACACAATTGGCGGTCTTATCACTAAAATACTGTCGATACGTAGGTACACAAACAGTTATTAAACTCTTGTTAAATTATGAGTAAAGTTACCATTCTGTGTTTGCAAGATAAACAAAATACGATGAAAATATTTAGTGAAGTCTCAAGGAGCAGAAAATGTTGTCTGAGTTAGGCCGTGTTCGACCTGACGAATAAATTCGGTAGACAATACACGCTAATGAATAAAGTTGGGTTGTTAACGAACCTACTCCGGAATTTCCATTTAGAAGTGTTCCTGTTTCATCGTAAATACACTGCATATTTTGGTTTCGACGCTGAATAAAACTTTGTGAAATTACAAGATTGCTTACAACTTTAACACCGTTTAATATGATAAGTTAGGCACACAGATTAGGTAGACTTGTTAGACATATACAACGCGTAACGTTAAATGCGCAAAACCTCTCGTGGGGTAACTCAGCCCATGTTACTGAACAATGTTTGATCTAAGACTTTTGGAAAAAAAAAGAAAAAATAAAATGGTTCTTCATACAAAATGAGAAATAATTGGGGTTATGGGACATCTCGCCCACAAAAAAACTGGCCCACAGGCCAGATGTTCCCTTTTTAAAACGTGCATGGGTATATTCGCCCGGACCAATTTACTAGAACAAGCCACATGTCTTCAGCTATTGTCAAACAGAGAGGCGTGCCGAAAGCGAAGCGAAGCGTTTTCATTTGTAATATAGGGAATTGTTTGAATCCAGTCACATAGAAACGCGAAAGCGATGCGATAGCGATAGCGATCCGAAGGCGTTGGCGATATTACAACTCAGCGAGGCGTGGCGAAGGCGAATGCGAAGCGTTGCCGAACTATTAGTAATGGCTGGCTTTGTATGCACGACGTCAAACATAAAACTAAGCGAAGCGTTAGCGAGGCGTTTCCGAGGCGAATCCGAAGCGAATCCGAAACTTGACAGTGCCACAGTGACACACACTGTCATGCCGATTTAAAAACTAATATTATTTACAAATTAGCTGTTCTGCTTTGTGAGAAATGTGGAATAATCGAGGACGTGCATCATATCTTGACCGAGGATGAGTGGAGCGAACGCTTCTGGTGAAATCTGTTTGGTCATCACGCTAGATATTGACGACAAGCTCAGGATGCCCACGGAATTTAACTGGTGCATATGTGGTAAAGCTACTGCTAAGCATATAGCCCGGGAGTGATGCTGAGGAAGCTGTTGTGGTGGCGTTAATTGGCACGCGCCACTGCTTGCTGTGTCCGGTGGCCAGGCCCAACATACTGGCCAAAACACCTCTCACAAGAACAATCCGTGTAATGAACGAAGATCATGAACGGATGTATTTTCATGCGGCTTGAGTGAATAACGCGTACAAATATCTTTTAAATATAGCTATTTATGTAAGAAATCTATAAATACATTTTGTTGTTGTAATTTGTATTTTAATGTTGATAAGAGACATATCACTACTGGTCAGGTGCAGCAGCAGGCAACAGTGCTGCGCAAACACCTTTACAAAATAAAATATAATTATGAGGACGTAAGTAACGCATTCCGTACCTATTCGTTTGCTATCCTCTTTATAAAAAGTAACGTATCTAATGGGTGCTTTTCCATTTGCCGGCATGGCACCGGCGCCGGGGCCGGCGCTGGCAGTGCAAAAGCGAGCCATACCATTTCATACATTTTTGCTATTTTTGCCGGGCCGGCTAATGGAAAAACGCCAATAGGTGCACCGTGTAAAAATCAAACAACTTATTATTCAATTATTTTATTGTGATATTATCTATAACAACGATGTCATGAAACCCCTGCTCTTTAACATTTTGTTGATGTGTTTTAACCTTTTTCAATGCAAATCAAAGATACTTGGTACCTCCTCAATGAAAATATTACTTATTGTTTTTCTTTATAGGTGGACCAATCCAGTATTCGAATAATCCGTTAACCGTGTCTTGAGAACTGGTAAAGTCTAAATACAGTCACAAATGTAAATACAAGTTGTGTTTGGTCAACAGTAGGTAAATGTCTGAATATTATTTTCAAAACCTAGTTTTTATCGCATACTGTGGTGTTGGAAAACTAAGTATGTGCACACACACAATGGCTTCACATTTTCTTGTTGCATATTCGTTAATTACTTTACGCAGTCGGTCGATTAGTAAACAATCACGGAAAATCAACAACACAAAACATGAAATCAAGAATTATAGGCAATATCAATAGATGTCAATTTGTGACATGTTTACGGTATCACTATTTTTTTTCATTTTTTTTTTGGTTACGACTTCAAGGCCTTTATGCTGCCATACATTATAATTATTATAGAGATACTATGTATATCAAAATCGATTTTTAGGGTTCCGTAGTCAACAAGGAACCCTTATTTAGTTTCGCCATGTCCGTCAGTCCGTCCGTCCGTCCGTCTGTCCGCAGCTTAGCTCAGAGACGCCCAGTACTAGAAGCTGTTATTTGGTGTAAATATACGGATTTGTTGTGCCGAAAAGTGGTAAAATAAAGTCTCGTAATATATTTTTTTTAGGGTACCTCCTGTACACGTTAAATGGGGATGTTTTTTTTTCTCGCGTACCCCTTAGTGTGGGGAATCATTAAATAGGTCTTTAAAAAATATTGATAGTTTTCATCAATGATATTATAAAGTCATAGATATGTTATACGCGTACAAATCGACGGAAAAAACTGTGCCGCACCGAGCGGCAGCACAGATACACACTTTTTTATTCACACATTACATTTCACTACAAATAAAAAGGATAGCTTGATACAACGCAATAAGAAAAAAAGTGACAGCTAGATAAACAAACAGCGCCACGCGTCATCAATCCCCCCGCACGTCAGCGTCTCCTCTCACTCGCACCCGTGTACGTACTCTTTCTTTTACGACGCCATATTTATAGAAACGTAATGTTTTATTTGTGAAAATATTAAAGATAAATAGTATATTTACGAATGTTATGTGATTCCTTGACTTTTAGAAGTCTTGCATGTTTAATTTGTACAATATCTCATCACACACGACGGCATTTTCGATAGTTTTGAGTCACTTTTACTTTTAATTCAGTCTGTGGCACGTGAAGTGCCGCTGGCAACGTCGCACTGAGATCAAGATGTGTGAATCAGCCTTATTTGAGCGTTTATGTTATTGAGCGCGTATGACGTATCTACACCTTTTTTACTTATAATATCATTGGTTTTCATTTACAATTTTTGATAAAAAGATTCGTTTGTGAAATATTAAGCTTTAGTACTAATTTTTGCTAGACTTGAGTATCCCCCCCTCTAAACGGTTATGTTTGAGGGTGTGAAAAAATTCACAATAGTAGTTTAAATAACGAAGTTTAAAAGAAAATTATCATGAATAAGTAGGCTTTACAAGTTTACGAGTAATAGTCGACCAACTTATAAAACGTACTTTGATAACATATGTTCCTATACAAAATGTATCGGAGAACATGTTCTTCAACTGCAAATGTAAGTTTGTCAACTTTATTTTTACAGCTTTAATTTAAATTATGAATTATGGAAGACTTATCACCGGGTCCGAGATTTCTGTTATTCGTGGTGTAGGAACTTAAAAAATTGTGTTGTACTTCCTAGCACGACCGTGAACATATTCCTTACAACTTTTGATGGTAATAAATTTTTACTATTTTATACCAATAATTTGAAATTTTGTACCTCTCAAAAACCGTAGATATACAGGTCGTGCTAGGAAGGCTACTTCCCAGCACGACCACTCTAAAATTCCCAGCTGGAATCGTAGTTGAAGACACGGGAGCAAGCCTAATTTTTTTTACTCATTATGTACTCTTACGAACCGATGAAATTTCGTAAATTATGAAAAAAATATTGAAAAATTTGTGTTGTACTTCTTAGCACGACCGTGAACATATTCAATATAACCTTTGACGGTAGTAAATTCCTCTTTCGTTATTAGTCGCAGAATTTTTTAATCATTTTTTCTTACAAGTTACTACATTTAGTGTCTTCGCTAATCAGTGGTTTAAAATATTACAATATGAGAGAAATTTATTACCGTCAAAAGTTATAATGAATGTGTTCACGGTCGTGCTAGCAAGTACATCACAAAATACAAAATAAAATAATATGGCGTTAAAAAAAACGCCGTAGAGAAGAAATGCAAGTCTATGTATCTGTTCACACATAGCGCTTTTAAAGCACGGCGCTTTATTTCGTACTGTATTTGACTTTAAGTGCTGGACGGTGACATTTAAGTTCAATTTAATTTTTTGTTATCTACGCCCGAAAAAAAAGCGCTCGTGTGAATGGGGACTTATGTTTTGATCGTGACCTTTAAGAGTCGTTAGTGTCAGATAAACCAAAATAAACTCACGCGGGTATCCATTCAGTACATTTTTGCTTGAGCACGCGTTGTGTAGGCTATTTTAAAAGTAGGTGTGCAATCTTGACGCCAGTTAAAATGTACTTTATTCTCTCGAGCAAAGATTTTACGTTTGTTTGACTGTTTTTTGGAAGTGACTCTTCTGTACGTAGTATTATTAAGTATTCTGTGCATACATAGACAACCACAATTTTAAATGATTTTATTTTACATATTAGTGTGGGAGACTGATATATAGAAACTCTTTACAATTTTTCTCTATAAATGTATTACTCTTTATTTTGTTTGTCACTAGTGCTGTCACTAATATGTCTTAAATAATATTATGTTAATTTTAAGTATTTCAAAACTTTTTTTAAAGGTTTTAGTTAAATCCCTATCCAATCGTGAGATGAGAGATCCAGCGATGTGATTTATGCTGTGCTTATTGAGAATAGCATAGCTAGGCAAAGGTGACTGAGACGAAGCCTACGATGGAGCGAGCTTACCCAGAAAAAGCCTGTTCATTCTAACTTTGAAGAGAAAAGAATATGGATGCCAAATTCATTAAACACTTTGTTATGCCTCTCTGAGCTGCATAGAAGCTTCGCTCTAATCAGTATCAGTATTTGTGTTGAAGATGAGGACATGGAATTAGACGAGAGTCTTATCTCTGGAAAAGTACCCTATTCGAACGGAGGGTTTAATGGAGGAAGATGATTTATTGACAAGACTTTGCCACACGATACCTTAGAATTATTAATCAATGGATTCTTGGAGAATGACCTATTTGGAAACACGCGATTGTCATAATATTTATCTATTTAAAAGTTAAAATTATTCAGTTCAGTAGGTACTTCAAGAGACATAATTATTGCCAAAAAATAGTACCTATGGTAATGTTTTAGACATTAACAAAATATTACTGTATGGGCAGGATTCCTCGATATTGTTGATAAAGATTATTAAATAAACAATTTTAAAAATGTTGTTTTTATTTTTACATAGTACACCTGATAAGTATTTTTATATTAGAGGGTTGCAAAAGGGCCACTACCAGCCAGCGCCGACTTACCTACAGGTTTAGGACCTAACGGCTCAGTTCCTGACGATGGGAAGAGACCAGACGACATGACGTTGGGATATTGGTAGGCGGGTGGGCCTTTGGTGTGTGGCGGTATTTGTGTCGACACCGTTGCGCTATCTTATATTGCAAGCACAGCGGCTGTGCTGTCGCTTTTGCTGTGGTTGCTGAGACCCTCAAAAGGCGTGGAATATACAGCATTTACACCACTTCAACTGCATTTTTGACAGTGGTAACCAGTGATGACATCAGCTGGTGTTTTAGTGGACCAGGCAAAAGCCAGCCAATGCCAATTGGGTAATATTGTAGGTTGATTTGCTGGCGTCTGTACCACGCGAAGAAAACTTGAAAAGCCTGAGTCGATTTCATCGATTAGCGCACCTTATCTAATAAAAAGAATTCAAACTGTTTTCTCTGTGAAATAAAGAAAATGAAGAAAAAGAAAAATCTGGCAACACAAACAACGTGCACGCTTCGGTCTCGCTTTCCCGTATTTGCTCTGTTTGACGTCGTTCTTATAAAGCCAGCTAATACAACTGCCACGCCTCGCTTCGCGGGCACGCCTTTCTGTTTGACGTGGTCTCAGTTTCGGCGCGATATCGCTTCATATTTCCATACATGACGTAACAAAAACGCTCCGCTTCGCCTTCGGATCGCTATAAATTCGGTACTGGCTTCATACAAAACGTCGGTTCGCTGCACCCAGTTTGACGTCGCCCTTCGCTTCGCATTCGCCTCGGAATCGGATCGCCTCGCTTTCGCCTCGCTTTCGCCTGCCTGTTTGACAAAGGCTTTAGGGATATTTCGGCAAAATCGTAGATTTTTACTTAAATATCTGTTCAATAATAACATAATCAGCAAAAGTACTAGGCAAGCATAAGTTCAAAGTGGTATATACTGAAATAATCCTCCTGCCTAGAATTATTATGAACAGATATTTAATTAAAAACATACGGTTTTGCCGAAATATCCATTTACTATTTAAAAGAAGACATCTGGCTTGTTCTACTAAATTGGTCCGGGCGAATATACCCATGCACATTATAAAAAGGGAACATTTGGCCTGTGGGCCAGTTTTTTTGTGGGCGAGATGTCCCATAACCCAGAAATTGATAGGGCCCATCGGTATGTTAAATCATTTTATTTTTTTATTTTTTCTCTGAAGGTCTTAGAACAAACATTGTTCAGTAACATGGGCTGAGTTACCCCACGAGAGGTTTTGCGCATTTACTACACGTTGTAGAAGAACAAATGTAAAGCTAATAATCAAAATCCAGTTGCGGCGTTGAGTGTTGCCCCGGTCGCCGACATCCCGGGCGTTTCTTGATCCCATCCAATTGGCAAAAAGATCTTTATTGGCTCAAGCCGGATACCAATTCGGTGAGGATCAATCAAATGGACTACTGGAGTGATTGTTACCTACTATTGAAGATAGATGCGATTACATGATTTGATACATTACTGTTGCTCGGGTATTACTTGGCACAACTTATTATTGGGTGATTAGCGCTCAAACGGAGCTTGTGTTATTATTATTGAGAAATGTATGTATTTCAACTATGTACTCGTTTGTTTTATTTTGATGTTAGTGACACGTGTAAGTTGTTGGTTTGAGAAGTCTCTTGTGTTGTTATTAATTTGATAAGTATACAAAACGTATTGAGTTTCATCCAATCAACTTAGGATATCTATTAAAAATGTATAATAAATTGTTAATAACGTTTCTTTTATACATAGTATCAGTTTACCATATCTTCACAGCATGGTTTTCTATTAGATACTTTTATAAAACGTTTTCCCAGTAATATAGGTGGTATTTTCTTGCAATGGACCCTTCATAATTATGGTGTTTAAATAAAAAAGCTACCATCCTCTATCAAAATGCAAAATCAACCATTTTCTTTAGCTAAAAGTGGTGACAGCACAGTAGAAGATCAGTTAGATTAAGTTCGCGGTTCATTCATTAATCGTTGGCTTCAAACCGCGCAAGAAAGCATTGGAGGTTCATTGTGTTCGAAGTTTCCAGACATAATGTCACACACACTGCATGGATATAATGGTTAAGGAGCACGAGATCTCAGGATAATGTTCACATCTCAAGTTTTTATTTTAAAAAAAACAATGTTGATGTTCGTGTTAAAATCAATAACAATGTTTCACTTTTCTATGCACAATCATGTAGTACTGCAAATAGATATCGAAGACATCACTTTTGAAAGGTACATCAATTAAGAAAGAATTGATGTACCTTTCAAAAGTGATGTCTTAAAACACGTAAAAACCAGAAAAAAAAAATCTAATTCTTGACCAAAGTTTGTCTTACGGTATCCGATACATCTAGTTTAGTTACCTACCTACACATACATGGTTTAGTTTTATAGCTATAGGTATTTGTATCAAACGCAACGACAGACGAAATTAGTTCACATTGGCTAATAGTAAATGGCTGCGGGATGCGGTAACTAGCTGTAATACGACGCAATGGCGTCTGCGCGTGGGCATCGTTTACGCAAATTGTAGGAGGATGTAGTTAAACGATATTGTTAACACGCTAGTTTGGTTCATTCAGGCCAGGCCAGGTTACTGTGAAAATTGTGCTATTTTGGTTTACGGCAAAGGATGCCCTTTTAGGTACATAATTTGAAGGTATGTCGTCCATCATTATATATATGTTTTTCTTTTAACTTAAGAATCCAGTTTTCGGGCATGCCGCAATCGGCAGTAAGAGGAATGGCTGGAGAAGCGCCACGGCGTCCTCACTTTCCACCAGACACAGGTCCGCACCGGACATGGATGTTTCGGGAGGTTCCTGTGTCTTATTGGAAAGTAAGAAACGCCTGGGCATTACGAGGATTGCCTGGAGGACACGCGGTGGAGCATAAATGGTACAGGTCTGCCCCATTTGAGCCGAGTATCGCCTTGACGTCACGGATGCGATACGCGGTGACATCTCGCGCCCGGCATTGGACGAGAACCTCTGCTCGGCATTGCAAAGCAGGCATGCTGGCGAAGGAGCCTCCAACGGAGGAGGCAAAGAACAGCCTCCAACTCAAGACCTAGCCGTCGTGGGAGACGCTTACGGCAACAGACGTCGCTCAGTGATTTTGGGTAAAGTGATTTTGGGCAAAAAGTCGAAGAATGTTTGATGAAAGGTACATTCTGCGAAAGGTACATTTTGCTAAAGGAACATTTTGCGAAATAGGACATTCCGCGAAAGGTACATTTTGCGAAAGGGACATTCTGCGAAAGGGACATTTTGCTACCTGTGGACATTTTGCGGAAGGGACATTTTGCGCCCGAGCCAATTTTTCGAACATGATGTTTGCATTTGTTTTTCAAGCGGCCTTGGAAAAGAATTAGTGGGAAGAATTGGCGAAGACTGTTTGCCCAGCAGTGGGACAATACTATCATGAAAACTGCACTTGAATTTGAAAAGCATAATCCGTCATGAGATGGCCAAAATTCCACCTAAACCACTAAAAAATAAATTAATTAATTAATAATACGTAAATCACTATAATTATACAATTTGATCAAACATAGTTTAGCGTAATAATATTCTAATTGCCTTGGAACCATTACTTGGAAGCAGAGTAAGTTTACATTGGATTCAAATGGTATTACTTCAAAATTTGCATCGAACGCCAAACAAACCTAATTACAAATTTAGTTATAATTGTGAGCAAATAACTGCAACTGCATTGTCTACAGGAATTTCTGGCAGATAGTTTCACAGCCGATGATGTAAGGATAATCCAGTAGGGAGAAGTTTGAATAAAAAATTGTAATTAGGGACACAATGAGGAAGTTTCAAGGAGCAAAAGTCAATATTGGTGCGGTAGTTTGTGCCCAGTTACCGGGGCGTGTCTGCCGCCGCTCCACGGTGTACACACGGTCTTCTCGTTCATCCAACGCAAGGCGAATTTCGTAGCTCGATTTTTATTTGAAAAAAAAAAAGAATTGATCTGCGTTCTTGACGATTCGTTGCCATCATTGCTAAGGAATATACACATCGAAAACTTTTGAAAGCGGGATTTTTTTTTTTTAAACAAAATAATAGTAGTTATAAAATTGACAAATACTAAATCTCTCTCAAGATCTTGAGAATTTACGATCTTGAGAATTTACAGAATAATTTGTCCGATTGAAATATATGGGAATTGACAGAATACGATTAGTTAGCGGTCTAAACCGTTGTCATGGCGACTGAGTCTGACTGAGGTGACCGATTAACATAGGGTGCTTTGTACACGGCGCATGTAACCCGCGCAAGTGCCTCAACATGCACAAGCTACATGCGCCGTGTACACGCATCCCGCGGGTAGCTTGATCAAGTAGCTTGCTTATGTTACTCGCGCGGGTAACCCGCATCTTTCCTTGCGCGGGTTACATGCACCGTGTACACACGGAGACACATCAAGCTATACTGTTTGGACTTTGGACTACTAGAAGTTGAACGCTGCGAATCGTGCGAGAGGGTGCGACATGTTTTTGTTATTTCGTCTCACTTACGCACATTACGAATGCCACGTGACACGCGCCGCCCGCGCCTCTCTGTTGGTTTCAAATATTTCATTCTTACATTACTTTACTATGCTTATAGATACTTATCTTTTATTATTTTGTTAACAAGTTAAGCTCGTATTAATTTATGCGATTTGTTTTTCGGTTTGCGCTGCGCTTCTGAATGTTCACTGATACATTTATTATTATCATAATTATAAGTATATTACTTATGTTAGTCAGTAAGACAATTTGTAGCCCAGTAGTAACTGATTTTATAAAATCACTGAAACACTTATTTCTTAATTTTTGAGGTCAATGCGTAGATTGAGACCCGCGTAATTCAAATTTTCATTAATTGTAATAGTTTTTACTTAGCGAGCTTTACCAATGATTATTCTAGCATCTCCGCTTTCTCGACAAGTCGAGGCACTGCGAGTAGGTAGCTCCGGCGCGATCACATGGCGGTATATCTAGAGGGAACGACGGTCGCAACCAAGGTCCAAGCACGCCGCAATTGCGGTAGTAAAACCCCTCTTTGAGGAGTGACGGAGAGGAGCTACAGCATCCTAACCTTTCGTCTGACGCAGGTGCTCACCGGACATGGATGTTTCGGGAGGTTTCTGTGGCTTATTGGAAATTGTTAAAGACGTGAATCAAAATTTCAACTTAAACAATGACTTTCAAATAACCAAAAAAAAATTCGCGGGCTACCGATCTCCTCTAAAAATAATATATAATCATTATATTTATCAAACATTTTACCCTTTGCCCTGTTAATATGATAATTATATTAAGGCAATCAATGTATAGACGTGCGCAGACCGATCCGAACAGACTAGTCGAAAGCCTTGAAAATATTTTAATTTTCTTTGCCTTTAAACTGACGTTGTTCACAACGTAACACCAGATTTAGTAGGTATGCATCCCAGTGCGTCCAAAACACACTGTTTTATTTTCGACTCTCCGCGCTAAACAGAGCGTTGAAAATCAAGTGCGAGAAAATCGTCTGTGCGAACGTGGGCCTAGTTTATGATTCACTTTCACACCAAAAAAACTACAGATCCCACAGGATTATTTCAATTTTGACATTTGAAAATAAATCAGTGGTAGAAAGCAAAGGTTTTATTATTAAAACACCGTTATAAAAATCGAATCTTTATTTAAATAAATCACAAAATATTTATGGCAAATAAAACTTAATTACTAAAACCATTTATGTTATTTGAGGGGTAACATCTAAAAACGAGGTGTATTGCACTGTTTAGGATATTTTTTTTATTTTCTGGTTTCGCGCTAGCCGCTGGAGGTCATAAAAATACCATTATACAGAGTGAATTTTCCAACCGGGCGTGGTTGGTTAATCTGTAAGTATGAGGAATATCGAAAAATACTGCAAATTATTTCGAGGCCGATTTTGACGAAAACTCAAACTGCATTGGTTTTTATGAAAATCAATAAGGCCATGAATCGAATGAAAATGAGCGATTTAGGTGCGCATATAACGCTCGTGTGCCGTCAACAGTAAGAATTTACGTTAAATTACACGGTGAATTACATTACGCGTTACACCAGTCTGAAACCGGCATTTACAGTTAAAGAATTAAAAAAAAAACAGTATAAAAAACGGAGTAACATTTAAGGACATCAAAATTGAAAAAAATATATTTTTTTAGAATTTAATGAAAAAAATGTTTATTTGTGTTGAAGTGTAGTGGTTTCCACACTTTGTTTTTGATAAGTGTCATGTTTTATCAATAATTATAAAATAATAACCATGTAATATCAAAAAACTTCAAATCACAAAGCATAGTGCGGATGTCAAATTAAACTTGTTATGTTTTGTTGAGAAATTAATATCCTCACACTTGAGCAGGATTGGCATGATTAAAACAAGTTGTTTTAAAACAGTTTGAAAATAAAGTGTTGAACTACTTTTCATGACTGATGAATGGATTTAAATGAAAAAAAAATATATATTATAATATATATATTCAGAAGTCTAAGTTTATGTTATTGCTACTCATGCTACGTAATATTTTTAATGAAATAATACTTAAAAAACTTTCGATGTTTATTTCCAATAATTTCGATCAGTTAATTTGAAAATATTTAGTCTAGAAAATATGAAACTTATAACTTATATTATAAGTTTAGACGTCGAATTAATATGTAATAATGTCCAAAACTAAAAAAAAAAACACAAAATGTTCAAAACAATTTGAACTGTTTGTTTATAAAACTGAAAATAAAACTTTATACAACCCTGCACTTGAGTAATATAAGATGTAAAAAAGTCAAAAAATTATATATAAGACTAGAAAAAAACAGTCATTGAGCTCAATCAACATAAGGTGGCCCCGTAGTAGCAGCCCGTGAAATTCAAATTTTCTTGTTTTTTTGTAATTTGCATATCAGTGACAAATTGTAACTTGATCAAAATATGATTCGCAAATAACGAGTATATATTTACATAATTATATATATGTATACTTATAGTGTAACCGCCATCTCGCAATACCACTATTAGCTGCCGCTGTTGTGGAGTTAATTGTGGTGCCATAATATGGATCACAAATTCAAAAGATGTTATTAGAAATAACGACAAGATAATAAAATAATAGACCGAACGACAGTGACGTGTAAAACCCGAGCGATTTAGCGAACGGACTGGCTGGCGGCGGCGCGTGCGTCGGTGGCGGGGCGGCTCTGGATATGTGTGCCAAAAAAGTGCACCTGTGTGCATAGACGCAAAGCAACAAATACTATGATTGGCCGATGACACGATGCCCAGTCCCTTTCCTACAATTCTCTGTTTTGTTGGTAGCGTAGTTATGGGTATGTAGGGTGTCTAACTTGATGTGTTGCCGTGTGTACAAGCACCCTTAAGACAGGTTTTGGAATACGAGTGTTAGATGTTTTATTGTTATAAATCAACCTTATCAACAACAATGAAAAGTGGTATTGTCTTCTATAACCAAAATAGAATCATAAAAGAAAATATCACCTCACTTATTGTAGATACCTATTGGCAGAAGAATAATGATGTTGAGCATGAGTGTTCGAACCCAGATAGGCGCATTACTTTGTGTATTAATAAGTTCCAATGCTCGATGCACCAATGCAGGTAGGTGATTTAATGTCATTATTGTCATATTGTTAATTTTTTTTTGTGTAACACATTCGAACACAATGTAAATTGTTTTATGAATAAATAAATGAATGAAATGAATGAATGAATGAATGTAAACATTGTGAGGAAACCGAAAATTTCCGGGAATCAAAAATTCGAAGACATGTGTGACATTCGCCAAACCGCGTGGTGGATAATGGCCCACTCCCTCTAATAGAGTGGAGACCTGTGTCCAAGCAGTTATGCTGATAACAGTGAAAAATATTCGAAATTGAATGAATCTAATTAAATGACTGCTATGTGTAGCGGTTTCTGTATTTACATGTTAGGTAATATCATGTTACAATTGTTAGCTGCTGATATAATGTACAATTAATGCACATACACATTACAGTTATAATTAGCTGTAGACATATGGTTGCCTTCATTAGCCAGTCATTCAATTGTAATATACGCATCAACCGTTGACAGGTTTAAAACTAGCACTTAAATGTCAGAAATTCAAAGAGTTGCAAATTTTTTTTTGAGTTTCCCTCCTTGAATGTTTTTATTTCAAATGAACTTAAAAAAAGAGTGGTTAAGGTTTAAAATGGGATTACCTTGTTTATTATTTGTTTTGAACCTTAATTATATAGTAACAGTGACTATGTCAGATCTTTAAGGTCTTTCACACAATTGGTTCCTGTCTTCGATTCCACCAACACGTTGGCGCATCTTCACGTCTATACGTAAAGTATTGTCAGTGGGCAGCATTCCAGCGAACCTGCAGTCCACGACGTGCAATTCATTCTAGTTTAAAATGGGTTACTCCATTTCTCGCTGACTACGCGGCTCCATGACAACTCCCGCCCCTGGCCGCCGGGTTTGTTTTTGCTCAAAGATATCGACGCGATTTTAGAGTTTTGTTCGCGGATATGTCCCCCAGGACATACTTTACGCCACGTAACTTGGACTTGTTGTTTTGTATCGGATTTTTAAGTTTACGCTGTTGTTGGCAAGCTTTGACGGGGCAAGCTTTTTTATTGTGCGGACTTCGCGACTTTGCATTTCCCCAAAATTTCGGTCCAACTTTGTCGAACATATGACGTGGTACAGTTTCTTTTTATGAAGTTGTATTTGTTTCATACAAAACTCTGGTCCATTCGCGAGGTGTATTACGTACATTTACAGGATGCGTGATCAGAATTCCCCGTACAGCTCCGACACTTCCAATACATATTAATATATTACGATGGCGTGAGGAAGGGGTGGTTAACACACATATAAAACCACATATTCATCTCAGTTTTTCCTCATCGTATAATGCAATCAACACTGCTACATGTGCTTGTGAAAACTAATCCAGTGAACTGACTTTGATGGAGTTTCCCCAGTTCGAAAGCTTATTCTTTAAGGAAGCTTTAGAGCTATAACATTTAATGTTATCCCTTAGAAACTGAGCTGAGAACGGTATCGTGCAGCTACTCAAATGGGTTTCACTCAAAAATTCAGTATTTTATATTGTTATCGTTTCTTCCTTTTACGGAACAGTTCTGGTTGGAGTTTCAGGCGAAATATTGTAGCACAACGTTATAATTAATTTAATAATTAATTGAAGTATTTCCAATTTGAACACTAAGCTAATGCGAAAATTACCGTTTAGCATAAAGATTTTTTATATATTCTAGAAATAGTTGCTGGTTATACGAAAGTTAGGTATTATCGTTGTTTCTAGTGCTCAACTGCTCAAGAGCAGTCTACGAGTATTTATGCCTACGCATTCCTAGAAGCTACATATTAAAACACCCACATTTTGAGTTTAATACTTAACTGCTATAACTTACTATGCTTATTCATTTCATTAACATTCTAAGTCTGTTACTTGGTTTTAGAATAGAATAGAATTAGAATACTCTTTCGTTATATAATTTAAAATTCTAATAATATCTTTTACTAGCTGATCCGGCAAACTTCGTGCTGCTTCAGAACCAATTTTTTTTATCATTTTTATTCGCCTTTCAAACTTACCCTGCACTTCTAAAAATAAATCAAAATCACAACTAACCAAATCGGTCCTACTCGACTCGAGTTTTAAATAATTTTATTTATTTATTTTCTCTTCACAAAAAAGTTCTTATATGTCCTATTAAGCTATAACAAATGGACAAATATAACTAAGTTTGTGAGAGACTGATGCCTGAAGTAGGTTTTACAACAACCTGTATTTACAGGACACCACGGCCCGCCCGCCGTTAGTGCAAACATTAAAGCTGATTTCAGACTATGCTATAATATAATAGCTCATAGAACAACAAAATCGCACTACACACATTATTATGGACACGTTCACATTGTGCTGTACTATATATTATTGTTTTGCTAGCAGTAGGTCCTTTTTTGCTATTCTTTATAGCACAATAGTATAGCCTAGTCTGAAACCAGCTTTAGCCATCACAATAACATATTTTTGATGTAACCTTTTAGTAATATGTGGACGCCCAACTAGGTTAAAATTATACACAACTACGAATAAGTTAAAACGAGGAGATATATTGAAGAAGACTATAGCGACAAATTTTTTTTTTTGGTTAACCGAGATATCTAATACCTTTAAACGAGCAATTCTTGTATATTTATTGATATAATCAGGATTTCGGAAACGGCTCCAAGGATTTTCATGAATGTTACAGATTAGGGGTCTTTCGGCTCAAGGAATCGATTCATCAAGGTCCCAGGTTGGAGAAAAGCTCGGTTGCCAAGATATAGACATTTTAAAAACCGAACGAAGCTCGGTCAATCAGATATTATTCATTTATGTTCAAAAATCCTCGTGGCAGCTGCAAGTTTCAAAGTAAGGGTAAATAAGTGGAAACGGAGTTAATAACATTAATAACATCAATTACATAAAGTTTTTCGTTCCGGGACAGTCGGACATTAAATTGTTCGTAGTCAGAGAGAAAAACTTGACTTAGATTTAAATGTCTCTTGAGTATTTAGTCCGGAAACGTGAAACTTGTAAACTGGGAACTGAAAAGTTTCTGTGATGTGAAAGCTACACAAAAATGTCAAATATAGTACAAGTTTGGTGTTGCTACTTGATTTATTGTTTCACGAACGAGATTACATTGTTGAGGACAGATAAGACTTGGTAATTTAAATACAATACGACAACTTTGGGTAGTGATTTTAAATGAAGATTTAATTGTGTATTTATGCCCCATTCATAGTCAATGTCAATCCAAAAATATTTAATAATTGATACAAATTAATAAATATCTAAGTATGCTATCTATCTTCTCTATAACTCGTAGCATGATCAATTTTACCAGGAATATACAAAGTTATCCATTTCCAATTCGACATTTTGTATGCTTCAGGATGACAAAATCTGGAGTGGATTCTTGATGAATAAAACTCTTCTTTTCTCCATGTAAACATCGCCACAATTAGAATGACAGAAATCTTGTAACATGCAGTTATTTTGTCTACTGCTCCGTTAACAAAATCAGTTTTCACGTTCTGTAGTCACACCTTTTCTATCCATATCATCGTATAAATAGACAAACACATCCGTAACGAATTCATTTCCCATCGAGCCCTTTTCCACCAACACAGACCGCCATAATTTCAACGTAATAATAAAAACAGTACAATTAGCATCAATTTACGTTTGTTTTTGTTGACATAATTACGGTTACGAGTGCTACTGCATAACAGTACCGCATTACACGCCAGAACTTACAAATAAACCGGCGACCTCTGGTTTTACGCTCACTTGATACATTAAAGCCTGTGCGCTGTGTATAAAATGTAGGAAACAGCGTCGAATTAAAAGTATCGAAAACGTACTCGTTTGTAGTGGTTTATGGTGACAAAAGAGCTTTCGGAATCGAAAGTAGAGTCGACTGTGCAGCTATGTTGCCAAAAGTAGGCCAAAACTAATTTATTGTTTCGTTATCTTTAAGTCACCTGTCATTACTCGTATCTTAGTACTGAAACAATGTTTCATAAAAATTGCAAGTAACACACAAAAATCTGGTACTGTTTTAATTTTGATCAAAGTCGGCCTCAAAACTCCTTTGTGTAATTTTCGATATTCTTCATAGTCTTTAGCTTAGAAAATTCAAAGAAAAAAGTAAAATACCTGAATTAAGACTTTTTTCTTTGAATTTGACTGAGTTTTTCTAATCCCTACATACTTGCACAATACTACATAAAGTAAAAACGGTAAAATTATGACGTCTATTTATTTATTTTCATGTTATTGTATCTTCCGAATAAAGGGTACAGAAATCCCCAAGTTCTTCGAAGGTTATAAAAGGTATACAGATGTACACCCGCAGTTTGCCGATAACGGTGTGGGGTACTCCCACACGACTTGTTCCGGAGTTTTGGTAAATAAAACAAACGATGGAGATTCAGAATGGGAATAATTTATTATCAAAATCCTAGTAACTATATTTACAAAATTGGTTGTCGATGGAGCGGTGGTGGTGAACCAAACCCAAAATTGATCAGCCAATCAGATGTGAGGCTCCTGGTCTTCTGGAGTTCAGAGCGCGTTCAGAGTGCGCCGACTATAAATTAGTGTGGCGCCCTCGTGCGGTAAACAGTGTCTCATGAGCTTGGCTACGAGCAAGACGTGTGGCGCGCGCGCCGGCTGTCCGACCGCATTCCATTGCCTGAGGCGCCGCGCTGTATGTTCTCAGTGTGAGCCGCGCGCTCGACGCGCGCGGTCGTTTGATGCATGCAGGATGGCGCGGTGAGCGGATCGCTGGGTTTACACAAGTCCCACATCACTCCCCCCTAAGCGAAGCGAACAACGGGCTTGACAGTTCTTCCAGACCTCGTGACATATGGCTGGCTTGCTTGATCAGGGGTGCGATGATCCACGTCTTCAGACTCGTTGAATATGTAGGCTGGCTTGAGCCTATCCATCGACACTACCGACGTGCGTAACGGCAACTTTATTTTATAACACTTGTCGTAGCGTTTGATGACTTCATAGGGACCTTCGTACGGCGGTGTCAACGGGGAACGAACAGTGTCGTTGCGCACGAAAACATGTGTGCACGTAGTGAGGTCATGATGTACGAATGGCTCTGCTCGACTGTTGTTTGATCGGGGCGCACTTTTCAATGATGCCATGGTTTCTGTAAGGCGGCGTATGTAGTCGTTCTCATCAATGTTGGACTTTGCTGGCACGATGAAATCTGATGGTAAGCGAAGCGTAGTGCCATACGTCATCATAGCTGGGCTGAAACTGTTGTTAATTCGCAACGCCGTGCGTAGTCCTAACAGTACAGTAGGAAGCTCTTCTGTCCATCGTGTAGTGCTTCGCGCCATCAGTGCTGCCTTCAGAGTTCTGTGCCACCGCTCGATCATGCCATTGGATTGGGGATGATACGCCGTGGTTCGTATTCGCGTTATTCCAAACCTTTTCATTAGTGACCGGAACAATGATGATTCGAATTGCCGTCCTTGATCGGTTGATATTCTTAGTGGGCAACCGAACCTAGCAATCCAATTTTCATACAGTGCTTTTGCGACTTCTTCGGCGGTGATCCCTGTTACAGGAACGGCTTCTGGCCAACGTGTGCAACGGTCGATGATAGTCACACAGTATCTTCGGTCATTGGATAATCGCAGTGGTCCCACTATGTCCACGTGAATGTGTTCGAAGCGCGCTGAAGGTGGGAACTCACTGAGTGGTGTTACGACGTGACGGTGAATCTTCGCTCGTTGACAGCTGATACATGCTCTGGTCCAGTTGCTGATTTCTTTATTCATGCTGGGCCAGAAAAATTTTGAGCCTATCTGTTTCCTGGTAGATTTCACGCCGGGATGACACAAATCGTGTTGAGCTTTGAATGCCTCAAAACGATACGCAGTCGGTAAGTACGGTCGAGGTGTGCCGGTAGATGTCTCGCACGTGATTGGCTGGCTCATCCCAGGCATTGTGACGTCGGTGAACTGTAGATTTTGTTGAGTTTTGAGCTGTTTCAACACAGGATCTTTTTCTTGTTCACTGGCTAATGTTGCGTAGTCGATGATTGAAGGGCATCGTATGTCTTCTACACGTGATAATGCGTCTGCCACTGAGTTATCTTCGCCTTGCACGTACTTAATACTGGTGCAAAATTGGCTTATGAAATGTAATTGCCGTTCTCGACGTGGAGTGTCGCTGCTGCTCGGCGGGCGTGTCAGTGCATTCACTAGTGGCTTATGGTCTGTATACACTGTGACGTCACCGCCTTCTATAAGATTCCTGAAGTGCTTGACAGCCGTATAAATCGCTAATAACTCGCGATCGTATACGCTGTAGCGTTGCTGAGTCACACTCATCGCTTTTGAGTAATAAGCGAGAGGCTTCCATTCGTTGTTTATTCTCTGTTGTAGAACAGCGCCAACGCTGTAATCTGATGCGTCTGTCATCAAGGCGAGGGGGCTTCCTGGTAGTGGGTGGATCAGCTGTGTGGCTTTCAAAATGCTTTGGCGGCACTTTTCAAAAGCCAACTCTGCCTGTGGTGTCCACTCGATGGGCGTTTTATCGTTCCGTTTCTGATTGTGTAGATATTTATTTAGCTCGTTCTGTTGTTCGGCTTGACGGGGTAAGCAGCTTCGATAAAAATTTATCATGCCCAGGAAACGTCGTAATTCAGCTATTGTCTTTGGTTTCGGGTAACTTGATATTGCTTTTGTTCTCTCTTCAGTGGGTCTGATCCCGTTGCCTGATACTTCATAGCCGAGAAAATCAATCTTGTCCTTGCCGAATTCGCATTTTTCAATCTTTAGCATTACGCCGTATTTCTTAAGGCGTTCCAGTACTTGTTGTAGGAGTTGTCTGTGGCTCTCTTCGTTGCTTGAATACAGCAGTATGTCATCCACGTAACAGAAGCAGTTGTCTATGCCACGCAGTACTTCATGCATGAATCTTTGAAACGTCTGACTAGCGTTGCGCAGGCCAAACGTCATGCATTTGAATTCAAACAGCCCAAAAGGTGTGATGATTGCGGTTTTCTGGGCGTCTTCTTCTGCAATTGGTATCCAATAGTAAGCCATTTTGAGGTCAAGCTTCGAGAATATCTTCTTATTGTGCAGCTGGTACGTGAAGTCTTGTATTCGTGGTATAGGATAGCGGTCTGGTCGTGTAACTGAATTTAGTCGTCTGTAGTCACCGCATACCCTGAGGCCTCCGTCCTTCTTCTTGACAACGTGAAGCGGGCTGGCCCACGGGCTCTTCGATGGTCTGCAGATTCCCATTTCTATCATTCGGTCAAACTCCTCTTTGGCTGCCTTGTACTTGTCGGGAGGCAGCGGGCGGGAGCGAGCGTACAGTGGGGGGCCGGTGGTTTCAATGTGGTGGACGACGTCATGTTTCGTTGGCTGTTTCAATGACATTGGACGTAATACATCTGGATACTGCTTCAAAATATCGTGATATCGTTGATTGTCGCTTATGATGTGAACTGATTCTGTGTTTGTAGAAACTTCTAGCGCGTCGATAGATAGTTGAGTCAGTTTGTCAACTAACTTTTTCTTGTCCAGGTCCACAAGTAGCTTGAAGTGACGGAGAAAATCAGCTCCCAGTATTGAGGTTTTTACGTCTGCAACGATGAATGACCACTCGAAGTTTCTTCGCAAACCAAGATTTAGCCTTATAGTTTTCTGTCCGTAAGTCTTGATTGGTGTATTGTTTGCAGCGAATAAACTGTAGGCGCTTGGAGTTTTCTTGTTCTTGAGACTAGCGGCCAAAACTGAGATGTCTGCACCTGTGTCCACGAGGAAACGTTCGTGAGTATTGCGATCGTGTACACAAAGGCGATTACTGGTGTACGGGACACCGACGTCCGCCACAGTCGGTGTCGTCTTTAGTTTTCCGACGGCTTCTTTCTTCTGCAGCATGGCGATTCACAGCGCTTTGCTTTGTCTCCGAAGCGGTAGTGGTACCGACATTCCCAATTAGCGTCTCCTGGTTTCGGTGCTGGTCCACGCTGCGTTGACTGCGAACGTGAACGGGAACGAGAACGAGGATTGAACGTACGGCGACGGTACCTGTGGTGTGGCCGTCCTCGACGTAACTCGGCGATCTCCAGCGTGAGCTTCTCAACCTGCTTGGCCAGCGTTTCTAATTGTGACACGGGTACCGTAGATGATGAAGAAGGTGCTTGTGCTGTGACTGCTGCGATGCTGGGACTCTCTGCGTACTCCACCATCTTGTCTGCCATCGCAGCTAAAGTGTCCAACGATGACTCCTTGTTTACTGATAGGACGACTCTAACTTGTGCGGGTAGGTGGTTTAACCATTCGATTTTTAGGCCTTCTTCGGTAATCATGCCGCTTGCGAGTTCTCGCATCTTCCTTAATAGCTGGGATGGTTTTTGGTCTCCTAGCTCCAAGCCGCTGATAAGCTTTTGGAAATTTTTGACGTCCGATTTGTCGTAGGCTTCAAGTAGTCGCTGCTTAACTTTTTCATATTTCCCAGTCGCAGGCGGATTATAAAGTATGTCGGTAAGGTGTTGCAAGTCGACTGTTTGCAGCTGTTGCAGTAGGTACCGGAACTTCTGGTCATCTGAGGTCTTCAATGGATCAATAACGGCTTCGAATTGGATGAACCAGGCACGGGGTATTTCTCTCCAAAAAGGTAGTAATCTTGATTGCACGGATACTGCATGCACGTCGTAATTCGTCTCGGACTGGATCTTCCCTTGTTGCTCTTCCGACATGGTCACTTGGATAACTTTTTAACTCGGGGTCACCAATTGTGGGGTACTCCCACACGACTTGTTCCGGAGTTTTGGTAAATAAAACAAACGATGGAGATTCAGAATGGGAATAATTTATTATCAAAATCCTAGTAACTATATTTACAAAATTGGTTGTCGATGGAGCGGTGGTGGTGAACCAAACCCAAAATTGATCAGCCAATCAGATGTGAGGCTCCTGGTCTTCTGGAGTTCAGAGCGCGTTCAGAGTGCGCCGACTATAAATTAGTGTGGCGCCCTCGTGCGGTAAACAGAGGATCGGCTCGAGAGGACGCCTGAAGAAGTTTCGCCGGAGTGCCTACAGAGTGCAGTGCAGTGCCACGAAATTGTGAACCCACCTGTGGGTACCCGAGGAACTTTTATTCCGCCCGGACCGCTCTGTGATTTTAATAGTGACTGTTCGTCCACTGTGCCCGTGCAAGTGCTGAGTGTTTGTGCGAGCACAGGGGGGGGACACTCCCCGCTGCCCGGCGCTTGAGGCGCCGTTGCGGTCGCGGAGTCCCTTGCCCAACAATGCCCAAGCCTGGTGCACGAGGCTCACCGGAGCCCGACACCGGCTCGTCTCCTGATCGTGTGGGGGGCCGGACGACGCCGCTCCCTCGTACGGGAGCCACGCCGCCGGGCGCCCCACGCGCCACCGGACCAACAACAGGCAACATGCAGCCTACAAAGTCGCCACCCAACCCGGCCGCTGCCGGCCCACCGACGTCATCGGCGACTGCGCGCGTTTCGCCGACGCCGTCGTCGAGCCGCCAGCCAGCTGTCGCCATCCGCCCACCGGCCTTCCGTCCAGTGCCCATACAGGCACCAGGACCCGCCGGGAGTGCAACCCGCGCACATGCGGTTCGTGCCAGCACTGCCGCACGACCCACTGCGCCAAACACCCGTGCGCCAGGAGCGCACGCGCCGCCGACCCGGAAGGACGCGACCGCGACCCCGCGTCCTGAAACCGTGACCCCGCACCCCGCGACGGTGCTCCCGCGCTCCGCGAACACTGGCGCGCCCCCGCGCTCCGCGCCCCCGCGCCCCGCGCCCGCGACCGCGACCCCGCGCCCCGCACCCGCGCCGAGAGCCCCGAGCTCCCGCACCGCGTCACCCGCTCCCCACAGCATGCTGGCCGGCTCGGCCGCCGCTGCTGCACCCATGTCCGCGGCGCTCCACTCGCCACCGCCACCAAGAGGCTCCGCCCAGGACTCCCCCGCAGCCATGTCCCCAGCCATGTCGCCGTTGGCATCGCCATACTCCTCGAGAGAGGGGAGCAATTTGTCGCTGGCATCGGTGGCCACGGGAGGCTCGACGGCCGGTCGACGAGACGTATCAGCCGATACGCCCGGACGACCCGGCCCATCGGGGGACGCCACTCAAGCAGATGACGCCGACGAAAACTACGCGCTGAGCATGGAAATAGAGCAACTGCTCGAAACCAGAGCTCAGCGCCGCCCACGCAGCTCGGATGATGAGGCGGCAGATGAAGCAAAACGCCTCTGTGCCGGCTCCCCGCTCCCGCAGCGCGAACCGCGCGGCCGGGCCGGAGCCGGATCGCCGACTTTCGCCGAAGCGACCCGCCGCTCGCCTGCATCACCGCCGGCCGCCGCACAAGACATACCTGCCACTGTGGAGACTCCCGTTGGCGTGGAAAATGTGAGTACCCACACCTTAATTAATAAAGAGGAGTCCAAGAAAACCCGCTACCCTCCGCTGGTGGTGGAAAAGTTACCCAACTGGGCGGCTCACTTCAGGGCCGTGAGTGCCATGCTGGGCCACCCACCAAATGCTCGCCCCTACCAGGGAGGGATTCGCTTCCTTCCTGAGAGTGCGGATGAGTATAGGGTGGTCCAGCGGTACCTTACCGGCCTGGAGAGGGAGAGTGGCCTAAGTTGGTTCTCCTATTCGCTGCCAGCGGAGCGGAGCCTGAAGGTCGCCATACGGGGGCTCCCAGCCGACACTGAGGTCACCGACATCGAGGAGGAGCTGCGCCGACTCGGATTTCAGCCGGAGTACGTGCGTCCAATTAACGCACGTGAGGGACGCCCCGGCTGTATCTTCCACGCAGTCCTCACCCGGCAGCCGGACATACGCAAGATATATGACACCACGGTGTTCTTGAACATGCGTGGTGTCCGCATAGAGGCATGGCGCAGCAAGCGAGGCCCCGCACAATGCCACAGGTGCCAGAAGTTCCGGCACAGCTCTCATCAATGCCACCGCCCGCTCGTCTGCGTCAGATGCGGGGGGGGGCACGCAGCTCGCGATTGTACGCGACCTAGGGAGGAGCCCGCTACCTGCGCAAACTGCGGAGGTGACCACCCAGCCTGCAGCAGTGGATGCCCCGCCTATATCAAGGAGGTAAGAAATAAAAAAGCGGGCACTATTGCCGCCACACAAGGCCAACGCCAGCCTGCTGCAACCAATACTCGCCCGCATACAGTGGACGACACTGAGGCCCCTAGCGCGTCACTGATGGCGGCGGCGAATGAGCCGACCAACAGGAACGCACCAACCACAAAGAGGAAGAGGAAGAAGCGCAAGAACAAAAAGAAGGGGAAAAAGCCCAACACCCCGCGCCTCAACCCGAAGAGACCCCTGCCCCATCCCAGGCGCAGGCTACCGCTGCAGCCGAGAGTGCAGCCACCACCGCTGCTGCCGCCCCCGCGGCAAGAAGACAACCCTCTAAGGGACGGCGGACAGGTAAGTCCGCCCAGACACCTGCGGGTACAGGAGTGACCGAACGGACTACGGCCCCCCCCCCCCGCACCGAAAACCCACCAGGAGACCCGAGATCCGCAGCAGCAGCAGCGGTGCCCGGCCTCCAAAAACTTCACAGCCTGCGCCATCAAGCTCCTCATGGACCTCATTAGGGCCATACGGCAGGGGCAGGACGTAGAGCAAGTGATCCTCGACGGGCTCGCCTCGCTACTTGCCCTGTACAATGGCTAGCTCGTTGAGGGTCCTACATTGGAACGCTCGCGGCCTCCAAAAGAAGGTCACATCCCTCCGCCTCCTACTTCGAGACCAAAATATCGACGTGGCGCTCATCAGTGAGACGCTCCTGGGACCACCGGACAACCCCAAGTTCCCAGGATACCTCCTGTATCGCGAGGATGAGAAATCGGCACTCGGCATCACCTACCGCGGTCTGGCGGTCTTGGTACGGCGAAGAGTCGTCCACCAGGTACTCCCCTCAACGGCACTCACCAGTCTCTACGCGCTGGGTGTTCAACTACACGTTGCCGGCGAGGAGCTAAACATCTATGCGTGCTACCGGCCGCCCGCGGCGCCTTTCGACGTCACCGAGCTGCGGGCGCTATTGCACGCATCACAGCACCCTACACTCCTCGCCGGCGACTTCAACTTGAAGCACCCGGCGTGGAACAGCAGGACCACCAACTCCGGGGGGAGACGGCTCTTCGCTGACGCGGAGGCCAGTGGGTACACGGTGTCCGGCCCAGAGACACCGACTCACTACCCGGACCAACAGGGCCTCAACCCAGAGGTGCTGGACATCTGTATCCACAGAGGCCTGAGATGCCAGATCGCCCAACAGGTAGTGGACGACGAGATGCAGTCCGACCACCAGCCAGTACTCGTCGTCCTGTCAGACATGCCGACAAGACTCTCTCCTCCAGCGCCACGTCGCACCACGGACTGGAACCGCTTTAAGGAAGTGATGGAGACTACCACACCCACTTGGCCCGTTACCACCGCCACGGACGTCGACGGGCTCGCAGGTGAGATCACCGCTTGCATTCAGCGCGCCTACCAGGAGGCGACAACGGAAACGCAGCCACAGGGGCTCCTTTACAAGCCCCTGCCACCATATCTAAAGCAGCTGATCGCCCAGAGGAGGCGCCTGCGCAAGCGGTGGCAACAAACAGGTTGCCCGCGCGACAAGGCGGACCTCAACCGCCACGCGGAAAAGGTAAGGGCCAAGCTACAGGAGCATAACGCCGCGAGCTGGGAGGACTACATCGACGCCGCCAATGGAGACTGGCCGGCGATACACAAGCTGTGCAGGCAGCTTACGAACACCCCAGCTCCGGTCCGTCCGCTACTCCATAGCGACGGGGCGCCAAGGTACATCGCAGCAGACCGTGCGGAGATCTTTGCCGAGCACCTGGAGCGTCAATTCCAGCCGAACCCGACCACCGACACTGAGCATGTCGCAGCAGTCGAGAGGCACCTTGGAGAATACTTTGCCTCGCCGATAGCTCCGGAGGAGGACCCAGTAAGCTTCTCGCCTTGTGCAGTTAGACGCGCCATCCTCAAGACTAAGTTGAGAAAGGCCCCTGGCCCCGACGGCATCACCAATACAGCGCTGCGCCACCTGCCGTACCGAACGGTAGCGGCCCTGGCGCGCCTGTATACGGGTATACTGCGCACGGGGGCCTTCCCGACTGTGTGGAAGGAAGGGCGCGTCATAATGCTGCCCAAGCCGAACAAAAACACGCTGAGGCCCGAGAGCTATCGGCCCATCACGCTCCTCTCCACCATCTCCAAGGTGTTTGAACAGCTCCTGCTGCGACACCTCTCCATCCACGTGACGCCGCGCCCCGAGCAGTTCGGGTTCCGCTCGGAACATTCAACGACGCTCCAGCTGTCGAGGGTACTGCACCTGCTCACCGCAACACTGAACAAAAAAGAGCAAGCGGTGGCAGTATTCCTCGACATGGAAAAGGCTTTCGATCGTGTTTGGCACGCCGGTCTGCTATACAAGCTGTCGCAGACAGACGCGCCCCGTCGTATAATAAAGGTAGTCTCCTCCTTCCTTTCCAACAGGACCTTCAGGGTGGTGGTCGATGGAGCGCTGTCAAGCGCCCGGCCGGTGGCGGCGGGCGTGCCGCAAGGCAGCTGCGTTTCACCGCTGTGTTACTCACGTTTCACCGACGACATCCCCACGACCCAAGGCACCACGCTCGCGCTGTACGCTGACGACGCCGCGTACATCACCACCTCGCTCAACGCGAGACACGCGGCCGTCAAGATGCAGCGCGTGCTCGACCTACTGCCAGAGTGGCTCACCAAATGGAGACTGTCGGTGAACGTGGGTAAGACGCAGGCCCTGCTCGCCGGCGCCGCGCACCTCCCACCACCCCTACAGCTGCAGGGGGCACAAATTGAGTGGTCGCGCCAGGTCACGTACCTAGGCGTGACTATCGACCGCCGACTCACCATGGGTCCCCATGTCCGCAAGGCCGTCGCTAAGAGCAGAGTGGCCCGCGCTCTGCTTCATCCAGTGCTCTCCTCCCGCCTCCCGCTGCGAGCCAAGCTGGGCGTGTACAAAACGTACATTCGCCCGCTGCTCACCTACGCAGCCCCGGCCTGGCTCGCCCTCACGAGCGAGACGAACAAGAAGCTACTTCGCGCGCAGCAAAATCTTGCGCTGCGGAAAATCGTTGCCGCCCCTCGCTACGTGAGGAACGACGTCATCGCGCGGGACCTCAAGTTTGAGAGCCTGGATGACCATTGCCGCCGCCTCGCGTCCAACATGTTCGCGCGCGCCGACGCTTCAGCTTGGCCACATGTCAAGCACATAGCGCCCTGGCACGCGCGCCCACCAGACGCGAGGCGCCTACCGCGCGACCTCGTCCTTGCGGACGACTCAACTGTGCCCCCTACTACCGGATCTGACGTCATAACAGAGTAAGTCGTTTAATAAAAAATACACGCGGCTCACTCGCACAAAAGACTCCACACGCATTACATACATGCGGTACGCATCGTGCGCTAAGTTAATATAGGCGCGATTAACAAGCGCAATACTCACGCGACAAAGGGCAGCGCGGGCTCCCTTCTGTCGCTCACATGAGCGGTGTTACTCAATACATTGCCGCTCATACACGAACACGCATGTCGACTCACTGCCTGCACCGTGACCGGCCAGCTCTGGAAACGGGGCAGGCAGGAGTCCCCCACCCCGCTGCAGGTGCGCCGTAAGTCTGTACCCCTGTCGCTGGTCGTTTCCTGCCGAGCCTCCCCCAGGTAACTGGGGGTCTCACTCGGCAGGGACGGACCGCCGGGGTACAGTGAAGCAAGCGGTCATTGTTCTACAATGCCGTGGCGCGCCTGCAGGAATAAACATCGCAACCACTCTCACAGGCGTGCGCACAGGCGCGCGCGCCCGAAGGCCTAAGGCCTACAAGGCCGACCCAATGAATGTGCCCGTAGTGACGGGCACAATAACCTGCTCCCGCGGGAAAAAGGGCACTGCCCATACCCGCCAGCCGCGCCCCCTTGCGGGGGCGCAGCGACTACTCACGTGAAGGTAGAAGGAAAATTCACCTTGGACCTAGAGCTATGTATTAAAGAAACATGCTTTGTCGTTGGCTTCATTCGCATTAATTGTTTTGTTTAATACAAAACGTACCCAAATAGATTTAAAATTCAATCATGTTGTAATTTGCCATGCAATGATACAAAATCACACAGGATAGTATAATAATAACAGATAAATCTCATTCGTGTTTATTTGTGAATGAAAAGTTAATCAATGTTTGTGAACGGAATGTTGATCAAATAAATCTAATTTAATAAAACACAATTAAGTCAACAACTGTTGTGTAATTAACAACGAAGTTTGATGAACTCTAAATTATTGTTTTCAACCCTTTCATTTGAAGCTTTCCTCTCTTTTATTGATCAAAGGCTTTAAGAAATCACTTTTGTCCCACCCACTGCGGGAGGATTCATTTTATGGTTTTCCAACCTGAAAAATATACGTGATATGTAAGATAAAACTCTATAGATATATCTATAGAGTTTTCGATATATCTCTCTATCTCTCTCTCTATTACTTTACCCCTAATACCTACGTATTAGGTGAAAAGTTACTTTAAACTATATTTTCGGGCAGTAATATGATAATTGTAATGTTCCCAAGTAGACGTCGTTGACAACTTTTTATGGCGAGCACATACTTACTTGGAAAAGGTTTCTCGTTATCATAATAATACGATAAGGCCTTAAGACACCCTTATTTTTTTATTTTTGCTTAGTGCTGCGTCAGCTCGCGAGTCAGTCTGTTTTTAGATGAGTATTTTCCTGTTTGTTCAATCTTCTGGATTTTTTGTGATGAAGTCTTTTATGTTATAAGTTTTTTTTGCGACAAAGTGTACTTATGGTTTCATGTAATATTTAGATAATTAGGCAGATTAAACATTTGGATTATTTTAAAATTACAATAAAAACAATTTTGTATTCTTGAATCTTATTTCTAATTTTGAATTTCTGTCTTTGGGCCACAGTAATTTCCTACGAACCTACTTGACTGTGAAGGGCGGACAGGTGTATAGAACCTTAAAAAAAACTTTACAATGATTTTAACAAAATAACGTTTTTTAAAATCATTGTAATGTTTTTTTAAACTATTTTCCAAATGTACTAGCGATTGGAAAACTTATGATTGTACTGAAAACTAAAACCTTCATACTTTTATTTGGTTGAATTCTAGGTATAGAACTCTTGAAGACAATACAAAAATACACAACAGCTACCTACAGAGAAACAGGCTCACCCTAGATCTTTCAAGAAAACAAAACAGAATATTCTATCGAACAACCGATCCCGCTATTTCAGTACCTACAAAATACATTATTCCGTAACCTACATATCGAAATCACAAGCTCTTTCCCCAGCACAGAAAGCAGTAAGCACATACAGACATATACACATAGGTACAAAATACTATAAATAAAGGCTTAAAGACAACGGCCAGACAAAGTTTACACACCTAATAAAATATGTGCTTTGAATCGTAAATAGAAAACGTTCTGGAAATGTGTTTTGGGAATAAGTGAAAAACTAACACATAACTGTTTTATTGTATTTGCTTTATTTGCCTTTAGTTTTGTCTGACGTGGAATTTAAATAGGGTGATGTTTTATTTATTTGTAGAAACAAGTTACTGTGAAAATGTAAGATGTATTTTATATCAATATGTGAAATAGAATCTTCTAAATGTTTTTATTCCTTAGCCTATGAAGTCCCACGCGGGGCAGAGGCCTCCCCCAATTTCTTAGCTTTGAACCAGCTATCGTGATATACGTCTACATCGTCTCATCTCTTGAAAATTTCTTAAAACAAAATAATTCATAAAAACTTAAAACAGAGGTTTCTTGCCAAAGACTTATTTTTACACTGAACAAATAAACCTGTGAAAAAGATAAACTGCAAAGAAAGTTTAACAAAGTCGGTTCTGTGATCCCGTTAAAGTGGCATGCCGCATAACCAATACGACACAAATGACAAAAAAACAGCAAAAACTCGTTCATACTTAGATACGTTGAGGCGGTGATATTGAAAGGATTAAATGAATTATTCAGCGACAAAAGTCGCGAGCGCCTCCCTGGCTCGCCACGCTCAGCTTTCTGTCAAAGTATCGTTAAAATGCACATATTTTATTTTTTGTTTCACAAATATAAATAAATACGGTTTAGGTGGTGTGAGAATGGGATTTCGTATCTATTTAGCACATAAATGAAACAATTTAAAATTGTTCAGACTGTAGCTCCGTTCAATGTCGTGTTTTCAGTAGATAAACGAAAGAACTGAAAAGATAACAGGAATATTAGATTCTGGTGGAAATTTGAGTGCTATCGTCGTAGCTAGCTTAGTTATTTTTAGTAATATATTGACGGTAGTAATTTAGTTTAGTCTTTCCAATAAAGTTCTGAACAGGAAAAATAAATAGTGCTTTATGAAAACTTATTTAAAAGAAGTCAATAAGTAGCTAAAACAACTTTAAAGTAACTCCGCCTCTAATTAAATTAGACCGCCAAATACATTGAAGCGCCACCATTTCAGGTTCAGCAATAAGTCAGACCAACCAACATTAGGTAAAACTTGGTGAATTAATCGAGTTCGATCGATCTAATCTCACAATCCGTTCGCATTACTCAACCTCTAAGAGCGCAATTCAATTTAGCGAAAGTTTCCGCGGTAGAGTATTAATTAGTACTTCTCATATGCAGTGCTTGGTATTAATCCAGTTGTTATCCGGGCTGATAGTGTCAAGACTGTCCAGTATAAGCCGGTATCGTGATACCCAACAACTTTATTGAACTCGACCCTTTATGGGATTAACATAAAGTTGTTCCAATATTTGTCTTTATTTCTATTTTCGATGGCCTTCCACGATATGTAATGTTGTTTAAATGATCCCTGTTGTGTTGTTTACGTATGCTGATACATAATATATATTTAAATAAGTTCCCCTAAAGGCCACTAAAGCGAATGATTTCAGTGAAACAAATAATATTTGAAATGTATTTTGGTCGAACTCAGTAAGTACTGATGTTTTGATGAAACTGTGGTGCCCGCTGAATAGATATAAAAGTCTGAAACTGAAAACAAGTATCTATGAGTGATTAACAAATGCATGATTCACGATAAGTTATTACTTATAAAACAGTCTAGAAACTTCTAGTCTATAAGGTACACAAAGAAAGTTCTTATTTGTGTGAATGAGATTATTCTGACGCCTTATAAATTAAGTCCACTAAAAGTAATTGGTTAATGTATGGATATTTTCAGACACGCAAAGAAAGATTATATACTGATGATTGAGATGATTTTCTAATTCAATCCTAATCCCTACAAACTAATTTATTTATTTCTGACGATAGCTTGTCCCATTATCATATTTCATGATGTTCAGTAAAGCCATCCATTAAAACATTGCCCTTTATAGCACAGCGGCCCTAAAATCCAAAACTCTCTGGATAATTGCCGGCTGTCGGAGCGGAACAAGCGTCGTCAGGGGCGTGACATTTGGCAGAATGACGTAGCAGATGTCGTGACGATCCCCGTCGAGCCTGCATTACGTCATCACGTGTCGCAAGATCCGCTAAGAACGTGACTACACGATTCTTATGGTGTCATCCTGTTATCTCCCTGCTGACGACGTCATTATTCGAAACAGCAGCTTCCCCCCCCCCCCCGGCCCAATCTTCTTTCTAGGTGAATAAAAATATATTTGCCTAAAGCGATTGTGTTTTCTTTTTATAGTAGGATAACTGTTTTCTCTCCAAGTAAATGTTATTACTGGCATGAAAAGCGCGGATTCATGAGATTTTCTTCGACAAAAGACTTGATAAGATAAAAGTGGCGTTTTCACTCTCTGTTGAACTCATTGCCGCTTTTATTGCATTGTTGCCAAATGTACGAGTATGGGATGAAACAGATACATAAAATAGAAGCATAAAGCATAATTACACACCGAATCACTTGTCATTGTATAAGATAAAATTAACGTCAAATCGTAACGAGTCGTAAATTACAGACTTAATTACGATTGTTTTAACGACTAGACGCGACGGGCGACGTCGAGGCATCTGAGAGACTGTTAGGCGACGTGACGTCATTGTTATCATAGATGATGTATTATGGGTAGACGGTGACGTTGGGTGTGTGAACCGCGATAAGCTATCACCGAAGCTAATGATTCGTTGCAAACGAACTGGTGTCTGTCACCCCGCCCGACATACATCCTCACGTTCACACAATTCGAATCAGCCGCAGTTGCGATAATGGTTCTAATGATCGCTGATCTATCAACGATTGTGACACCTCTTTTTAAACGTCTGAGAACGGGATAAGGATTAAATGATCCTTTTATAAATCTATGCTATAGCACCTTTTGTTACTCGTATGTTCTGAACACATCTATTGTCATGAATTAATCACTACCCTAGTCTATCGTAGTCCTATCTACTTGAATTATCTAAATGGTTTTCAAAGAAAAAACTACACAGATATAATCCTTTAGACACAAGTAACTGTAATACGACGGTACTAAGTAGGAAGATACATCAGATACATGTCAAGCACGATACATAATACCGTCTCATAATATTG
The DNA here is from genome assembly GCA_036375495.1 of Agrotis segetum. NCBI lineage: Eukaryota > Metazoa > Arthropoda > Insecta > Lepidoptera > Noctuidae > Agrotis > Agrotis segetum. The sequence goes on from JAQSVV010000152.1 coordinate 125,078, forward strand.
CTCTTGACGGGCTTCTCACAGTAACGCCTGCCAGGCAGATACAAGGAATATAATAATGTGCTAGCAACCATAATTATGCGGTATTTGTTGTTTCGAAACGACCTTGTTCTATTAGTAACTTTATCTACTCTCATATCGTAAAATTCGAAATACAAAACTCAAAACGAGTTTATAATGACATACTTTATACCATAGAGTATCGTAATGAAATTAAAAAAATAAATTATAACACTGTTTCTCTAACAAAACAATGTTATAATTTTTTTTTTTTCATTATGGTACTGATTACTCATAGATACATCTATTTCATTTTTTATCTGTGGCTGCGCGCGCTTTAAATGGGAATGTTGGAATTTTGACATTAATTGTACTCGTATTTCGGTGGATGAATATTAGTGTTTATTAATTTTTCGCTTTTATTTGATATGTTCGAGTTCAATGAGAGTAGATAAAGTAGTGTATAAAACTGTACATAACTAGGTATTATACCACTCGTGTGATACTATTAAAAAACTCGCTTCACTCGTTTTTTTAAACTCACACTCGTGTATAATACCCTTCATTATGTACCAGTTACATAAACTACTATATCATATCAATAACTGTCTTTTTCATAATAAACAATAGAAATTATAGCATAAAATGTGCCTAATACAAAATACTAACTACTTACACCCGGTGTTGTTCACATTCAGTTCGGTAATCATCATCATCATCATCAGCCTATAATGTTCCCACTGTTGGGACACAGGCCTCCTCTCTGTGAGAGGATCATCAGGTTACAAAATTCATCCAAACCCATTCAGTAGGTTTTGCTTGAAAGAGTAACACACATCCATCAAACCATCCTCTCAAACTTTTGCAAAATAATAAGACTGTACAATGTTTTATTTCTAAAAACGCTTCTTTCCCTCACTAGATGTCCTGTTTCGTGGGTGCACATACACAAACACCCAGACCCAGAACAACTAGGTATTTGTAGGTCAAATATTTCAAATATTAAGAACAACTAGGTATTTGTATGTCAAATATTTGTTCCGTGCAGGGATCGAACCCGCGACATGCTGCGCAGCAAACCGTATCAAGATGAAAAAAAATAGAAAATATTAGCTTGTCAAACCAGCTTTGCCCGCTTAGAAAGTTTTTGTATTTTAAAAAAAGAGTGTACAAGTCGTTAAGTTCATTCTAACATCTTAAGACCAAGCTTTAGTTGTCTGTTACTATAACAAATATAAAACTAAAACAAAATATAAGAAATGAAAACTTCTAAACAAATGGATGAAAAAGATTAAAGGGCGACTTTCACCAAAAGTTAAACATGTTTAAAATTTTATTTAGTGTCAAAATTCAATAGAATTTTGACACTAAAGGGCATTTCTACGAAGAGGGCATTTTTTTTGTCCTTTTAAAAAAAACATGGTTAGAAGTTACATACACATCCCAAAATTTTTAAACGGACGTCCCAATCTATATTCTAACTGGAGAGCATAACATAAATTCCGTACTACTTCTTAATTTTCCTAAAAAAAATCTGAAGTGAAAAAACGGGGGTAATTTCACTGATTTTGACCTGTCCCTTTTCCGAAATCGAGTGTAAAATATTTTATATTTTTTAATGGAGCTGAATTTCAAGCAAACTTTTGATATTCTTGGGTATATGGATAGTTAACCAAGAGACATTGACAATAAATAAACCTGTAATTGCTTATTATGTTATATTTGTGGATGCGTAAAGATTTGTCCCAGTCTAATGAGTCATTTCCGAGTCATACAAAAAACACTTGATTACGATACTAAATACCCGCGAACTGGACATCACCATCCGATTCTTGTAAACTATCAGGTGCTCCCGAGCAGGCCATGTGAGTGCATGTGTGGTGTGCTGCTGTTTTTTAGATTTTCGAAGGTGAGAACCTGTTTCCGTATCTTTAGTTCGGGGTCTTTTCTCAATACCGTGTCAAAGATATCTTCTGACAGTTTCATTTTTTAAAATGTTTTGTTTCCCTAGACTGAAGTTTAACTGGACACCAGCATGGTTTTTTCGTTTAATTTGTTTGAAGTCGTAACAATAATAAGTTATTTTGATTAGTACGATATTTTTTCAATTCCGTGGCCCTCAATTTTGTGCCCTGGTGTCCACGGAATTGAGAACGATGGTTTACCCATGTAACTAATCTCGGTTTATATGAGGTTTAAAGTCATTTACTTCACAATTTGTCATGGTAAAGTAGTTGACGCCATATATTATGTGTCTATAATGTTGTATAAAAGGTTTAAAGTATCTAGAGTTGACGTTGCAATTGCAAGATCTGATTTTAGCTAATACTACCGCGACTAGCTACTCGAGCCTCGGAAGATCGTATTATGATAGCCTATATTTTATTCTGATGTATAAACTATATTGCTGCAAAGTTTCATTAAAATACATTCAGTAATTTTTGAGTAAAAAATTGACCTGACTAATATACGGCCGAAAACTTCGATTATGTCTATTACTTTCTGCGGTTTGATAAATAAAACTGACTTGACGTCTATACTTAATGTCTCTTGTTTGTAATTTAAAGGTTTAACGAAAATGCTTAATATAAATACATTTTACCATATAAGTTTAATAAAAATGCTCATTTAAATGATTTGACTAAAAGTTAGTTAACTAAGCATGATAACTCAAGGAATCTCTCTCAAGGCAGACTCAATGTAAACTTACATACCTAAAATACCAAAAACTGCTAAAACATGTTCTTGAATGTTTTTTTTTAAATTGAATTTGTCTTTCCCGGTTACGTAAAATATGTGTAATTCTAAATTCTGTGGTCACATTTCTCAATTCCATGGCACTCAAAATTTATTTCATAAACTACTGGAGCAATTACTGGCAAATTAGCACCATTTTGTTTGAAAAAATATGCATTTTATTTTGGTGATATACAATTAGTCATAATGTGAAAAAAAAAATTGCCCACGGAATTGAGCAAAAATCACCGTGTCCGTAGAAATGCCCTAAATAAAATTTTAAACATGTTTTGCATGTTTCGCCCTAAGGGCGACTTTAAGTTTTGTTCGATTTACGGCGATGAGTTTTATTTATGTGCACGCATAGACACATGTACATGAAATTACACTCATAAAAGGATCACAAAGATACAGCTTAAGTTTTTGATGGACTCGGCTTTTAATTATATTTTCGATCTCGGCTGAAAGCACTGGTTTTAGCACTGAAAATCCAAAAGGGAGTTTTTATTACATTTTGGTGTCATATAAGTATTTTGATACAGTGATTACCTGATGAGCTAAAAGACAATTCTTTACCGTTTATCTGGCTCTTTTCCTCCTCTAAAACACTCTGTTCCACTTTTGGGTGAAAGGCGCCATCGACTTCTAGAACACGCGGGTTCTCGTATTCTCCCTCCAGATCTGACAAAATATATCCAGTTTGTCACGCCATCTCTGGCAAAATCCGACTTGTCTGTCTAAAGATGGAATTTCACCAGAGTGTGGCACTGTGGGGCGCAGTGTGAGCAAATGTTCGCTCTGGTCGACTCACTCAAACAAATACAAATAAATTGCGCACACTTGGACAGTCTTTTGCGCCAATGCGTGAGCAGTGGACTAGTTATTTGTGCGCGCACTTTGCTAAACTCAGTTCTATGAAAATGTTTGTGTACAAATGAGCTGCACTGTGGACACAGAGGCGCGAACAAATTTTAATGTGCGCGAACAATTTTGCCGCTTACAATTTTGGTAGAATCGTACTGTTACGTCGATCGGATTGCGAGACCAATCTAAAAGCTTCTCTAAGGTTCCACGAGGTTCGACCACCTTCTAGAAACATCTAGTGGGTCCGGCCGGGGTATAAAAAGGGCGCCGAGTGGCGAGCTCAGTCAGTCTGGTTTTGACTACGATCGAGGCAACTCGAAGCGAACTACAAGCGATATCTAAGTGAGTTATACGTGTGATTAAGAGTGCGTATAAGTGTTAAAGAGTTGAGCAGTGTTTTGTGATTGTTTTAATTTGTGATTTGTCTGTGAATAAAGTTGTATTTGGTTTTAAGTGGTGTAATTAATTTATCCCAATACCCAGCTCGTAACAGTACCATATAGGCCCACAGTCTATACAGCATGATGCAGATTTATGTCCTGTCACTCATTCTTATTGTCATGCCTCAGTTCCATTTGTGTGTCGCAGTTTTCTGAGCCAAGACTGCTATATAATTTGTTTTGTAATTGCTAGCATAACGATTTGCACGTTATAAGGACAAGTCAGAGTAATTTATCCATATCTCTATGTTTTGTAGTAATTGCTAAAACATTAATTCTGACTAGATAGGCTTAGTTTCTATATTTTATTATTTATTCTAAAAAAAGGTTACCAAAGTTGATCACCCACAAACAATATGTCATCCTAAACTATCATTGCATAACGATATGTATACCTACCCACATTTGGCAAAGATTTCATAATCCGATACTTTTGGGGACCGACGCAATATTAGCGTATCGGATATTTTCGAAGGCAAATAGGTCAATATTCTACTGTGACATCTTGTTAGTGGCTTAAATATTGTTATATTTAAGGAAAATGTGGAAGCTTTTTGTATACGATGTTGGGAGTTTGGGATTTATTAGGATAGGTCATTATTTTGCTGGCATTTAGGTATTGGCTTTGTTCCTAATATTATCTACTATGTCTTCTTTGGGATTACGATTAATAAAACTGTACCGACTACTGTGGAATTAGAGTAATAAAATAAAATAAAATACGAGATAATTATTTTTATATCGCGCTGATTTTTTTCTGTTTTTTCATGACAGTAATAATATTATACCTATCACTTTTCGATCTTTTTTTTGAAAAATCATCTGTGATCAGGTTCATCTCCTTGAAGAGACTTGATTGGCTAAAAACCAACCTGTTCCTTCAGTTGCATTTTTTGTTCTAGTGCCGCGGTTGTGTTTTAAGATAGACCCCGACAGGCATCTGTATCTTTCAGGTGCATTCAAGGAAACAAGTGTTACGTGTCAGCTACACGTGATCAAATTACATATTATGATAACTTTATTATTTTTTGGTAAAACAGAAATATAATAAAACAAGAAGTGTTTATTAATCAAGCCGCGAACACCAGTCACTAGCTTGCTCGCTACTTAGACTGCACGTGCGTTTTGTACGTGAGCACTCGGATATTACGCCATACGTTTGATCGCCCTTGTATCAACGAGTCAAGGACTTCACACACAGCAGCTAAAATGTAAAGATGTACATTTTATAGCACGATACATCTCATTACATCTTTCCATAGAAATCGTCAGGAGACCACACACGACAGCTATAATGTATATTTTTACAGCTTCGAATCTCTATGGAAAGATGTAATGTGATGTATCGTGCTATAATGTACAGTCACGAGCAATAGTATGTAGGTATACACTAAGCAGTATTTAAAAGCGATTTTCTGCTATCATATTGGTAAAAGTTTTGCCTTTTCATTAGACTTTTATTTTGGAAGCCATACTGTTACGACATAGGTCTGATTTCAAAGTGGAAACTAGTATTTCACGAGTTATTTGCGTTAGAATTTTGTTAAGTGTATACGTGTTATTGCTCGTGACTGTACATCTTTACATTATAGCTGCTGTGTGTGAAGCCCTTTAGACTCTAAAGAACATACGTGATCTCCACTCTACCACTATCATCTTAAATATGAAAATTATAATCAGCTAATTTATATTAAGCACTCACCACCACATCACTGAGATAATGCTAAAAGGATAATCTTGTGTAATAAGTAACTAAGTCCACCAGAGTCTCTCATAAGTGCGCCACCTCGACCCTCATCGCGGACGACAGTTGAGTTGTCAATTTGCGTTTTGCGTTTCCCGTTTACTTTGATTTATACGGGTTAAGAGATTGAACATTTTGTTTGTAAGTATTCCCCTAGCGGTCCTATGAAAAAGGAGATGTAGAGGAAATATATTCTATTGGGGATTTAAGATAATACTGCGTTCAGTTGAGATATTTCTTTTGAGGGACATGTGCGGGATTTGCTTAAAGTTGAGCAAAGATTAATAGGCTTGGGAACTGTAGGCTTATCGCATGATTTCTGTTGTTTCTTATCAGGTAAACGTGGCCCCGAAACATAAAGGGCTATTGAAGGACACCGTGAATTTAAGTCAGTACAGGTCAGACAGGCCCTCCCGTTCTGCTCAGCGAGGGAGACCCTATTGGATGAATATATACCACTTTTTTTTTTTATATCTACTACTTAAAAAAAATATTTCTTTATGGTTTTACACATAAGTACTTGAAGTATTTACGGCATTTATTGTAGGTATTGAAAACGAAAAAGTGACTGTAGTGTACGAACGAGGATTTTTTTTTATAAAATAAGTCTTGATGTTCCATGCAGTTTACTGGTTAATGGCCAAGGTTTCCCCGGAAAAAAAGGTGATTAAAGATATACCACAATTCTTTGGTCAATATACCAAAGAATTTATGGTTTATTGTATATCTACCTTGGTATATTGTTTAAAAAATATAACTATCGGTTCCATTCCCGTGAATTTGTTTTGTTCCGAGATTTCCAACGTAACCGTTATTTTTTCAACGGAAAAAAATGCTGTTTCGGCATTCATGTCGATTCTGTATTACGATTAAACTTTTGTATTGAACATAATAATATATGGGTCGTTGGTTTTATTGTACAGGATTTACTGTTTTTACCTGTATTTTATTTTTGAGAAAAATAAAACGAGAATCATTGTTAAGTAAATAGTACTCCGCAGCGATTTAAATTTTATACATTTTTACTTAAATTATCATTGTTTTATTTTCATTCGCCAGTTGTGGACGTACCCTACGTTTTACATTCGGGCGTACGGAACCTTAGATATGTTTTAAAAAAGTAGTAGTAAATAACATCACTACCTAGAACTAAGCTAAATAACGTACAGTTACCCTTTATTTTAAACTTTTTTCCCCTTTTTTTTTAGACATTCTGCGCTTCAAATACTAGGAATTATCGCTGCAGTGTTAAAAGGATTGAAAACGTTTTTCTGACAGTTTCGTTCACGTTATGCGCTGGAAATAATTCTACTACTATACATTAGGTATATACCTACACTAGGGAATAAGTTTTTCGAAATCTGGTCAGTGCCTAGTTTTGAAGATGTAGTACCCAATATCAAAAGTTACTAACTCACTAACTTTACATTATTATCATAGAATTAAACATTGTAAACTGTACACACAGTTTACAATGTTTAATTCTATGATTGAGAATTTCAATTTTCCGTTAAATAAAAACAATACTAATTGTCTATTTCAAACAAACTATTCTAAACAGGGAAACAATATTTGCAACAATCATTTTCACAATAGAGCAGTTCGTAAACTAAATATTGAGGGTAAATAAATAATCTGTCTGAGCATAATTCCTAAAGCTCGGCTTGCAGTCAACAACTCGTTAAATTTGGCTCAGGTCGAGAATTGAGCGGAACCCACCCTCCATGTAAATTAAACCATCTGAGCAAGTGTTGCAACGGAAACCGAATGATTTATTCCTGAAAGCTCAGTAATAGCTTTTTAATTCTTTCAGTTGGTGATCGAAGTGGGGAAATAGGTTATATCACTGTTCTGGAATGAAATGAAAACACCGCCACCGCTATTGGGTAGTTTTATTAAAGCAACCGTGAATAACAAGTGGTTTTACTTGAAGACTTGTTTTGTATCAAAATAAAACTTGAGTTTCTCGATAATTTCCTTGTAAATGAAATCCTTGTGTCAATCTACCAGACTATCAACTTGTGCCTGATTGATTTAGACGAGAATCATTTTTTAGGGTTCCGTAGTCAACAAGGAACCCTTATAGTTTCGCCATGTCCGTCCGTCCGTCCGTCCGTCTGTCCGCAGTTTAGCTCAGAGACGCACAGTACTAGAGAGCTGTAATTTGGTGTAAATATACGGATTTGTTGTGCCGAAAAAGTGGTAGAATAAAATCTCGTAAAATATTTTTTTTTAGGGTACCTCCAGTACTTACACGTAAAGTGAGGATTTTTTTTTCTCGCGTACCCCTTAGTGTGGGGTATCATTAAATAGGCCTTTAAAAAATAATGATAGTTTCCATTAACAATTTTTTGATGAAAAAATTCGTTTGTGAAATATTAAGCTTTAAAGTGCCAAATTTTGCTCGATTCGAGTGTCCCCCCCCCCTCTACCAGCTAAACGGTTATGTTTGGGGGTGTGAAAAAATTCACAATAGTAGTATATATAACGAAGTTTAAAAGAAAATTATCATCACTAAGTAGGCTTTACAACTTTACGAGTAATAGTCGACCAACTTATAAAATGTACTTGATATCATATTTTCTTAAACAAAATGTATCGGAGACAACTGCAAATGTAAGTTTGTCAACTTTATTTTTACAGCTTTCATAGGTATGTTTTTTGGGGATAGGTAGGTTTTTATCGTCAGCTATTTTTAACTAAATTCAAAAAAAGGAGGAGGTTCTAAATTCGTTGTAATCTTTTTTCTTATGTATTTTCCCCGATTTCTCAAAGACTCCTGGACCGATTTTGAAAATTCTTCTTTTTAAAATTAAATTCAGCGAATCAGTTTAGTTAGTTCGCATAAGTATTTTGATGGGCAACTACGGAACCCTACACTGTGCGTGGCCCGACACGCACTTGGCCGGTTTTTTTATGTACGTATCTGATACTTCCTCCTCTCTGAGTCCTCCCGCTTTGGGTGGGGCGGAAGGGACTGTCAAACTCTTACTGACTAAAATCCACCCGTGTTCTTTCTTATGCCCTTTACGTTCCGGGGCCACGGTATCCTGGGGTAAGAAAAAAACCGCGACCCCAGCAGGCATTTGGCGCAAAACACGACGCGCCACCGACCCGGACTTGGTCCTTAGTCGGACGGCGAGCTACCCATCACTCACCGTCCGCAAGCCCGCTCCACCGCTGTGCCCTCTGCTAATCAGAGAGACACGCGTTAGAGCGTCCACACGACAGGCTATTCGCATACGGGCAAAGAGACCCCTTAGACACACAGTGCCTAAGGAAGAGTTTTTGCCCGCATCACAGGGTGCACCGGCCCGAAAAACTGGTCTTCCCCCCGGACGTATCCGAGAGGGAACTCCAGTCCACGGGCGCACGTGGAGGTTTCCTCTCATAGCACCCCATTTTTTTCGAAACTAGGTAATAATTGAATTATAATTGTTTATAATAATTGCGAAACAAATACCTAACAGGTTTTACTTTGCTTGATGATTTTACAAAATACACAAATTAATTATACTCGCAAAACCGAAATTGAACTAATTAAATCAGACAAGGGAAATCCCAATTTCCCCGAAACCGGCGGACAAATGTTTTTTAAACTGTCCATGCAAATTAAATTGCTTTCGTAACACCAACCTGTCCCGTGTCTTCCGTGGACATTCCAATACACTAAAGTCCGTTTTTTAATCTCGTAGACTGAATTGACAGGTGCAAATAGCAAACTGACATAAATTTCAATAGTATTTATGTCAGTTTTGATGTCATCATTTGTCAATTTGGTTTTTTTTTTTTTTTTTTTTTAGCGTGGTAAAATCATCAAATGAGTCCTCCCACCCCGGGCAGGGCGGGAGGGACTGTCAGACTTGTACTGACTAAAATCCACGGTGTCCTTCAGTAGCCTGTTATGTTCCGGGGTCACGGTAAAGAAATAATCCCGCGACCCCGGCAGGCTTTGGCCCTCTGAGAGGGGGCCCCGTCATTATGCTGACGCTCTTTGAGGCGCGCGTGGGACACAACGCGCCGTCGACCCGGGCATGGTCCATGGTCAGGCTGCGAGTTGCCCTTTACTCGCTGCCCGCAGGTCTACGAGATTAAAAAACAAACTATAGTAACTTTAATAAAAAGTCGTAATTTATTTTTTAAAGGAAAATTATTCCGATTTTGATAAAGAATAAAGTCCAAGACTTTTGTGTCGCTGGGGAGCGTAGGTTCAATCTAAATTTGACGTTGAAGTAGTTATTTGTTTTGCAATATTTCTGGCGAATGTAATTACGTCGTTCTTTGTTCCCAGATCTAACCCAATTAAAGATCGGTATCGTGGATTTTTGTTGTGAAAACGTTATTTATTTTTTACGTTTGCTGAATTGGTTGTATTTTATTTATGAGCAATCCTCTCGAACTTCGTTTGAACCTGGAATTTTTGCATTTTATTTTGATACAAAATAAGTTTTATTAAAAAAAAAATTGGTTTCTGAAAAAATGCTTTAAACAAAAGAAGTTGTTAGGATATTAACAGAATTTTATATTAACTACATAGTAATAATTTTATTGCATAAGATTATTTGAAAAATCAATACCGTCTTCAACTTCGGAAGAGCGTTCATGTTTGTGACATTCAGCGATATCGAAAAATATTTCATGTCCATTTCATGTTTTGTAAGACTTTCGAGTGGTCAGGAATTTTCAATTTCAAACTCAACAGCCAGAGCTAAACAAAGTTATAACACAATCTAACGTAACGTCAGAATAAAAGCAACGTATTTCATGTTGAGTTTGGGATGAAGACCCAGATTTTCTGGTAAAATATTTTGTTCTGCTAGAATATTTCTAGTGTTAACCGCTTTTCTTTGAATTTTTCACGTAGAGTATTTTTATTTTAAGTCCTAACCTAATGGTTCAATACGAGTATTCCCTTTGTATTAAAAGAGGAATTCATGTTTCATTCTTTCAATAGGGCTTTAGGAAAATAAAATAGTTCTGTTCCATAAATAGCCTCTTATCCACTTACTGGCTGTTCTTGTTTATTTTCATAATAAATTGAGTAAGTACAACAATTAGTTTATAATATTTTTCTACTGGTAATGATTCTTATGGTGCACGGGCAGTAATTGAATCACGAGTCCCTATTAAACAAATAAAAGCAAAATTACAAAAACAAATGGCTAAGCTTTTTCAAAGAGAAATGAATCAAACAAAGTTTAAAGCAATATTGAAATGGATGTGAAAAGCGAAGTGCAAATTGATTCGGGCGATCTGTCGTCGAGTCGCGAAGATGAGGGTAGTGTCAGGACGATGAAGCGACTACCGTTCCTCTGATTGTTTGTTGTACTCCACCGGCTTTGACGGCTTTATTACAATAAAGGAAGTGTTTATTATTGATCAGGATTATGTAGGTCACGAAGTTTGTTTGACGGTTTAATAGGAAAAGAAAATTTGTTTAAAGAATCATCATCATTACTTTCGCTAAATGACTTTTAGGCATAATAATTATGTTCATCGACGTTCTAATCGGCAAAAAATTTAATTATAAAAGTCGTTCCATATAGACACAAAACACTTAGAATACGATTGGTACTTGTTTTTTGTCTAGGTTGTTGAGACTTTGGCCTCGCCTTAAGTTCATGACTCCCATCAGAATCGCCACAACGAGTGGTCATACGCTGCCCGCATCCAGTAATTTCCCGCATCCTTAATTATGTCGTCGGTCTACCATCTGGAGAGTCTACCCTCCCTGAGCCTTCCGGTACGTGGTCGTCACTCGAAAACCCTTTGACCCTTACGTCAATTCGTTCTATGAGAGACGTGCCCCGCCCAATGCTACTTCACTAGCAATAAAATAAGAGAAAAATTGAAGGCTCTGTCGTAATAAAACAGGTTTTGATCTTTTTGTTAATGAGGTGCTGGAAATTGGAAATTTCCCTTAATGTAACTACTGCCATTATGAATACCTACAATATGGAATTTATATTAACGAAAAACGGTTCCTAGAAAATTAATTTTCCTTCATATTTTAGCTACTAAAACATGAAAGCAAAAGTTTCGTGCTGAAGTTGTACCTCTATATTACTCGTAATTTATAAGAAGAAACTAGATGCATGAAAGCTGAAAACCATAAAACAAGCATGCTGAGGCAATATTGTATTTTAGAAGGGTGAAGTCAAAGATTGAGTTTTAAAAACTTATTTGCCAATTTGTTTTTGTAACTAACAGGTAAATGTTAAAACGGAATAGAGTAGGTACTTTAATATTAAAACTATTTCACCACCTGCTTGAATAAATTAGCATTATTAGTATGTACCAAGTAAAATTACCTTAGCATATGGCGCAGTGTGGAGCAAAATCTAAATATACAGATTTGAATTCGTCAAACATGTTTAAGAAATATTTTGCTTAGAAGTTATATAGACGAAGTACCTACGTTGAATTTAAAATAAAGTTTATCTGGTAGCTTAAATTCAGTTTGTTTTAGTTTAAAAAATAGGTACCTACTAATTGTACCTACTTACCATAAACCAATTTGTAAAAGAGGTAGATTAGTGGTCAAGAAAAATTAAAATGTATTCGTATTACGAGTTCATTAAATACTTACACAAATATTCGACTTCCAAGATTTATTTTGTTCTGTTTAAATAATCAAATTAAGTATAATCACAATTAATAAAGTATCGACATTGTGAGTACCAATGATGTGGCATCAAACCAAAAATCAGACAAAAGTTTGAAGAGACTTGGCGAATATGATGTTTTAGGTTTTCAGAAGCTTGAATACATTCCTACAGCTGCTGCAGCTATGATAACTTAATATATAACGCATACAAAAGTCTCACTATAATGACATAATTGTAAAGATATTTTGAGGATCGAAAAATTCAGTTGCGAGCAGGGTTCGAATCTGCGTCCTCTGGATAGGTACTCCAGAAGCCTTAACCAATTAGGCCATCGCAACCACTACTCACAAAGCTGAATTTCTCGTTTCTTTGTTTTTTTTAAAGCTGTTTACATACATATATGTATACATAATCACAGAATTATAACTATTACAAGAGTTAGTTCCATTCAACAGTTTACTGTCAGTTGTCGTCAGTTTTATTATGAAGTTCTGCTAAAGATAGACATTGTCTGTGTATATAAATCGGTAGGTACTTCATTTCTCGGGCACGCCGCAGTTGCGGCGGTAAGACCCCTCTTTGAGGAGTGGCTGAAGAGACGTCACGGCGTCCTGACCTATCGGATGACGCAGGTCCTCACCGGACACGGAAGTTTCGGGAGGTACCTGTGCCTGATGAGGAAGGATCGCCCGGAAGACACAGTAGAGCATACGGTGCAAGACTGCCCAGCTTGGGCGGTGCATCGACGTGTCCTCACGGCGGCGATTTTTTTTTTTTTTTTTTTTTTTTTTTTTTTTTTTTTTTTTTTTTTTTTTTTAGCGTGGTAAAATCATCAAATGAGTCCTCCAACCCCGGGCAGGGCGGGAGGGACTGTCAGACTTCTACTGACTAAAATCCACGGTGTCCTTCATAGCCTGTTACGTTCCAGGGTTACGGTTAGGGAATAATCCCGCGACCCCGGCAGGCTTTGGCCCTCTCTGAGAGGGGGGCCCCGTCATTATGCTGACGCTCTTTGAGGCGCGCGTGGGACACAACGCGCCGTCGACCCGGGCATGGTCCTTGGTCGGGCAGCGAGTTGCCCTTAACTCGCTGCCCGCATGCCCGCGCCTACGGTGGCCGGAGATCGTCGCGCGACGTCCGTCGCCGTGGGCGTCCTACACCGCGGTCACGGCGGCGATAGGCGGAGACCTCTCGCGCCCGGCATTGGTTGCGGCCATGCTGCGGGGCGAGACGGAGTGGGAAGCGGTCTGCTCCTTCTGCGAGGCAGTAATGCTCGTGAAGCAGGAGGCAGGCCGCGAGCGAGAGAGGACAGCGTCCTCCCTCCGCCCCAACCGCAGTGGTAGGCGCCCGCGGCGTCGGACGTCAGCAGATGATCTCCGGCCACCGTAGGTGCGGGCATGCGGGCAGCGAGTAAAGGGCAACTCGCTGCCCGACAAAGGACCATGCCCAGGGCGACGGCGCGTCGTGTCCCACGCGCGCCTCAAAGAGCGTCAGCATAATGACGGAGCCCCCCTCTCAGAGGGCCAAAGCCTGCCGGGGTCGCGGGATTATTCCCTTACCGTGACCCCGGAACATAACAGGCTATTGAAGGATATCGGGGATTTTAGTCAGTAGAAGTCTGACAGTACGGGGTGGGAGGACTCATTTGATGATTTTGTCAAGCTAAAAAAAAAAACTAAAAGGTACTTCATTTCAACCGTATAATCGATTCTTTAAGAAAAATGAGCCCTTTCGTTTGTAATGATCTCTATCTAAGTACATATGTAAAGGGACACTATTTATTTTGTACATTAGACTTTTTTTATTGATATAATATAACCTAAGTCCTTAATAAATGCGAAAGTTTGTAAAGATGGATGATGGATGGATGGATAGATAGATGGATTTTTGTAACCTATTTATGTAAATAAGATTGAACAGATACACACATCAACACGGTCTAGGGATATTTCATACTCAATTAAATAACTCGAAAAGTACTGGCCGCATTGGAATCTTTTATACACCGATTTGTTTGTAATTTATCTCAGACTAATTCCAAATTCAAATTTTTGAAAATTCTTTTGTTTTGGTGGCATAAAAATGTCTTGATGTATAGGAGAGGGAATTTTCATTTGTGCGAAATTTAGAAAACAATACGAATTACGTTTAGTTACAGTTTTTTTTCATTTTAAACGAAAGATAAAGTTAAAATTGAGGTATCGTAGCCATGCAACGCCGACATTTGACGAGGGCGGAGATGTTACGAGCTGTAGGAATGCTGGAAGCTGGATCTGTTCAGCGTAATGTTGCTGAGGCCATAGGGACCCATCAAAATGTAATTTCAAGATTGTGGACACGCTATCGTGCCACAGGTGAAGTAGCGGAGAGGCACCGGGGGCCCAGTCGCATCACTACCCCCAGACAAGACCGATTTTTGCAAATTACTGCGCGAGCACAACCAAATGCAACGGCGACTCAATTGGTCCAAAGGCTGCGAGTCGAACACCAAGTGCTTGTGAGTGACCAAAACTGTAAGAAGGCGACTGCATGAAAGCAATCTACGCTCTCGTAGACCACTCCGGGTCCCACCTTTACGGAGAGGCAATCGTGGACGACGATTAGAATGGGTTCGGAACCACGTGGACTGGGGCCGTGAGCAATGGTCCAATGTGCTGTTCACGGATGAATCCAGGTTCGGTTTCCATCCAGATTCACGAAGGACGCGTGTTTGGCGAGTTCCTGGACGATGGAGCCGTCTCCAGAACCCTCAGGAAGTTCACCCATACCAAGGAGAAACAATCATGGTTTGGGCAGGAATTCGTCTTGGAGGACGGACGGATCTCGTTTGGGTGCGGGGCAATATGACGGCTGAACGATACGTCCAACAGGTGCTGGGGCCTGTAATCTTGCCCTACAGAACACAAATGGGGCAAGATTTCCTGCTCATGCACGACAATGCCCGGGCACACACGGCGAGAACGGTAGCAGCTTGGTTACATACACATAATGTTAGGGCCTTAGACTGGCCTGCTCAATCGCCAGATCTAAATCCCATTGAGCATGCGTGGGATATGCTGCAAAGAAGAGCTCTGAAGGAAGTTCCTGAAAATCTGGCTACAGAAGCTCAACTTTTTGCGCACCTCAGAAGGACATGGGACAATATTCCGCAGCAAGACATTGATAACCTTGTTCTGAGCATGCCGACTCGTTGCCGATGTGTTATGAACATCATGGGCGCTTTCTCAGACTACTAACTTCAAGTTTATAAACACAAATTAAATGATTTTTCTATTTTTTTCAGTTTTTACTCACAAATTAAAAGTTCATTCATATACGGTTTCCGTCTATGCTTCATTTTTTTTCCATAAAATCCTGAAATTTTAATCTATACCTTAACCATTATTAAAAAATGGTAGAATATTAAATAACGTATCTTTTAAATATAAACATGTCATATAAATAATTAACACATTGATAGTAATTCGCTTTTTTTAAAATATCCCTAGACCGTGTTGATGTGTGTAGTTTACCTGAATTAACACTTTTTTTTTATCAAAGGAGTCCTTCCACCCAGGACAGAGCGGGAATGACTATCAGACTCGTACTGATTGAATTGATCCACGGTGTCCTTCAATATGCCCTTTACGTTCCGGGGTCACGGTAATTCATGATTCCCACGACCCACTTGGATTAACACATGTGGTGCATTATACTTTTATTGCATTCCTGTGAAAAAAAAATAACCTCGGCCTCAGACAAAATCCAGTCTTTCAGAGGTTTTGACAGAGATAAAACGATAATAAAACCTGAAATAATTAAGTAAAAAAACTTTTAAACAAAAATTAAAGGTCATGAGAGTATTTCCCAAAGCGTATAAGCCAGTTATACAGCATTTATGTGTGCAGAAGCAAACAGCTTAAACCCGTTTTCGTAAACATTTTTATTAGAATTTCCAAGTAGAGTTTATGCATTGGCTTTATCGATATGGAGTAGAATTCAATTTCACTGAATTCAGTATAAAATAAACTAGATTGTCAGGGGTCGTATTTATGTGGAGGACGGTATAAAAACACGATCTTAAAAGGCAGAGCAAACGCCCTAAGGATATAGGTAAGCTTCGGGAAAGTAGTATGAGCACTTGTATGAATACCCGCGGAGCTCATTGAAAAAATATTGCGTTTACGTTACAAAGTAACGATAACAATAAATGAAAATAGCTCAATCTGATGGCATTTTATGACAGTTCTATGGTTGCCACACATTAAATTAATATAATATGCATTATCGGGATGGCAATAAGATGAATGTTTATTTCGCCAGACTATGCCAATTCTGGCCTAGTCGATCGACCATACAAAGTGTGTATGCTTCATCGATGCGCTTTCTGTTGGCAAACGATGTGGCACATTGAGACTGCAAAGATTTCGAGACTTCTTGAAAATTGGTGCGAAAATAAAACACATACTGCCTTACTATAAAAACTTAAACATACCTAATTATATTGAACACTTGTCTGAAAAAAGTGTGACTGCAAAACGGACCTTATTTCAACATCATAATCTGACGTTTTTTAGACATAATCGTGGTTTAACTTAGACCAAGCTTCAAATCTAAATTGAATTTTTGAATTTCGAACTTTTTTTCTACTGTCGTAAAGTTATTAATACAAAAACCGAATTTAGATCCCGGTCTAAGTTGTCAATGTGCATTTTAGAATTTTATAGCAGTTGGAATAAAGTTCGAAATTCAAAAATTGGTTTTTGATTTATAGCTTGGTCTAAGTTAAACCACGTTTTGTAATAAAGCCGAAAATGTTCAACAGACGTTTAATGGTAAGCGTCCACAGGTCCGCACCACACGTATGTCGTACGTTACGGATTTTAGTTTGCCTTGTGTTAAAAGTCATACAACTGCGTCCACTGATCCGCATCGTACGGACGGCTCATCGGCAATGCCTACACGCGATGCGTACCGATGAAGTCATACGGAATGCCGATCAGTGGACGCGATGAAGGTGGCATCGGTAATCCGATTGCTAATACTCGTGGCGGCAATCCGATCGCTGCCGATACAGAAATCCGATGTGTGTGAAAAAAGTTTGATGCGATGCGTCCGATACGCCTGTGGACGTTTACCTTAAAAGTTTTTGTGGTAAGGCTGCTAATTTTTAGGGTTCCGTAGTCAACAAGGAACCCTTATAGTTTCGCCATGTCCGTCCGTCCGTCCGTCTGTCCGCAGTTTAGCTCAGAGACGCACAGTACTAGAGAGCTGTAATTTGGTGTAAATATACGGATTCGTTGTGCCGAAAAAGTGGTAAAATAAAATCTCGTAAAATATTTTTTTTTAGGGTACCTCCAGTACTTACACGTAAAGTGAGCTTTTTTTTTTCTCGCGTACCCCTTAGTGTGGGGTATCATTAAATAGGCCTTTAAAAAATAATGTGAGTTTCCATTAACATTTTTTTGATAAAAAATTCGTATGTGAAATATTAACGTGCTTTAAAGTGCTAAATTTTGCTCGATTCGAGTGTCCCCCCCCCTCTACCAGCTAAACGGTTATGTTTGGGGGTGTGAAAAAATTCACAATAGTAGTACATATAACGAAGTTTAAAAGAAAATTATCATGACTAAGTAGGCTTTACAACTTTACGAGTAATAGTCGACCAACTTATAAAATGTACTTGATATCATATTTTCTTAAACAAAATGTATCGGAGACAACTGCAAATGTAAGTTTGTCAACTTTATTTTTACAGCTTTTATAGGTATGTTTTTTGGGGATAGGTAGGTTTTTATCGTCAACTATTTTTAACTAAATTAAAAAAAAGGAGGAGGTTCTAAATTCGTTGTAATCTTTTTTCTTATGTATTTTCCCCGATTTCTCAAAGACTCCTGGACCGATTTTGAAAATTCTTCTTTTTAAAATTAAATTCAGCGAATCAGTTTAGTTAGTTCGCATAAGTATTTTGATGGGCAACTACGGAACCCTACACTGTGCGTGGCCCGACACGCACTTGGCCGGTTTTTTTTAATTACATTTTGTTTTTAATCAATAACGGATATTATTGTGTGAGACGACAATAAATACAAAAGTTTGAAAAGAGAAGACACGCTTCGTCAACGTCCATTTAAATGAATTGAGACAAGGACAGGATACAAATCGTTTAACTATGTAAGTTTTTAAACTATCATGGCATCATACTCGTATATGTTTTTATATAAATATCAAGTTTTAGTGCTTTTATAAATAAAGGGAAGGAAACGGCTTCCTTTGCGAAAGTAGCCCTGCTCACGAAGCGGACCGCCTTTGAAAATACTCGTATATTTATTGAAGCCTTGATTTCAAGCAAAAGATAGCAGCGCTGCATGCTAAATTTTTCAAGAGCTCACAAAACCCTTAGTTCGCTGCGTTTAGTTATTTGGTTTCGCTTTTGTATTTCTTTTAGCTCGGACAAGAATTTTGTATTGTGTTAATGTAAGTATAACCCAGCCAGGCTTGTAACTTTCTATCCATGAGACGAACAGAATAAGAACAAATTCCATTTGTTGTTGAATTTCATTGTCTTTATACCTCTCTTAGACATTTTTGTCATACAGTCAACTGTTGAAGCATTATGTGAAACAGAACAAATTTTTGTCCCTTCATTCCAAGATGGCGGTTAACGCAGACACTTCTCGAGGTCGAAATAGTAGATTGTATGACAAGGGAGCAAAGTAATATTTTTACGGCGAGGGCGCTATTTTGAATCCAGAGCGAAGTGAGGGATTCTACTGTAGAATCCTGAGCGTAGCGAGGGATTCTTTAGTAGAATCCTGAACGTAGCGAGGGATTCAAAGTACGCCGCCCGAGCCAAAAATATATTTTGCGCCCGAGTGATACACTCTACTTTTCATGCCCTATGAGAAAAAAAAAGCGCCTCGTATTTCATTGTAATATTATTATACGGGTTAATAAAACATAGAGTGACAACTAAATTGAAATGTATCAACAATAATTCACCACCAGATAAAGGATAAATTAGTTCTAAGAATATTTCACTACACTGTATTTTCGTACCTACGAATAGAAACCGCACCTCCAAGCCAAGCAAAAGGCCAATATTTCCTCAAAACCATAACCGTAACACTAACAAACCAGAAAAACTAATAAAATGACTAACTAGTTCCAAAGTCATAATAGTATGTTACGTTAGGTAAGCAGATGCAGCGGCCGGTTGAGATACCGGGCGCCCACAAACTTTTTCTTCCCGAGGAATAATCTCAGGAATTAACTGGCGTTGCTTAAGCGAAGAAATTTTAATACCAAAACTTTGTTTTCAGCTTATTAAAACGTTGCTTTTTTATCTCGTGAGGTTTTTAATTCAGACCCCATTTTAAGATAAGGTTAAATCTTTGTTTTTTTAATGATTTTAACAGGTAACCGTAAAGCGGTTCGGTATCAGCAATTAGTTTTATGTTATTGCTTTTTTATCTTCAAAAGATTTTTGGGTAACCATGGATGCTTTCATTGAAAAATAACAAACTTTATATTCTCTCGCTTAATATAAAGGGCACCTCTAACATGACCTTTCTTTGTAAATACTACCTACACTTACAAATATACCCTTAGGAGAAAAAGATTTTTTTTTTTAGATTATTAACCTAATTTTTATATTTTCTTGCTTAAAATGAAGGGCACGTCTTTCATAACCTTTCTTTATAAATATACTTAGCGACTACGGCATAAACAAATCTGTGGTGGCTCCATGTTATGACGTCATGTACGCTTTTCTAACGCTAGAGCCACACTAACGGGAAATGCCGTTTTTTATCGCGGTAATGGACGTTTATAAGAAATGTTAAATGAAAAGAGATGTTACTTCAAGTTACGCTATAAGCTATCTAAGTATTTTGATTTCGTACATTTTACCTGATGCCCGAACATATAAACAAACAAACCGGCAAACGGACAAATCAACATCGGACAAAATTAGAAAAAATGCTAGTAATGGGTTCTTGTGGTTGTCCTTTTACACTCTGACTTAAGACTAAGGAACTGGAGGTCCTAGCATAAGTTCTACGTATTTAAGAAATTTGAATACTACGGCATAAATAGCTATTGCAGTGTACGAACGAGCTCTTTGGTCGTTTGACCCCGCTCAGATGGGACCCGCGGGGATGAATGAACCAATTCATGATTTTGATTATTTTTTCATTGGTCGATTGGACCTACTGCTCGAAATGACATTTAATTTCAAGTTTCGGTACAGACGTGTAGAAAAACGTAACGCGGAATGCACGTGGTGCAACAGGTTTAGCCCTTAGTTAAACATAATACTAGCACTTTGCCCGCGACTTCGTCTGCGATTACAAACTTTGCTTCTATGAATTAAAGAGATGAATTTTAAAAATGCATTAAGGTATGTTATAATATACCCGTGTCGATATCTCCTAGAGACGCTTTGTACTGCGCATTTTTCAAAAGTTAAAACTTTATATTCCAGTTATGCTTAAAAACTGATAGAATGTTACTAACCAGCAAAAGTACTAGGCTAGTTTAAGATCAAGGTGGTATGTTGTGCGCTCTGGCGCCACGTGACATGCAGCGCGGGGGTAAGGTAACTCTAAATGGCCTGCCAAAATACTAGGGTAGCATAAACTCAAGGTGGTACGTTTTTCAACGGGGTCAGCGAAGTACATTTGAAAAGCGCTGTGACGCCACGTGACAAGGGGGAGGGGGGGAATAAATAACTGTAAATGCCCGCCGCGCTCTAGATGGGCCCCTTCGGGTAACCTGTCGCCACTTCATCCATCCCTAGTTGATCCGGTGTGTTATGTCCCTTTCTACATCACCATCTCCTTCGACAAGCGGTATACCGAAAGTGGAAACAGACTGGTAGGGGTAGGACACTTTTCTATTTGCTAATACAATTCTAAAATTTTGAAAGTGGGTCCAAACGACCAATTCAAAAACGCATTTGGTCGTTTGGACCCGCGGGCCCCACTAGAGCGGGGTCAAACGACCTAAGAGCCGAACGAGGATGTAATTTTATCCATCAAGTTAATGACAAAGTCCCTGTTTAGTTAACGTCACAAAAACTTGATAAGGCTTCGGGTTAACATACTGAAACATATTTTTAACTACTCGTAGTTAGAAAGAATATTTTCTGATTCCTACTTAACAATTTATCGAAATCAGGTAAATATTTGCTAAATTGAACTGCACATAAGGTTCATTAAATATATTCAAAATTATAATTGACATTAAAGTCTTGTTAGTTGGCCACGGTGGGTCCGTGAGACGTCGACCAATAAAATCTGAACGAATACTTTTATTAAGACCACCAAATAATTATTTTCTGCTACAAATTTTAATGAGACATTCTCATGTAACAAAATGCTGAAGGCAAATTCTTTATAATGCCATTATAATTGAAGGACTTTATTAAGTTTTGATACTGGGTTATTATTACAATGGAAAGAAAATTAAATTTTTGGTTGGATAACAAACTTTTTGGTGCACATCAGCTCGCGGGAGGAGGTCTCCCGCGAGCTTATTGTCACGAATTCTTATTACTTCGGCTTCTTCACAATACGTATATATTTTCCTTTGTGTGGATTTTTTGAACTTTTTTTTTAGATTGTTGATGTATTTATCATTTATCTCATTCTGACGCGCGCTTTTCTCATTCTTATTATTGAATGCATACTAATAAGTTGTGTTTAACAAGGTACAATTTTCTATTCGTATTTGAAGCTGAAAATGTGGAATAATGAGAAAAGGTGAGCCTCTGACATCGCGGCTCATAATGTTCCCTTTTTGTAGATCTAATTTATGACGTCGGGCACGTACCGTGTAAAAATAGGGGACGTATACGAATATGCAGGTTTAATTTTATGGCCTTTTGTAAAAGAATGAATAAGAGTTAAGTCTTTAATTATGAACAAACATCCCCGCTTGTACTGCTTTATAAATTAACTCCATACAAAACAACACTTCTGAAAGGAAAACGAATATACTTTTTTGGGAAAAACGTTTCGCTTCCAACGAACACAAGGCGGCATTGCGCTTAAATTTCTAGTTGTTTTGATTTCTATCTTTTGTAAAGAAACTCATTTAATTGGATCCTCATACAATAGGTGCTATATTAATCAAATTCAGGAACAAAATGCATGGTGCAAACAATGCTATCGCTGAAAAGAATTTGTGCCTGAATCGAAACGATGTGAATAGCCATTGGCTGACTAACAAAAAATGGTATAGAAGTTCCCCGAACAAGGTTATTTGTTTTCAATGGCTGAATGAGATAAAACAATAAAATAAAAAGCATGTTTTCAAGGATTGTTATAGGTACTATTTAGTTTTTTCAATCATTAAAAATCTTACCAAAAATTTATAATCAAAGCACTGCTTCCGAAATCTGAACATCGAATTATACATAATGCAAATTAATCATTTTAAACGATTAATATCATTAATTACTTTCATAATTTATTGAATGTACTAAAACTTGCTTAGACTGGGTTCAATCAATGGTGAGGTCAAAAAAGTAACGAGAGAGGTTCGAATAGGCAACCTCTCTCTCTATTTACGCCTTGTCTGTAAGACTTTGACCTCTTCTTGACTTAGAAACACTTCGTTACCTAAGTAACTTACCTAACAATTTGTTTCAAAATTCTGAAATTTTCCTCTTAATTTCGTTGGCCGGATTATAATCCGTTGCTAAATTGCTTTTCTATAAAATACAACAAAAAAATGCTCTCATGGTGATTAATGAATCCGCTTATTAAGATACTATTGAAATGAGTTTACTAGAATCTTAAGCTACCAATTTAGTTGGAATAGTTATTGGTTTATTGCCTTT
This sequence comes from Agrotis segetum, assembly GCA_036375495.1. NCBI lineage: Eukaryota > Metazoa > Arthropoda > Insecta > Lepidoptera > Noctuidae > Agrotis > Agrotis segetum. The sequence continues at coordinate 148,292 of JAQSVV010000152.1, forward strand.
TCTTCAATGTATAATAAATAAATCGGTTACAATGGCGACGCTTTAAAGTGCGAGCAACAATTCTTCGCTCTCACAAATCCTCGCATAGCATTCTATTGTGCGCGGGCACATTTTTCCGTAGGTGGCGAGTGTTTGGTGCCGGGTTTAATCGACTAAACTTGAATCCATTGTGGGCCGGTAGGCAACAATGGATTACTGCGCTTCTGTGTCGGCCCGCACACTTTGCAACTGTGCACAATTTACACGGTATGAGATCAAACACCGCCCACATAGGAATTGATACGAATAAAGAGATAACTTTTTATTTTTCTGTTAAAAAGATTTTTCTACTTAAACTCGAGAAAATGAAGCGAGTATAAAATAGGTAGTATCAAGTGGATATGAATAAAGAACACATGCAACACAGCACCCAAATTCATTGGAATTCAAGTAATAATGAGAAACAGTATGTATTTTTGGTGGTACATTGGCGCTGAGTTCCATCGACTTCAAATGGCTGATGGAAAATTTACCTAATTAAATTAAAAATATAAATATAGTAATAGTATTATAAGATTATTTATGTATTAGATCTCACATTAACACACACTCACCACGCATAGCACACACACACACACACAGGCACTCACCACACATATTACAACACTCACTCACCACACACAGTAGTCACACACGCTCACCCAACAGCACACACTATACCTACTAACAGTTAAATACTAGTTTTACTCTTCTACTTAACCTTATTTAAAGTGCGTGAATTATTGTTTTTCCTGCTTGTTTTATATTTCTGCAACTTACTCTTTCAAACTACTTTTGTGAAATTGTCCTATTGTTATATAACTTGGTGGGGTCCTGGTGTCCTGAAATACAGGCCTCGGCTTAGTTTAGGCACCAGTCGTCCACAAATAAAATATTTTTTCCTGTACATTTGTCAACAAACTAAGCTGTACCAATTGTTTTTTCACACCACCTGCTCGAAAATGTCTAATTATATGTCAAGCAATCTTAACCTAAAGTGAGTCATTAGTGGCCGAGGGCACAGCCGGTCAATAATGTTGTACTGGATTTCATTATTACCCGCTGGTCAATAATGTGATTTGAATTTGGAATATGTTTATAAACAACAAACACCCTTTGGTGCCAGAAAGATTTTTTTTTTAATTTTCTTTTCCCTTTTGGGAAGACAAAGGGATCTATCTAGCCCATGCAGCCTAGATTTTTTTTTTTGGTTCTTTTCGTCCCTCTTTGGGGCAGGCAAAGGGAGCTGAGCCCATACAGCCAAGTCTGATTTAGTGTGCCAGAAAGAGGAAAGCTATTCTCGAAACCCTTACTACGCTGGATGATATTCTCGATTTTAAAAGATCATAACGATTGCGTCTTCATATCGTTGCCGTTTCGAAGACATAGGGGATTGTAAGAATATTAGATAACTTTTACGAACCATTTTTTAAAAGGAATGAAATAACATTAAAACTGGCATTAATTATGAACAAATACCGTACCGCGCCGTACTGCCGTAGGTAAATTAATTGGCTGTAACATTAGTTAATTTATTTTAAAGGAAAACTGCACTAAGATTGCTGTGGATTTTGTAAATAAATAAATCCAAATAATAAAACCTATCTATAATATAGTTGATTTATCACATTTTATAAAAAACTCTATTTTCACGAGCGTCTCCAATGACGTTCTAAATTCAAAATGCATACAGCCAATCATCCAAAACCATTCTACCAGCCCTGTAAAAAATTAGTGCCTGTAAATCGAAACGATGTGAATAGCCATTGGCTTGACAATTGCTGACTAACAAAAAATGATATATAGAATGTTCCCCGAACAAGGTTATTTGTTTTCAATGGCTGAATGAGATAAAACATAAAAATAAAAAGCATGTTTTCGAGGATTGTTATAGGTACTATTTAGTTTTTTCAATCATTAAAAATCTTTACAAAGAATTTGTAATCAAAGCACTGCTTCTGAAATCTAAACATCGAAATATTTTCAAATTAATCATTTTAAACGATTAATTTATCATTGATTACTTAAATAATTTATTGAATGTACTAAAACTTGCTTAGACTGGGTTCAATAATGGTGAGGTCAAAAAAGTAACGAGAGAGGTTCGAATAGGCAACCTCTCTCTCGCTATTTACGCCTTGTCTGTAAGACTTTGACCTCTTCTTGACTTAGAAACACTTCGTTACCTAAGTAACTTACCTAACAATTTGTTTCAAAATTCTGAAATTTTCCTCTTAATTTCGTTGGCCGGATTATAATCCGTTGCTAAATTGCTTTTCTATAAAATACTACAAAAAAAATGCTCTCATGGTGCTTAATGAATCCACTTATTAAGATACTATTGAAATGAGTTTACTAGAATCTTAAGCTATCAATTTAGTTGGAATAGTTATTGGTTTATTGCCTTTTCTTCAATGTATAATAAATAAATCGGTTACAATGGCGACGCTTCAAAGTGCGAGCAACAATTCTTCGCTCTCACAAATCCTCGCATAGCATTCTATTGTGCGCGGGCACATTTTTCCGTAGGTGGCGAGTGTTTGGTGCCGGGTTTAATCGACTAAACTTGAATCCATTGTGGGCCGGTAGGCAACAATGGATTACTGCGCTTCTGTGTCGGCCCGCACACTTTGCAACTGTGCACAATTTACACGGTATGAGATCAAACACCGCCCACATAGGAATTGATACGAATAAAGAGATATCTTTTTATTTTTCTGTTAAAGATTTTTCTACTGAAACTCTGGTTCGAGGAATATGTAACAGATGCTATGGGTAAAAAATTAAGAGAGTATAAAATAGGTAGCATCAAATGGATATGAATAAAGAACACATGCAACACAGCACCCAAATTCATTGGAATCCAAGTAATAATGAGTGAACAGTATGTATGTGTAATTTTTGGTGGTACATTGGCGCTGAGTTCCATCGACTTCAAATGGCTGATGGAAAATTTACCTAGCATAATTTTCGTTTATCGTATAAGTTTGTAGTCAATTTTACAAAGAGTCCATTCCTTTTACTGAGCATAGGGTGCAAGCAACGAATGTTTTAATTAAGAAGTGCTTAGTGGTGGTTTGTGTTTAATTACAAGGTTGCAATACAGCTTTATACTTTGAACGAATGCAGTAAATAAGAACCTTTCTGCTATAGAGTGGTTTTCAACTGTTGTGTATTTTCTCATCGTATGCAGAATTTATTTAGAAATTATAAATAAAACGATAATATATATTGGCTGAAGTTTTAAATAATAGTACCTAATTTATGAAACTGGTACAGAATGAGGGGTATTATACACGAGTGTGAGTTTAAAAAACGAGCGAAGCGAGATTTTTAAAAGTATCACGCGAGTGGTATAATACGAGTACCTATGTACAGTTTCATACACTACTTTATCTACTTTTAAAACATGTTTCTGTTTCTTGTTCTTATTTTATTTTGTTGTGTATTTGTCGTTGTTTTGTGCCAAATACTTTTTTCTCTTTTTCTTTATTTTTTATGGATGAAAAATTAATTAACAAATCTATACAAAAGTCAATTAGCGATTTTTATCTAGTTTGTTGCCCATCCGGTTTATTAAAAGGCAAGAGGTGTTTTTTTATTAATTATCATCAAAAAGAAAAGAAAAAACTTTTTCTTAATGAAATAAATAAAGTCTTAAAAGGCCCATAATTAAGTTCAGAAACTTCCTGTCAAAAAAAGGGCAAAAGAAAAACCGATAATAAAAATTTAATGGAAAGCGAATTATTGTATTTCCTAAATGTTAGGTTTTTTATTGTAAAAGAACCATTCGGCTAATTGCAATTTGTTAGTTTTTGACTTATAGGAGATTGAGCCGAATTAAAGGTGTTCATGTACTGTGGAGGGTGATTCTATATATAAGTGACAGTGAAACAATATGAGGAGATCTAAATCCATAGAAATCCGAAAAAAATCTTAAGAATAAAACTTAAACTAAACTTAAACTAACTTATATTTTGAAGAAAACCCAGAGCTTTGGCATACAAAAGGTTGACACTGTCAAACAATGAAAAATGTGGAAATTGTATATTATTTAATTCTGTTCGATACTGATTCATACATATGCACGTATTAAATACGTGGTATTTTTCACACGAATGAAACTTTCATGAATGATTTACACATCGTGAAGGATTAATTGGAAACTTACTCACTCTTCATGTATATAACCGCGATGTGTAAACGTTTTCAGTATTAGGTCACAGTACATTAATTGATAACGCAATTTACTTTCATGGCATTAGTTACATACGAGTTATGGCCTGGGATGTTTGTGTGAATTTTGTGTGAACATTTTTTTGGAATATTTTTATACCTATAGATATTTTACTATGGTATTGACTATTATCGATTACAGAATACATTTCCAAAATGGCGTAGGTACTACTCACATATCTCGATCAGGATTGGTTCGATCCTTTTGTGCCATTTTATATCTAAAATCAGAGAAACACTAAACATGTTTCTTTCAGTAAACACTTCATTAGAAAATCCTTTGTTACCCGTGTACGTGCGGCATTGTACTGTCGCAGCGTTTTAAAGCAATTGAGTGCAAACAGCAACGTTTACGCAAAATGAATTAGCCAAAGTTTTATACGCTTTATATTAAATTGCATGTACTAAAGTGCATAAAACAAACAAATTACGAGTGTGTGCGATGCTTATCACGGCTACATTGTGCCAGGCAATTTTCTGAGCAACTTATATCACCGAGTTACGAGTGTGTTATTCGGTAATATATGGATTTCATTTGGTTAAAAGCTTTATACATTTGCCGTCCCAAACGCATTTTCGTTGGTGATGGCGCCATCATTAAAATTATTCTGTCACGATCAATAAAATTATCAATAAAATCCAGCTTCAATAAAGGCGATTAAGCGACGAACGCTTTTAAAATATTAAAGTGGAATTAAATTTTTTCTCTCTCATGTCGACACTGAGACGCGATTGGTATCGATACCGCCTTATATTATGAGTACGACCCATCAATGATATTACGTTTCACTGAAACATCATTCATCTTGCTACTTTTATTTAACAAGAAAATGTAGGTACGTATTTTGAGTGAATCTTATTTCTTTTATCTTAATATCGCTGAGCTCCTTGTGTTACTTATAAGTCGAGCTCTACGATAACTGACAAATGCTTGCACTGACTGGACAGATCCACTCGAATTTGTATAGTTCTTTCTTCAAAAGACCATTTCAGGCATTGACCTGTATGTTCCTCGTATAAACTGTTCTACATTTAAGACGACGTTTGGACTTTAAAAGAGACTGTGACCTCTGAGTTTCTTTTCGGATGTTTCTTCTCAGACTAGTCAGGTACGAAACACCGGCCCCTCCTAGTTATTACGAAAAGACGTGTAAAAGTGTTGATATAACCTACTTGCATAAATAAACATCATCACTCATCATCATTATTTCTTCGTTGAACTACCATTCTCTCAGGATTATTAATTACAGATGTTTGGACACGGATCAAAATTCGTTGTCAAATTAGGAAAATGGTTGAACAAACAAAGGATTTATGAAATGTGGTTTCAATTCGGTCGTACTAGTGAAAAGCCGATGCAATGATGCATTGTTGTTCATTATTCAGTTCTACTTACAATCAATAATGAAATACTATTGGGGCTGATTCAATTATGAATTTCTACATCCAAAAATGTATTTCAATTGTCACTTGAGATGTTAGTTTATGACAAAGAAAAATTCGCAACACAAATATACACATATAATTATGTATATTTAACACTCGCACGGTTGAACGTTGCTTTCTAATGGTGGTTGGAATGGCACTGTCGTTATTGAGTTAATTCATTATAAACATTCATTCAGATACAGTAGAATCCGTTTATTATGACTCCGCTTATAATGACCATCCGCTTATTATAACGTATTACATGGCGAAGTTTGGTTTTTATATGAATTTCTTTAAACAAAGTCGGTTATAATGACTCCGCATTGAGTAACATGTTGTTTATTATGACCCATTTTTAATAAATTTTGTCCATTTGATGTAGTGACCGACTTATTCCTAATACTTTCGACAGTGTTCGGTGTGTTACATTATTATTTTTGACTTATTTCTGTTTTTTTCTCTCTCTATTAAAAAAAAAAACTTACAGAAAAAAACAGGAGATTGTTTATTTCGTACAAAATGTTTTGTATGACGTCCGCTTAGTATGACGTGTTTGTTATTTCCCTTCGATGTCATTATAAACGGATTCCACTGTAATCTAAAAAAATAGGTTCTTGTATATAACTAATATTTCTTTATATTGAGCAAATTGCTCCTTTATATATATACGACATCTATTTGTAAGGTAATACCTACCATTTATTTCTTGCGGTAATCGAATATCTAAATAATACCCAATAAACTCACGTTTTTTTTAAGCTCGCTCGCTTGAAACATTCAATATGTAACAAAATTCAATTTTGATTATATAGGTTGAATTAAGACTTATACATATTATAGGTGATTAATACATCACAAAAAAAACAGATATCTTCAAGTTGTTGAGAATTTTGCGCTGAAACAATTGGAATTTTCGCAAAATATTGATATGAAACTTACCCACGGCGACAACCGTGCCGTCAATATCTAAATGAAAATGTTATTGCTGAAAAACCTAATCAAATTACAGTAGCGATATAATTGAATGACGATATCTCTCACAACGCATTCTGTCGGTTTTATAGAGTGGGGTTTAAAGCCAGGCCAATTTGATGGTTCCTGGAACCACGTCAAATACTCGTATAATGCTCATACCAAGTTTAAACTAATTTGACTTTTCCCGTTTTTGTGACATAAATTAAACTGGAACTATGGCGTTATTTTTTTATTTTTGCAAGGATTGTTGCCCCACTACAAGAATTTCTCTTGTGTCGAGAGTGCGTCCACAAACCTTGAAACTTACATACACGAACCCGCGAAATGGTGCGGAGCAGTCGAACGCTCAGCTACTGCGCCTTTTGTTGGAAAAAATAGTTCCTACTTACTTACACTTTTACATTTTTTCCATACTTTAAACGAATACAAACTTCAAGTACGTTTGTTGTAAATAAAATACAGAAATCCTGTGCTAAGGCCTCTGAAATGGAAAGGAATGTTTATTGGCATAGTGAACTTGTTCTAAAATGAAATGTTTTCTATTGAACTTTAATTTAATTTTACTGTAAATTTAATTTTAGACTGAGCTCCTTTTCATCTACCTAACCTTTTCTAAATTTCATTATATTGGAGTCGTTTCCAATTTAGACCGGATAACGCTGAATACCAGTATTCTACATGTCTGCATGAAGCGACTGAACCTCCACAACCCAGTTAGTGCTGGGTCATTATAGGGCTGCTGACTATACCTGTACCTAACGACTGTCCAAGGTTTACAAATGACAGAATATAAACACGTGTTTATTTAGGTAAACAAGTTAGTCATTTAAAAAACCATATTCTTTAAAAAAAAACTAAAAAATACTTACAAAGAGTCTAAACTCGATGGGTTTGCAGCGTTTCATTACAGATTTCCTATGGCCACCTTCCAGCTGCATCATCAGATCAACTCTATGTCGTCATAATATTGCATTGTCATGCGATATACAATAACGTACTAAATTTAATTTCATAAATTCAATCGGAAACCGGGAAACGGGTCTTCAACTTGCAAGATTTGATTACACAGAGACAACGGGGCAGGTGAAAGTAATAAAAGCTTGTAAATAGGAATATCCGCGAATCTAACTCGGCTGGGCAGCGTTCGGGAAACTACGCAATGTCTTTTCGTCCGACATACCTCAAGACGAAAGTCTTCAACCAGTGTGTGTTACCAGTGATGACTTACGGCACCGAAACGTGGTCTTTCACTATCGGCCTGATCTCAAAGCTCAGTCTCTCAACGAGCTATGGAGAAGACTATGCTCGGTATTTCTCTACGTGATCGAATCCGGAATGAGGAGATCCGTAGACGAACTAAAGTCACCGATATAGCCCACCGGATTAGCAAGCTGAAGTGGCAATGGGCAGGCTATATTGCTCGCAGAGCAGATTGCTGATGGGGTCGAGTGGAGTCCACGGACTAGCAAGCGCAGCGTAGGACGTCCACGAACAAGATGGACAGACGACCTTATAAAGGTCGCCGGAAGACGCTGAATGCAGGTCGCTTCCAACCGGTATTATGTGGAATTCTAAACGGGGGCCTATGTTCAGCAGTGGACGACGGACGTCCTATGGCTGAGATGATTATGATGAAATACGAATATAGTATACAAAACAGGTGAGGTGGTTGCATGTTCAGATTTTAATTACTTTCTGAAACACGAACATTTTGGCCTGAACACTCTATTCGAAATAGAAATAAGGGAATTTTGTGTTAACAATTCAACAAAATATTCGGGCCATATCACAGCGCTAATGTCGTTTTTGGTGAACTATAACTGTACGTGTCACGAATGCACAGAGGACGCCGCTGCGAATGATTTGGAGACATTAAAGAAGTTATAGTGCCTTTACCGTGACTGTGTTTTATTTTTAATTTGTTATACCTAACCGTGCCACACTTATTTCCCGTTGATTTTTGCCATAATGGTCTTAAAATTTTCGTTTAAACGCCGATTGAGCGATAATCAACAGCATTTCCTTTCAATACAATGTGGCCCTAGTGTTAGAATAGAACTAAACTCAAGACCAAGTATGCCAAGTCTTACCTCAGTCATTTATACGAGTGTTAATAAAATTATAGATGGATGTATGTTTGTTTACATATTCACGCAAAAATATCGAACGGATTCTAATGAAATTTGACACAGAAAGTTCATCACCCCGGTATTACGTTCCTTAGCTGGTGCTGAATATAGTTACAAGTATTGTGAAATAAATGTACTTTATATTTCTGACAATGTGTTATGGCAGTGACTAAAGTAACGTAGATCAAATTGTATAGAAAAGAATTCGCAAGTTGTAAATCATGAAGTTGTAGAGATACTCGAAGTTGTTTCAAAGCGATGCTTTCAATCTGTCAGATGTGTAGCTGTATTTCAATCTTTAAAATCTTTCATATTGTTGAAGTATAAGTATAAAGTGAGTATTGTTGAAAGACTTCGAAGTAGTGCTCTTTACCTTGTATTTGTTATGTGTTATGTGTTATATTTAAGTTAATTAATTATTTGATTATAATAATTTTGCTTTAAATAGGTACATAAAAGTTGATACAGAATTTCATCCATCATTCTTGCACTCTTTGGTCACAACGGATTATGACGAAAATAAACGTTATCATCTTTTCGGTTTAAAAGGTGAGTGAATTTGACTTTCCTGTATGAAAAACAGCAGAAACAAATCCATTTTCACATACACACATCAAAAGTGTCTAGGGATCAACATATATTTTTGCAATAACTTTTCTCCTGATTGATATTAATTAAAATGTTCTTTAAGGATTCATCAAATAAAGTGTTATCGTTTGTCACAGTAACGATAAACCAAGTCACCTTTGCATTCATAAAGAAATTTGCCATTTTCCTAATAAAGGGATTTTTGACATTTGAACCACATACATTAAAGTTCGAAAAAAAGACTGAAATAACAGTTTTCTTTAAAATTTTATTGGGTAACTTAAACAATTAATAATCCGTGTTTCTACCGCGAACACTAACAACACAAGAACATCGGTTTGGCATACTCAAAATGAGTTCATCCAAATCACGCTGTGGAATGGCCGCCCATGTTCGTTGCAACAACAAAAAAAGGTCTTCTTGCGACTGGATACCCTCCATATTCGGCAGAGCTCTTCTCTGTAGCATATCCCATGCATGCTCAATCGGGTTCAAGTCTGGCGACTGAGCAGGCCAGGGCAGGACATTGATGTTAGCTGCGGCGAGAGTCTGTCTTACAACTCTTGCGGTGTGCGGTCGTGCATTATCATGCATTAACTGAAATAAGGGACCGATTTGCACTTGTAGAGGAACGATGACGTCTGATACAATCGTCTCAGCATAAATTTGAGCGTTGAGGTTGCCTCTGATCCAAATCAACTCAGTTCTTCCGCCGATCCAAATACCCGCCCATACCATAATGGTTCCACCACTATAAGGATGGACTTCCTGCCAGGATTTTAATCGCTGTTGGCGTCCAGGGGTTCTCCAGTGTCGTATACGTCTTGTATCCGGTCTCATACCAAAACGAGACTCATCAGAAAAGCACACGAAACGCCATTGTTCTTCTGCCCAATTTCTGTGTTCAAGAGCCCATTGATATCGAATCCTACGATTGTGCATTGCTATAGGTGGTACCCGTAGCGGTCTTCGGGAATGAAGGTTCACTTCATGCAAGCGGTTTCTGACTGTTTGGTCGCTAATTAAGTTCCCTGAAGAGTGATGAAGCCTCACGGCTAACATCATGGCGGTTATTGTTGGAGCTCTTCGAGTTAAGATTTGAATGTATCGGTCTTGTCTCCGTGTGGTGCAGCGATACCGTCCTCCATGGCGCTCAGCCACGGTACCAGTGCTTCGGTAACGTGTCCAAAGTCGACTGATAACACTCTGACTTGTATTCAGAGCTAAAGCCACAGTACGTTGCCGGGAACCAGCTTCTATCATTCCCACGGCTCTGAGCATTTCTTCCCTGCTTAAATGACGTCGCCGCTCCATAATAACGTTGGTTTTAATCAGTAGTAGGGAAACAGTAGCACTAATAATGTCTTCAATGCGTTGTATGTTTTTATAGGGAAAATATTGACAGCTGATTTTCATCTTTTACTCGAATTTGATTTACAGTTCCTGATTCAAATTATGAAATGCACCAAAAAGGATCCATATAAATTTATAAAATCATAAATTTATTACAAAGCCACATCTCAATCTCAAGAAATCCGCATAAAAATGCTTGATCCCTAGACACTTTTGATGTGTGTATTTATAACCATTTCGTGCAGCGATGTCTACACTGAAATTCATTATGTTTAAATGTGTAAAAAGGAGGGTAATATTTATGAATATGAATTAAAGGTCGACTTTAACGCTTGAAATTTGAATTCGTAAAGTTAAACATAATTTTCTTAGTAAATGAAAAGCGGCTTAACCGCGTGTCTAAGAGCCGTGCAAAATCTGTTTTAACTCAAAGATAAACCTAACTTATCTATTTTTTATTGTTGCTTGAATAAATATTAAAAAGAACACATTTTATCGGGCCCGAAATTTGAGTATTTAAGCTAGGTCTTAACAAAGAATTCCACTTCAATTACCATCAATTCAGAATTTGATTGTTCAAATTTACCAGATCAAATCGTTTAGTAATCAAAACGACGTGAAACATACCTATCGACCGAAATTATTACGATGTTGCATAAAACTAATCAATGAAACCTTTGAGCATTCACACTTTACTTTTCCGTCGACGGAGTAATTTCGTCTCTTTGATAACCAATATTCGATTGCCAATTTAGTGTAACGCCACAAAATTTCCGACACCCATGTTTTGGTTCATATATTATTAACATTTGTGATGGTACAAAATAAGGAAAAAATATGGCAGATATTAAATATGCCATTGAATATTTCTCTCTGATCTCTGAGCAACAATTTTGAGTGTGTCGCCCGCATGTGCCGCGTGATTGACGCGTGCCACGCTCTGAACACAAAAATATCGAATATCGATGATAATTTTTGAATACAATATGACGATTTTATATGGAAAAACGCTTTTGAGGTACCCACATAATGTTATAAATCCGATTAAGTACATAAGTAGGTACATCATGTTTGTGTTGGCATTCAAAGTTTTGAACTCTCAATTATAATACTCGTAGAAACACGTAAAGTAAACATTTCGGCAAATATTTTCGGTATCTTCTTACTTACTTGTACGCTTGGAAAGGAAAACATAAAAAATAATTTCCAACTTATATTCGACAATCTGATACGAAATGTAAAATTACTTTTACGAAAAGTGGAAATTCGTAGAATTGAATATTATAATCATTTTTTCTTTTTTTGACAGCTGGTATTACAATATTGTTATTGTCAGGCCACATTTTAACGACAAGTACAAGTATATTTTAAAACAACAGAAACTTGATGTTACAATATAGCTATGAAAAAAATATTCATATTTGTAACATTATCTGAAGTTTAGTCCACTCGCGTACTACCTAATGTATGAAACAATTTTTTTAATTAGTCATGTAAGGGCGGCCAGAGCTAATTTTAGTTACACAAACAGAGGAAAATGAACTGTAACGAGATTGTCAAAAACCGGGAAGAAAAACGAACAAAAAGCTAGAGTAGGTAATGTCACGACCAACAGTATAAATTATGGCAACAAAATAATAAAATTAGGCCCATCGTGAAATCCATTAAAATAAAGTGCACGATTAATTTTCGCTTGCTAGAAACCGACCCTAAGAATGAACGAGTGAGAACGAATGAGTCTTTCTCAAGCATAAGCACACCTCTTGGTGATTTAGGTCGTTTATTCTGGCAACCCTTGTATTTTGTACTATTTTGTCAAGACGTAAGTAAGCAAATACGTTGGTTAAACTTGAATTTAATAGTCCTACAGAGACAAAGGAGCTTGTTTCTCATCAAATAAGAATATTTGAGGGGAGGATTTGAGTAAACAAAGTCTCGGGAAAGTGTGCCGTGGCTGAGCGTTTGAACTGCTGTCCAACGTGTCGCGGGTTGAGTTCGATTAACACACACAATATTTTTAAGCAGTGGCTAAAATACGTATAGTACATTTATTTATATTTTCTGGGTTATAAACCTAATAATATAAGTCTAGTTATAGTCTAGACCTAACACCACAATACTAAACAGAGAATATGAAGAAAGATTTCAAAACGAAAAACATATATCTCTATAAATTCTCTTTCAAGTTAGCGCAGATAATTTGAAAAGTATCTACAGGAGTACATAATGCATAGCTCTGCAGAACTGCAAATCCAATTTCCATTCAGGGTGGCGGGGAATCGAATCTAGACGCCGATTGCGGCCAGGTAAAAGCGAGTTAAATCGGATTTTCACTTTGCCTACATTCTTCCTTACTAACCATAAATCCGACCAATTTAGACATGACCTAATAGCGACATGTATTCCTTCTTTCGTTTTCGTGTCCACTAAACGGAAAAAAGAGTAGAAAACGGGCAATAAAGTTTCTAATGCATCTTTTAAAACAGTTTCGCCAATAGTTATCGTATTTTATAGACACAAAAAACATTATTGTAACATACACAGGAGGCGTGTCCTAACCGTTCCATTTTATGAGATTTTGTACCCTTAAGGAAAACGGGACACTAATACCAAGACTTTGCTGTCTGTCTGTCTGTCCGTCTGTCACCAGGCTTTATCTCATCGGGAGGTACCTATGCATGATAAAAAAGGAGGAAACGCCCGGGTGTCACCACTGCGAGGATCGCCCGGAGGACACGGTGGAGCATACGGTGCAGGACTGCCCAGCTTGGGCGGAGCACCGCCGTGTCCTCACTGCGGCGATAGGCGGAGACCTCTCGCGCCCGGCATTGGTTGCGGCCATGCTGCGGGGCGAGACGGAGTGGGAGGCGGTCGCCTCCTTCTGCGAAGCAGTCATGCTCGCGAAGGAGGAGGCGGGCCGCTTGAGGGACGATCTCCGGCCACCGTAGGCGCGGGCATGCGGGCGGCGAGTAAAGGGCAACTCGCTGCCCGACCATGGACCATGCCCGGGTCGACGGCGCGTTGTGTCCCACGCGCGCCTCAAGGAGCGTCAGCATAGTGACGGGGCCCCCCTATAGAGGGCCACAGTCCTGCCGGGGTTGCGGGACATACGTATACCGCGACTCCGGCACACAAAGGGCTACCGAAGGACACCGTGGATTTTAGTCAGTACAAGTCTGACAGTCCTCCCCGCCGTGTCCGGGGTTGGAGGACCCATTTGATGATTTTGCCAGGTAAAAAAAAAAAAAGGCTTTATCTCATGAAATGTGATAGTTACACGGTTATCATAGTTGTTATACGGTTACCGCTATAACAACAATAAATACTAAAAAGCAAAATAAAATAAATATTTAAGGGTAACCCCCTTAAATATTTATATTATTTTGCATTCAACAAACGTGTTCTTTTTTTTGCTTTTTGTTATATTTATGGGCACCGGTAACACTAACTTTTCATACCAAACACAACTTGGGCAAATACAAATAATTACTTAAACCACATCTTAATTAATACATTAATTACCCTGAGAAGTTTTCGTTGTATGACTAGAAAAAGGTAAAATAGGCTACGTGTTTTGCAAATAATTAAATAACAGAAAAAATAGTAATTCGTATTTCAAACTTTGAAAAAAAAAGTAGTTACAACTTCAAATATTCACATCGTCACACACTTCACTGAACTAAGCCTTTGTTTTAAGAATGCGCCAAAAGTTTGCTTTTGGCGCACTCTCATCTTCTATTTTAGATTGGATTTGTAGAGTACTAAATAATGTTTAATTCGGAAAAAGTATATGTTAGGAAACATTAATATATTTGGGAGGGCGATGACAGAGGAAAAACATAAAAAGAAAAGAAAAACTCAATAGAAAACGATCACAAAGTTACCTCTAATTTTCACGTTTTTTCTATTTCATGATTCGCGATTGTAATCTATATTAATATAATATAATAAAATTAATATAATATAATTTATAATAATATTAATATAATAATTATTATTCCACAACTATCACACAACGCCATCTAGTCCCAAGCTAAGCAGAGCTTGTGTTATGGGTACTAGACAACTGATAAACATACTTGTATATTTTTAAATACATACATATTATAGATAAATTACACCCACACACAGAACAAATGATCGTGCTCATCACACAAACATTTGTCCTGAGTGGGAATCGAACCCACGACCTCCGGTCAGGTTCACTATTAACCACTAGACCAACAGGCCAGTCATACTAGTATTATATAGCTGAAGAATTTGATTGGTTGAATAGTTGAACTCGCTAATCTTAGGAACTACGGGCCGAATTAAAAAAAAAATGTGTTGGATAGTAGTCGTAGCGTTATCCGTCTAGTAAAGTCATAAACTAAACCAGAGGCCTTATTACGAGTTTTTAGTTATTCTGACGTAAAGTAAACTGGAATTACTTTGTCATTTTCAAGGAAAATGTTCCTTCTTCGCACACCAGAGGCGCTGTTCCATTTTTCCATACAAGAAACGCTGTAAAGTAAAATAGTGAAAACTCGTGATAAGGGTACAGAAAGGAAGTAAACTGTCCACTAATAAAAATAGTGCATACGCGATTGACATGTTTTTGTTTTCATTTAATTTGTGCATAAGAACAATTTTCAACTTTCGGCTCCATGTAGCACTCCTAGCATTTGTGCTACAAAATCTTTAAAAAAATAATGTCATGTTTAAAAAAACAACATGGAAAAAACTTATCTTTGAATACAATTCCATTTCAAAAAATATTCATAAAAATCGTTTATCGCCCGCAGCCCGTTATTAGTGGGTTATTTAAAACATTCATTTTATTATATTATGCAACCTTAGATACCTACGCCTCGAGGGTTCTAATCCTCCGCAACGATTCTTTTTTAATAAGCTTCAAAGAAGTTTTTTCTCTCATAAAAGGCCGTTCGTTAAATGAATCTGACTTTCTTTGTGGCAAGAAAAGGGAATCCCGAAAAAAGTCGCGGCCATTCAGAACGGTTGGTTTACTCTTGGGAGCCAAAAAGTTACCCATGCCCCAAAATATTCGGATAGACATGAAAAAGCAGATAAATTCGATTTTTATCTTCATGAAAATGGCTTATTCAATTTCAATACACGAATGTAGTTTTTTTTACGTGAACGTGTTCATCGAGGTAGGTAACTTTGCATTTTTTTACCTGGTGAAATCATCAAATGAGTCCTCATAACCAGTCCCGGGGCAGGACGGGAGGGGCCTACATGGCGCGGAGGGGCGTATAAAATTAGTTTGCACTATACTTAATTAACACCAACATCTTAACACAGGGATAATACCAAAATTGACTTTAGTATACTAACTTTGTGCAGAATAAACATGTTAGCGACATTCTCTTATAACAATATCTTGTGACAGCGTATTTTCAATTTTGTTTTTGACTAGAGTTTATTTTTAATTTTCCCTATTTTCAGTTTGGAAACCCGTCAAATAAAGTCCCTGGAGGGAAAAATAGGAGTCAGACTTCATGAATAAAGAGCAACCTATACTTCCAGTTCTCTTTTGCGTTCCAGGACCTCGGTGACCTTTTAAGACAGTCCCGCATTTTTTTATGATCTTCAATTGACTTTTCATCTATAATATAATTTACAAGATTGAAGTGGTTAAACATCTGTTTTGCAGTTTGTAGTTGTTTTCAACCAGTCTCTTATGATCATCTACCTAGCCTCCTAACTTTGGTTAGGTTGGCTTTCAGTCTAAATGAATACAGGTAGGTACTAATATTTTACATGTAGCGACCATTTTATAATCATCATCAGCCTCAAACGTTCCCACTGTTGGGACACATCCCTCCTCACTGAGGGAGTGCGGCGTAAGCCATAATCCACAAAGCGAGCCTAGTGCGGGTTGGTAGATGTCAAACGCCTTCGATTTTTTTCTTCTAGGACATGTCTCTTTCCTGGCGATGTTTTCCTTCACAGTTTTGGGAGCAGTAGTGTTAAACTAAATAACACAAACTATTGCACCTGGTGGACGACCTAACTAAAACTAAAAAAGTCGGGGCCGATACAACAAGGCTCTTTAATACTGGTCTAAATAGGACAGCTTGAGTACCTACTCTATAATTATCTCCCTACCACTGAAAAATAGGAGGCAATAATAAATTATCACATCGCCATATTGTCACACTAAAACGGTATTACAGGAAGTTTTGTTTACAAACAGACCACTTGTACATCGGAGCGTCTAACGACACAATAATGTGTTCATTACAGTTCATTCTATATTTGGAGCACACAATTATTCGTACAAATGACTCACTCAACCAGTACTGATTCTCATTTGATACAGCCGTTAGAGAATCAATAACCCATGAAATAAACGTTTGTGTTACTGCTGAATGTTTTGAAGAGTCCCTAATGGAGTCAGTGTGCTCACAGTAACGTCATTAGTACTACATTTGCATCGACCACAATAACCAATATTTGTTTGGAACAAATTACTAAATTATGTACATTACAACAAAACAGAGTTAATTTTAGACGAATCCTAGGTTGGCAAATTACATGCATATATTATCATTTCTGGTCATACCCACGAATTAGTTATAGTTTTGTATCGGGGTCGGTCCTAGGAGTAACCAAAATCGAGCATTAATGCTTTTACATAAAATCGCTAACTGTCGTCCAATACCAGATAAAATGTGTAAATTAATTTTATGTCACCCTTTTTCAATCAACTCATTTCCACTAGCTAATTATCATTATCAGTGTCGTATATTGGCAAAAGAATAGAACGAGCGCAGCGTGCTCGAATTTAGGCAGATAGATCGAAATTTTAAGTACATACATATTATTAGAAAATTAAGTTTACTTGTCGACTACGATTACTAAAATTAGGATTACTGACGATTTAAGATATGAAGCCAGCGGATAAAGTTCGAAAAAATAAAGCCTTTGATAGGTCCTGTTTCTTTTTACAATTATACAAATGATTATCGAGCTTTATATAGTATAAATATTTTAGTAACTTTGTGGACTTAAAGATTTTACACAAATAAAAATAAAATAGGGCACATCTGACAGGTCAGATTTTTTTTTACCAAGGAAAAAGAAAATAAAAGAATTTAATGAAAATACATAGCGCTAGTTACTTTGTTTTTTTTTTGTGGTAAAGTCAAATGAGTACTCCCACCCCGGACAGGGCGGGAGGGACTGTCAGACTTGTACTGACTAAAATCCCCGGTGTCCTTCAATAGCCCTTTATGTTCCGAGGTCACGGTAATGAGATAAGTCCCGCGACACCGGCAGGCTTTGGCCTTCTAGAGAGGGCCCCAAAATAGAGCTACATAACATAACGAAAACATAAATATTTTGCAGGTAAAACCCGGACGGGTTTCAGGAAAATTAAGTCTAATTACTAGATACAGGATTTCGGGACAGTCTCGGATTTCACGGCCATTTGGCAAGCCCGCTTCCAAGTCCTACAAGTACAACTATACTATTAACCTTGTTAAAAACATATTTCGGACGTTTGGATGTCGTTTAACATTAAGCAATTTCATACCCTATTATGACGGTTCTTCAGGTCGATACGCACTCAATATCATTCTTGATTACTCAACACCTCTGAATTTACGAAACAATAATTTGAAGGAAAAGGGAGAAACGCAACCGAATCGCAAATTACAATCTCGTACCGAAAACTCAAATAACTTTTCTATCGAAACAATCTGAAATTGCTTCATAACATTCTTTATTCCATCAATTTTGGTAAATACAGTCGTGTCAAAAATGACACGTGCCGACTTTGTGTCAAAACAAGTATTTGACTTCTACAGTGGGTAATTTATTTTCGAACGATTTGGAAATAAAAAGGAGAGCTATAATCTTAGATTAAAAAATGTCCAGATGGATAGTACGCCACTGAGAATTGAAGCCAAAAACACGGGGGAAAAATTTCCCGCGTCGTACGATCCATACGTCAGTCGCCTAGTAACGCTCCCCGCGTAAACTACGTCACGAGTCCGTGTTTTAATATTTTAAAATAAAAGTTTTTGCTGTGAAATGGTTTATAATAACATTCCAAAAAAAGGAATATGCCATAATATATCATTTCATTATGTTAGCATTCAATTTCAGTATGCATTTTTTTATTTCCGCATTTTAAATACGTAAACAAAGAAGTGAACAATTTGACACTGTGACGGACGCCACAACTGTTGAGGGTTGCCATGGGCATAAAGTTTTTTACCGATTATTTGTAACTTTAAAGACTTGAAAAAAAAGAAACGAGTTATGAAAAAAAGTTTTTTTCGAAAGATATTTTTTTATGAGTGTAACCGCGTTAGCTAAATTACTGAATTCAGAACGCTCTGTCCATTGTCTCAAAGTCTAATAAGTTAGACTCAAATAAGAACTCAGATTCAGATTAAGAGTCGAATTAAAAGTCATACTCGGGGTCAAATACAGAGTCAGACTCGGTAAGACTCAGTCAGACTCTTTCAGATTCGGTCAAAATCGGTCAGAATCTGTCAGACTTGGTCAAATTCGGTCAGATTCAGTCAGACTCGGTCGGACTCTGTCAGACTCGGTCAGACACTGTCAGACTCGGTCAGTCTCGGTTAGTCTCTGTCAGACTCGGTCAGACTTTGTTAAATACTGTCAGACTCGGTCAGACACTGTCAGACTCGGTCAGATTCTGTCAGACTCGGTCAGTCTCGGTTAGTCTCTGTCAGACTCGGTCAGACTGTCAAATACTGTCAGACTCGGTCAGACACTGTCAGACTCGGTCAGATTCTGTCAGACTCGGTCAGTCTCGGTTAGTGTCTGTCAGACTCGGTCAGACTGTCAGACTCGGTCAGACACTGTCAGACTCGGTCAGATTCTGTCAGACTCGGTCAGTCTCGGTTAGTGTCTGTCAGACTCGGTCAGACTGTCAGACTCGGTCAGACACTGTCAGACTCGGTCAGATTCTGTCAGACTCGGTCAGTCTCGGTTAGTCTCTGTCAGACACGGTCAGACTGTCAGACTCAGTCAGACTCTGCCAGACTATAATGTAGTAGGTACTTACATTATAATATGAAATGAATCGCTAAATGTGTTGCGGTGTTCCTAAGCGGTAAAGTTGCTCATGACAAATTACACAAAATAAAGAAATAATGTTAAAACTCATCAACCGTAATGATAAAAATCATGTCATTACTGTACGTAAAATACTAAAAATCTCCCACATTTTAAGGGTAATCTCCGCCACTGGTATTACACGTACATTGCACACAAACGCAAATCCGATACGTAATACACTCCGGGGCGGGGCGCTCACTCACACATATTTAAAAAAGTCACTTCACCTATAGCGTTTCGTTTTGTTTCGAACACGGAATCTGGACATTCTTTAATCTAAGGCTATAATCTAATAAAAAGAAAAAGTCTTCGCGAAAATGGGCCGCGAGGTGTTTGAGGGACCGAACGAAATCAGGTGAATGTCATAAATAAAGGAAAGGCGATTTTATCGATGTATCCAATAAATATTGAGTTAACTTGTATTTGTAACTATATTATCTGTGAGTGTTTTATGTTTACAGCTTTATTCTCCTATAGGTTATATGAAAACAAATGAGAAATCCAATTATTTACTGGATTTCTCATTTTTATTTTGGTCACCGTTTTCCTTTGAGGAATAATGTTTGCTTCGAAAAATGTATGAAGCAATTTTGTTAATCTGGGGGTTAAAAGTGTCGGGCGATCAAAGTGCTCGTGGGCTATGGTCGTGCTTCATGTCATTAGTGGAGCCCGATACTGATCTTTTAATCTAGCTCATTACGGCAGCAAGTTAACTGGCTGTTAACTCGCTTAGAGGCATTACTACTGCAGGTTTCAGGGACATAGGTGCTCGTACACAACACAATCAAACTGTGCATATTATAATAATAACATTGAAAATTGATCAATGGTGGCCCAGTGGTATGGGTCCCGACTTACAAGTTGTAGGTGGGTCCGAACCCCGCCAAGCGCATTACTTTGTGTAATTTATTACATCACCACTGCTCTCAAAACGATGAAGGAAAATATCGTGACGAAACCGGCATGTCCTAGGACCAAAAATTCGAAGACATGTGACATCCACCAATCCACATTGGGCCCGCGTGGTGGATTATGGCCCACTCCCTCTCACAGAGAGGAGGCCTGTGTCCCAGTAGTGGAAACATTATAGGCTGATGACGATAAATGAAAATTGCTCTCCACCCGCTGCAGACTACACGTGGAAGAAAATTAATAAAAAGAGATTACAGTAAAATAATAATACTAAATTAGAAATACCTTCTTAATCTAACTGCTTTTGACATTAAAATCAGATACTAAAATCAATTTCCACTAACGTACTTTCATCATAAACAAGAAAATAACATGAAAGTGATTCTAGCAAAGACCTTACTTATTTCAAAGTTAATTATTCCCTTTATAGTCTTACTAACCAAGTTTGACATTTAAAAGCATATCACCGTAAACGTGCTTACAAACTAAAGTCGTTTTGTCAACCGAGAAAATATTTTGTAAGGTCCTTTTATGAGTGGAGGAGTAAAGTAGATAAAAGTGGAATGGGGGACTGATGCCGAGGCGCCGAAAGGGTTTAATCAAAGTGAGACTGCCCCTGCGACCGGGATATAGTAAATAGTCCATTCTGAAATCCACACTCCCGAACGAATACCTATAGCTTACATGTGGGTACAATCTTTTTTTCATTTAATATAGTGTCTTCGTTGACTGTGGGATGTAAATGTTTCGTACTGTTTTTAAAATTCGTCGGCTCATAGATTTCACTTAACGAATAACTTTTAAATAAAATTATGATAAATGTTTGTTTAATAAAAAGCCCGGTATCGATAAAATAAGTGAATTACAAAAAATATAACATCCATTTGTAAACATAACAAAAAATCATATCCGATTTTCTGAAAATGTTCTGAAGCTTATAAATATTTACGAGAGTCGGCGAGTGATCCGCTAATCCGTCGAGTAGGTAGTATTAATCCGCTATCAATATATTCTCCATGCAACATTTCATTTGTATCCGATAAGTGGCTTACCGTCATCGGATATCAGGCGGATATGACATCACGAGAACGTGAGTGAATGAGTTTCAGATATGGGGTTGGTGTGTTCCGCGGTGGTTACCGTCTGGGATCAATACGATTTTTCTTTCAGATAGCTTCCCCTTCAATAAGTACATAAATCGAACTTAATTTAAGTTTTAGCTTTTTTTTTATAGCGTCAAGTGAGTCCTCCCACACAGGCCAGGGCAGGAGGACTGTCAGACTTGTACTGACTAAAATCCACGGTGTCTTTCAATAGCACTTTACGTTCCAGGGTCACGGTGTTCGTTAGTCCCGCGACCATTTAAGATTAAGCTTTTAGTGTCAAGTACTAGTATTTCGCTATAGGCTAGAAGTCGATCCCAACATAATTTAGAAACGGCTAGGTGGATGATTAAATAAAACCCTGCCAACTCCTATTATTTCCGTTCATCTCTCAAGTCTAGGCAAGTGGGCTTCAAGCGGTTTGGTTCGTTAACCTTAATTCGTTAGCCTATAGTAGAACGGATAATCAATACTTCAATTTTGTACTAAACAGTTTGTTCAGGAAAAAGTTGTTTTTCAAAGTTGAACTATTTGTTAGTGCAGAACTGTGAACTAGCATCAAAAGCTGAGAATCAGCATATTATCAATAACGTCAAAAATCCACTTCCAAGTGTTTTAAATGGGGAAAAAGAATACTGAAATAAACCCTCCAGTAACAGCTGTTATTAAATTTATCAGCAACAATAAACCATAATCCTATTTGTTAGAAAACAACTTTCTAGAAAACAAATTCCTTACATTTATTGCCAGCCAACTACGACAGTATTGTGCCGTGCCCAAACACCGTTAACATTCGCGACGGCACAATGCCCAGCCGCTTTGTGAGCTACACAAGCACTTCACGATGTCCAATTCACACCGGTTACTTTGTATACCAGGGAAAAGCTCGAAGGTGTAAACTAAACGAACCGAGCTAGTTCTGGACGTAAATTCTCGAGAAGTTTGTGACTGCATGGAAGACGTCAACGTCACAATGGTGTCATTTCTGCCGCTTACGAACCAAGTGAGATTTGAGACATAAGAAGTTTGTGGCTACATCGAAAACACGGTAACGTTGACATGCGATTATATGCACAAAATGTTCGGTCTGGTCGACACACGTGCAAACACGAACAAAAGAATGTTCGCGCACACCTGGATATTTCTGTGCGCGCTTACGTAAGCCGTGGACTGGTGGTTATTTGTGAGCGCACGTTGCTAAATTCAGTTCAGTGAATATTCGCACATAAATGTGCTGCTCTGTACGCGAGTAAAAGCTGCGCACAGCCTTGCCGTTGGACACAGGCTAAACAGGATACCAGCTTAGTGCGCGCACTGCTGAAGTACGCGAACCAATGTACCAGAAATTTTGGTGTAATCATACCATCATATACTCGTACATGTAATTTGTGCCTGTAACCATACCAATCACATATCCTTACTGTCAGTTGTCTGTAACATTAAAGTTGAGAATCAGTAGCCGAGTATTTATTGTTCATGCTTTTGTCAATAAGAAAACTTGTGTTATACTTATCTTATCTAACATAAATAAACAAAAGGTACAAACAACTCGCAATCAATCGTTTTCATGTCAGCCAAGCTGCGTCATTCAAAATAAAACAAAATATCGAGGTCTGAAAACATTCCAATAATGCTAAACCGTTCGGTTAATAGCAGAACCCTTTCGAATGTATAATGAAAAGCTCATTAAGCCACGTGTAACATTCGTAGTCTTTGAAAATGGGCGCACAAATAAACCAAAATAATTGCTTTGGCTTCCACTCACTGCTTTCTTTTCATTTTGTATCGAGGTGGTGAGACCTTATGTTGACAATGCGACTGGTGACACGCCCGCCTTTGTCTTTTTCTTGTCTTCTGTCAGATTCAGCTCGTTTTCAGACGAGTTAATTTTATGAAAACAATACTTGTAGCTAAATATCGAAGCAGGTACTTTCGCGAAGCAGTACTGCGTGTGAAGGAGGTGGACCACGTGAAGGAGACACAAACCTCCTCCTTGCATCGCTGCTGCCGAGTGAGATGCCCTGGGCTTCAGGAATGGTGTTCTGTAGCTTTTGTCCCTGGTTATTCCCCTGGGAAAAAGCTGTGACTTTATGTACTAATTTACTACTAATTTAGGTACGCAGTATAAACGTCAAAAGTCATCGATGATTAAAATAAACGCCCTTATACTAACGAAATACCTACGAAGTCATTAGTAAAGTCGGAGAGTATTGATGCTCTATTTGTTGGAGCTCAAGATGTAATAACTTGGCAACTTAAGTACTAGTTACTAGTTTTCCTCAACAAACTTAATTTGCTTCATCACTACTTAGTACTTTTATTCTGTAAGAAATAAGTAAGAAAGCAAGTTTACGAGCTCATGACTAAATAATAATAGCAAGAGATGATCCTCGAGCAATAATGGTAATCAGTGCTTACCGAGGTCGGTAAGTTGATAGGTGACCATTATTACATACTGAATACCCGCCGAGTAGAACGTTAAACCGTTGATTTCAGCCATTATTATTAAATTCGGCATTAGTTACAGGTAGTTAGTGGTTGGATTACCAAAAGTCTGACAAACAGACTAAACGAGGATTACCGTATTGACCAATAAAGGGGTCGTGAAGATATATTACGCAGTCGTTCCGTGTAAAGTTGATATTCATCTGTGAGCAAAATAGTGATATTCCGGTAGACTGAAAATGACCTCTAGATAGTTGATAAAAAGGCTGTTTCAACACCAATGATGAACATAGTGGTTGAATTTTGTTTTTTTCATTAAATGACTCTTCTAGTTCTAGATAAAGCGAAAGAGATTGTCAGTACAATACTAACTAAAAACTACCATGTTCCATCAATTTCCCTTTGCATTCCAAGACCTCGGATTCCTTCAAAAGTTCCCCCGACTCTGGTTGACCTGTCTGCCTAACCCTTCAGGCGTTACAGGCGAGAAGTTAGGAGTAACTAAAATTATTGTGAACAAACTTTCACGTGAATGTTATTTAATATAATTTCCCCTTAACTATTTCGGCATAGAAATACGTGGAACGTGTTCATAAAACTCGTTATATTCTTATACTTGTTTGCTTCTCAACTTTAGGTTAAAGAAAATCAGACATCAGTTAAGGTTAAGGTAGTAAGCATAAATCGTGTCTAAGTTAGGAAAGTTATTGCTTTCTTAGTAATACTTCAGGCTTACTGCGAAATTTTCCATCTCCATCACTTATATTCTATTGAAGGTTGATGTTACAGTTTTCAATCTTCATTAAATAGATCTGGAATCTTTGCTCCGTTTCGTAGAATTTTCTATACATCGAAACCTGTTAATAGAAGTTACGAGTGACCGAAAGTTTTTCTTGTACCAACCAACTCCTTATAGTTAGATGTAAGCATTGAGAATTTCTATGAATAAAAACAAAGATCGCTCGAAAACTAATAAGTGGTTCTTGAATTATTAGTAAAGCCTGAAATATATTATATTAATATGGACATGCCTCCGGGACTCTAGGATTCCGGGATTTTAAAGAGATTCTTCCGGAACTTTCAATTTATTAGGAATCATGTTAAATGAATGGTATAAACCATCTTTATATAAATAAAATTAGCGTAAGTACCTACTGGAATGAAATCCCGGAATAAAGGTTTATCCATGACAATGCGTGATACAAGTACCTACATACAATCAAGCTACCAACTCCGGGATTCGGTTAGCTTAAGAACAAACGAAATGTACGAGTTTTCTATTGCTCACAAAAATAATAATCATTCTGCAAAAAGATAAAGTATTTCAGAAAATAAAATAATACATCAGTCAGCTCAGACATTTCATTTTATATCTAACGAATTAAATTATTTGATGTATTTAATGCCATTGGTGTTTTTTCAAATAATTATTCAAAGTAATTCAAATAGACGTTCCATTACTGTAATAGCCTTTACTCTTGAAAAATAAAAAATCCTAGAATTTTCCTAATCACTTGAAATGGATAATATTCAAATGGTATTTAAACAAACTGTGGGTACATTTGCAGATAATTAAAAGTTTAAACAATGGAGTAATTGATAAAATAAAGATTGTGAATGTTGTATTAAATACCTAAGTAGAGAAAAGAGAGAGTGTATAAAAGAAAGAGAACTGAAACAAAAACACATCAAAATATCCAATCAAGAATGACGTCACCGTCATTTCGGATTCCAGAGAGGCGAAAATCGAACCTCAGGCGAGCGAAACGTAATCCCGTTACAAACATCCCGTGCCGGTGTCGCACCGTGTACGTAAACACTGTGTCAGTACACTTAGTAAGTGTCACTCCGATCGTAAGCCACACTAGTAGCCGTAAGTGTACCCTAGTTCCACTAGTGCACTATTATACAATATTGGATAAGTACAGCGGGTAACGGGTTTAATAGCGAGTGCGTAGTCGTGAAATAGCTGGAAAACGTCTGAAAACTTCGAGGTTGGCGCACCACTTTGTTAGCCAAGTCTTTCAAGGCTTTACCTGTGGTCTTTTCTTATTCATTTTTCAATTAGCCACATGCAGAGAAATGTATACGAGAACTATTGGTTGCAACCGTGACAGCAAAACTCACTAGTTGACTTAACAATATTCTAGTAATAAATACTAAGTCTTTGTTATCTCTACTACTTAGTATTTATTACTAGAAATGTTGTAAAGTCAACTAGTGAGCCTTGCTGTCACGGTTGCAACCAGAAGTTCTCGTATAGGTAGCCAGACATTTCTCTGTTTGCAAGATTTCCGCATTTTACCTTTAGCATACTTAGAGTATTACACCGTCTATTTTACGAAAAATTAAAAAAAAAAACCCTGTAGCCCGAGAAACTAATTTTCACTCTCTAAAGTCAAAGTTCCCGTTTACTTTACGTCACAAAAACGTGAAGAATCATGATAGAGACAATTATTTCCACCTATTCCTGCGACTGTCCTAAAACGAGATTGCATTGTATAGATTTTATCACCATTCGATAAAAGTTAAAAGTTCAATGAATAAAAAAAAATGTTTATTACGATGACATGGCGGTCACTCCTATAAATTGCACGGACGAACGATATAAGCTATCTTGTTTATCACACTCCTTGTACATAGTGCACTGCGTTATAACCTCGCCTCCCCTGAATTCGTTACACACATGTCCCAAAGGACCCCCACTTGTACAAATCTTGCCACATTCCGTCGACGTGAGAATTCCTTTACCGACTCGAATCTTTTTGGCACAGAGACGTTTTTATGTTCAATCGGTGGGAACGTATTCGAAGGGAAGCGTAAAGATGTTGCATAAACAGATGTAAAATTGTATAGAAACCCACGATCGTGCACTCCACAGTAATCTACATTATAATAATATGAGTTTCCACATTTGTGCAAACGCTCAGCTTTTATAGCAAATGTTCATTTATGTGAACATAAAAAAATATTGATATGTGAACACAAAACCAACGGAGTAGTAAAACACAAGTCATAACAAATCTTCAATGTTGTCTTTCTCGGAAGAACCTTTTAATATCTCTGATCTTTTATATTGAATCTGTGAACTTCTCACAAATCTTAATGTGTTCTAATAATATCTACCCTACATTGTAGGTAAGACCAAAAGACGTCAAAATACACTTTATTTAATCCTATGCCACTTATCTTCTGTTAGTAGAAATAAATCATCAGCCGAAAATAATTCGGACCCGATCGAATGGAAGTGGCTGCCGTTTTGTTTACACGTGAAATGGAGTTTTTCGATAAATAAAATTTGTTCATGTATTAATTAACTTAGGTGGTTGAGCAAATATTGAGCTCGTCAACTACTCAAGCGAGTTATTGTACAGAGTATGTGAAGAGCATTTCCAGAATAAGCAAAACGTACACGTGTTAAGAATTTTGTATAAGAATTGTAGAACATTATTTTCCCGAAACAACAAACGTTAAGCTAAATAAAGTACCGAAACGTTTTACCTTATGGCGAAAATATAAACTTTCATAATTTAGCTCTAACCTCCACATAAACAGCGTTACTAATATCGGTAAAAAGTAAACAGAACAATGCGAATGGTCGATAAATCGCGTTGCTGATAACCTCAGGCAGGATATCATTGGCCACAACAAGACGTTGCTCTCCCTCGATTGAACTACAAACAAGTGAATCTTTGCTGTACCCAATCTTCCACGACGCGCCCTCGAACAAAAGTGATATTTTGTAAGAGGGCGATCATTCCACCGTTTTATTCTCAGTTTGACTGTCTCTTTTACGATTTCTCTATCCACGTTTCCGTCAATAATGATACTTTTGGAATCACATACATATTTTTATTGAATGGTTACAAAGATGGAATCAACGCCGAATTTATTAAATTTATTTTTGGCGAAACCGTATTGGGGATATTGGTGCTTTGACACTTTGTGCTACTTATGAAAGGTACATTTGGCTCACATTTTTTTAATGGCTTTTTGGTAAAGTAGACAGGTGTGGGCACTACCGTGAGATGACTGATATTGAAATTTGCAAGCCCCCGTATTTCTCTAGTTCTATATGACAAAAAGATTTCTGAAATGGATTCAAAAGATTCAAGTAACTTTTTTGTAGAACATGCTTATTGTTCCTACTATCTAAAGACAAAGTACTCGTGAAGACAAACCAAAAGAGTCAAACCTCTCTGGGGTTTCATCGTTCAATTACAGAGTGCCTATGACCACCTTCTAACTCCTTCATCAGGTTGACTCCATGTCATGATTAAAAAAAACCCGCTTCGTCAAGCGATATACACATGCCTGCAAAGGGGTTTGAAGATTTTACTATGGAGCGTGGCATACCTACTGCCGCCATTTTGATTTTTTTTCAAAATCGCGGCCAGCCTTGAAACCTTTATAAATCGATAGCTGACATCAATAACAACAAAAAATATTAGACACCAACCCTCGTAAAGTTTCAGGTTTCTGAGATATAAAGTGTTAAAGTTGACCACATTAATTCGTAATAACAAAGGTTCATATTTTTTTATAAAATGTTTTAGTTTGTAAATGATAATCCTGGTCTGGGAGAAAAAGAAAAACGTAGAATGTGCCAGCTATTTCTCTTCCCGGGCAGACCGTAGGTAAAAGTCGATCGCGGGATAGGGCAAAATGTAAGATCCATAGCCCCTCAGCTTAAAACTCTTTCAATGGGCAGCAGCGTTGGAAGACTAATAAGCTAAAATAAATGCGCTCGTCCAACGACGATATACCTAATACTAGACTCGTAGTAACAGGCGACCGATGTCTGCCAACACATTAGGCAAAAAAGTCTTATATTCGTCTCATTTCGACCAATCCTGTGAGCCGTAAACATACGTTGAGACAGCACAGACCTTGAGTTAGCCAATCACAACGCAGTACCCCGTCCCCCTCGCTTACGTAGT
This sequence comes from Agrotis segetum, assembly GCA_036375495.1. Classification (NCBI taxonomy): domain Eukaryota; kingdom Metazoa; phylum Arthropoda; class Insecta; order Lepidoptera; family Noctuidae; genus Agrotis; species Agrotis segetum. Next base: position 177,518 of record JAQSVV010000152.1, read on the forward strand.
ACCTCAGCAACTTGGCAGAATAGTTTGTGTTCTTTAGATCGTGCATGCGGAGTCTAGTATTATATCGTCGTTGCGCTCGTCAATCCGCCTGCCAAGCGTGGCGAGTATGGCAATAACCATCCAATGGATAATCCTTGGGTGAGGCCTTAGTCCAGTAGTGGATTTTCTACGGCTGTTATGATGATGATGAATTGATAATTATATTAAAACTAGTTACCTATCATGTCTCATGATGTTTCTGCTTACGGAGGCCATCACAGCAATATTATCTGGATAGAAGCAATATGTTCTTCGATTTTTATCGAGACGAGCGTGTCATATTTTGCATGGATATTTTGATGATACAATTGTACAACTGTAATTTAGTATACAAACTTCGGCATAGTCGTCCTACTTCTTGTGTATTGTTTCTACAACTCAATACGGCACAATTAGGCATTTTTTACTTTTTGTATTACGTCTGACTGCGTGAATATTCGAGCGCGGACTCGTTAAAAGAAATCAAAATATCTCCTTTTTTACACGCGTTTACAAGTAAATACTCTTCCGTTACAAGCCAATCCAAGTCTGCAGTGGTCATAATTGTTGATGATAGGGATACAATGTAACGGCTAAGTTATGGCTTCATGTACAAACAAGAAATTCGATATTTAAAAATGTGGCAAAATCTAACCATCCCTACCAAAATTGAAAAAAGTAAAGGTGACATACTCGTACCATGGTTAGGTATATTTATCACTAAAATATAATACATCATACCATAGATGAATTATACTCTTTTCCTTCTACGCATCATGCGTTTCAAAGGTGCGAGCGACACACCTATATACAATGCAGGCAGGTGAGGCGAGTTGTGTCATATTTATTTAACGTATAACTATCGTATTGATAGTTAAATAATATGATGATATTACATTCAAAAAAGTGTAGACGGTCTAAAAATAAGTTATTAAATTCAAAAAGTAGATTGTATCAGACGTATAATGTTTAAATAACATCCAGATATAATGCAACATACATATTACGTACAAAAATTATTATTTTTAACATCTTGATACATTCGGACACATACACTAGCTTAGAATTGTGAATTAGTCACGTGATTAACTTTCACGGTTATTATCTCGGAAACCTGAAACTTTACGCGGGTTGTTGTCATTTTTTTTTTTTTTTTTTTTTAGCGTGGTAAAATCATCAAATGAGTCCTCCAACCCCGGGCAGGGCGGGAGGGACTGTCAGACTTCTACTGACTAAAATCCACGGTGTCCTTCATAGCCTGTTACGTTCCGGGGTTACGGTTAGGGAATAATCCCGCGACCCCGGCAGGCTTTGGCCCTCTCTGAGAGGGGGGCCCCGTCATTATGCTGACGCTCTTTGAGGCGCGCGTGGGACACAACGCGCCGTCGACCCGGGCATGGTCCTTGGTCGGGCAGCGAGTTGCCCTTTACTCGCTGCCCGCATGCCCGCGCCTACGGTGGCCGGAGATCGTCGCGCGACGTCCGTCGCCGTGGGCGTCCTACACCGCGGACGGGTTGTTGTCATAATACTTTTTGTTGGCATTAATGTCAGCTAACGATCTAAAAAGGTTTCATAGCTGGACGCGATTTTGAAAAAAAATCAAAATGGCGGCGGTAGGTATGCCACAAATCTTCAAACCCCTTTCAATTCAATCGAAAACCGGGAAGTCTGTCAAAAACTTGCAATATTTGATTACATACAGACAACGGGAGAAATAAACCTTATCGTGAAAACCACGCCCGAATAATATAACTTGGAAGCCCAGTCTATATCATATAATGTTCCCACTGTTAGGACACAGGCCTCCTCTCTATGAGAGGGAGTGGGCTATCATCCACCACGCGGGCCCAGTGCGGGTTGGCAGATGTCTTCAGCACGACGTTTTTGTATTTTTGGTTCTAGGACATGCCGCTATCCTCACGATGTTTTCCTTCACCGTTTTGAGAGCAGCAATGATGAAATAAATTACACAAAGCATTGCGGCTGGCTGAGTTGAAATACACGACCTCAACTCATAAGGTCCGCTAATACCAATTGACCACGACTTACCATTATCATCTGCCTAGTCTTTTCCCAATTAAGTAAGGGTCAGCTTCCAGTCGAACCGGATGCAGCTGATTATCACTATTTTACATGGAGCGTCTGCTCATCTGACCTCCACAACTGGGTAATACGATACTCTTGGAAATACTGGTTGTCAGACTGTGATTAACAACTGTCAAAGATCTACAAATGACAGCAGAGACCAACGGCTTTACGTGCTTTCCGAGGCATAAATGGTCAAACATCTACAGAACAACCTCGCCAAACGCGGCTTAACCTTAAAGATTGACCTGTGCGGTTGTTATTATTTGGCCACCACTCACCAAAGCCAAATTCTGAATAAAGTATAATTTTCCTAAGGCAGTGATGTGACAATACATGGGCAAATTAACATGGGCCGATATCTGGGGCGGGAATTGGAGCGGTCGGTCTATGTCCATCGTTGGTTTAGCAATGATCCTGTATCTCCACAACATAACTCTGTTTCGTTGAACCACTCTGTAGGTAAATCTACTTTGGGTAACACAATTGCCGCATCCGAAACTAGTTCGTAACCAACGTTGCGTACATTAAGGAATACTTAGAATCAAACGAATGTTTGTTGTTTATGAAATGTTACAGTAAATGCTTACGTGAAAATAGGATTTATAGTTACACTAAAACTAGATCCAAGTATATCTCAGCACTATAATAACCGGGTACCATGTGCAAATGCACATTTTCCAGTCGCGAATATGCATTTGCTTCCAAGCCTTTATTTCGTTTTTTTTTAATTATCATTAGCTTTGCGTTTGACCACTACCTCGAACGATTACGCCTCGAAGTAACCTATCCATTCATAACTTGAAGACAGAAAACATAGACCCCGACAGAAAAATCCACTTACACTTTTTGCAGAATTAAAACTAAAATACAAGGAGATACCGGCCACGAATAGTGCACATCGGCCATTAGAAAGACATAATCAGCTTGTTACAGGTGAATCCTTGTCGCAAAAAACCCTAACCAAACTCAACGAACGAAGAAACTTAGGTGAAACGTGTGTACTATCAGTGTCAATGGCTGGTAACTGTAGTTTTGCATAACATATTATATTTATATCTATTATTAATGAGTATTATTAATAATAGATGTGCAAATCACTCAAGGAAATTAGTTTTTATCAAGGACTATAGTCCTTAAAAAAGCTTTTCTCGACTGCTAAGTCAAATTATTGCTAAGCTGTAAACAGAATCTCAACCGGCCTACTGGCCGTACTAAATCCGAAATGAAGAGCAGACAAACTCCTTCAAACATAATAGCGGGCTTAAGAACAGCAAAGTTATTCCAACTGTTAAAATATTTGAGAACAGAATGTTTCATAGCAAGAGGTTGTGAACCCAGTGACTAATAAAGTTTCTGGAGTAGAATTTGAACTAGACGATCTACAGTCAGTGAATAAAAGTAATTTGACAATGTTGGTTTAGCGACATTTGTAAGACATGCTATTTTAACTAAAAGGAGGAAATTAAGTGAAATGAAAAATGTTGAGAGGCCCTTTTTCTTAAATTTATTCTGAAAATTTGTTGATCGTAAAATCTGATGTTTCGTAGAGTTTTCAATTAAAATACAATTTCAGCTGATAATATTCTGGTAATATTCTGTATATCTATTTAGAGATTTTCCATCCCTGCATATTAGTTTACAAACTTTGTAGCTGCATCTATTCTTGTCTGAACGAGATAAACTCAAAAACTACTGAATGGATTTTCATAAGGTTTTCACCAATTATAAAGACTGGAGAGATTTACATGGACAGTAAACATAAAGAATAAATGATGTATAAGTGTAAATTGCTAAATTATAATATTGATTAATAATTGCAATACGATAGAGGCACGCGCCGATCCAATAAAGTTGTACAGGTCTTACATGATAATAATGTTTGCAGACATGATTTCTTTTTCAAATCACTTTAAAATAAAGCAAAGTTATCATCCTTAGTAAAATAAATAATGGTACGTTTTTTCTACCCGTGCAAAACCTGGATAGTTAATAAAATATAATAAGGATGATGAATGCTTGAATACTTTTTCAAATGCGCAATATTTGTATCAACAAATGTGAGTGATGAGATCACACGGTGAGGTTAACACTTTCTTTCCGCAATAGGGGAAATATTCCCGATAATGTATTGCCACAGTTGCCTCCGAATGTGTCAAATCATTGCAGAAAAATATTTCTGCTCACGGAATATCAATATTATGAGGCATCTCTTTCACAGGGAAAACGAAATTAGTTTGGTTAATAATGATAGAAAAACTTACATGAACAAACAACATGTTTGGATGAATTTAGAATTTTGTTAAGTTATTAATTATAATTTTATTAATTTAGCATTCTATAATCAATGTCGATAGTGTAAGATTATTAGTAAAATTTTATATTATATTGCCCTATTTCTTCTTAATAAAACAAAAATATTTACTACATAACAAAAACATTTTCAAATTTTAGCTTCTAATTACTAAAACTTTTCATAACATATTGTTTGCTCTAAACTCCCGGGAACATTCGAAACGTAGTTCAGCGAAACTAACAAATAAGACATGGTTTTATGAAAATTAATAGCGAAAAACAAGTAAAAAGAAAACCGTGTTCCAAAACTGCTCTGGGGCAAAACAACACAGGGCACGCCTATGAAATTGATTCTAGCAAACTTTGACCGTAAGTACGCACTTACTTAATTTCGTTATTTTTGCCTAAGAAAGTGGGCAATTGAGTATTCAAGAAACTCTCTGTTTTGTTGTTTAGACTACCAATTCTTAGAAAAGATCTTAGGGCCTTTAAAAATGATTTATTCTAAGAGGTCTTAATTGTCCGATTTAGGGTGCTTACATAAATACTCAGTTAAAATAAATAAAAATCGAATATCAGAAAACATTTACAAACAAGACGACAAGGATTATCTACGCAGTTTAAGTTACGTACGTACGTAGCAGCTGCTACGTTACGTGGCAACTGCTACGGCGTAGCTGCAAAATAAGTCGTAGACGCCTACGCCGTAACCGCAACCCACAGTGAGTTTCGATACAGACATCAAATTATTTTCCAACTGAGTTCTCAACTAAAAGTCATGGCAAGTTTTTTTTTTGAAAACTTTTGCCTAAGCAATTTTTTATTTCATTCTTGGCCTTAAAAGAGGAATATGACATGCTTATTGAAAAAAATAACAAACCGTTCCAACAAAATGTAACCCAAAAAATACAAAAAAAAACCCCATATAATATATTTGACCGTTATCGTGGGTGCGTTTACAAACATTAAAACACACACAATCACACAGACCCGGACTAACTACTTGCACGTCGTATAAATCATGGACCTAAAAAAAAAGCCGGACGGAACTTCACTAAGAAACAAGTGAAGCACCAAAATGGCCGCTGCTTTACTATGTGTGGGTTTCTAAAGGGTTGCCAGATGAAGGAAAAAATTACCCATTTTCAAACAATATTTTAATAAGATCTCCCCTCGAACTTAGTTTTAATCATGGACCTAAAAAAAAAGGTCCATGGGTTTAATTACAAGTTTTTGTGACGTATACCTATTGTTAAAATAAAGGTAAAATAATTAAAACAAGATTAAAATAATAGTAGATTGTATGACAAAGTAATATTTTTACGGCGAGGGCGCTATTTTGTATCCAGAGCGAAGTGAGGGATTCTACAGTAGAATCCTGAGCGTAGCGCTCTTATAAAGAGGATTAAAAACTCATTAGTGCCCGCTAAAAGCTTCCTATCAAAAGTGCGCGGCAAAGTTATTTGCGGCGCACTTATAAAGAGGATTAAAAACTCATTACTGGCCGCTAAAAGTTCCCTATAGAAAACACCAGTTTTGGGCGCACTTAAAGGCGAACCAAGTCGTCCTTTTCGAATAGGTGGAATGAAATAGTAAATTATTAACCAAGGGGATAAAGCAGTGTCTTCTGTCGCGGGTGACGATTTAAATCGCGAGCATAACGAAGGACTCGAGGCTTACTCCCGAGCGTAGCGAGGGTGTTAGAAACTTAAATCACGAGCGAAGCGAGGGATTTAACTGAGTGTAGCGAGGGATTTAAGTTCACCCGACTAGCTTTATCTGAGGAAAATTTATCTTTAATAGTCCCTTGCGAAAAAACAACAATGAAAACATGAGGCTTTGCCATTTAAATTTAACATTACTGTATTGTAAAAATCTAAATTCGAATCGTTTATTATTTAGAACAAAACCCAAATTTAGTTTAACCAGACGGCCTTTTTTTGCTAAGATTTGGGGGAGTTGATTAGAAATTTTATTTTTGGGTCCGCACAACGCGAAAAGGGTACAGTCAACACCAAAAGAAGATGATCAAAATTAGAAATTCAATTTAATTTTAACATTTTTCCAATCATCATTCAGAAATTGTAAATATATCATGACATGGTAGTAAATGTTTATACAATTTGAACCTTGAAAACCTAGATGTTTTTAAAATTACTTCGACGCCAATAAGTTCAAACGCATGCTTAAAGTGATTCTGGCTGATTGAACCACTGTTACGACCAAACCCTTTCTAAGACTCCGCCGTCCGTCTGTCTACCCAAGGACGGCCTTACCTACGGGTTCTGGCAGGACTTATAACATTACCGTGACTTCACTGGAACGTAAAGGGCTAATGAAGGACACAGTGGATTTTAGTCAGTACAAGACTGACAGTAGCCTCACCAGCCCTGCCCTGGATGGGAGGATTAACATTTTAAAATTGATGGATTTTACCAAGTGAAAAAAGTTTTACGCCACTTCTACGAAAATGGACTACAGATCATACATAAACCTACAAAATCCAAACGATTTTGCTTAGGTATCGGGTCAATTCCCTGTCACACATTAGACTTACATTTATTTTACGGTACCCACTAAAAACTGACATAAAAACTTCCACTGTCAATGTGCTATAAAATAACAGTAAAGTTCGACTACTTTCTTTTATCTTTAATAGTCCCTCACAACAATGAAAACATGAGGCTTTGCCGCAGCCGGACATTATGTTTGTATCTAAATTCGAATCTTTATTTAGAACGTTCCCTTTTTTAACCAGATTTTTTTGCTATTTGGGGGAGTTGATTAGGTAGTTAAGGGTCACAACCGTAGATGCTACAAAATCGGTAGATTTTGTCAGGTTTTGTAGGCTCTGTAGGTAGGGTCCTTTTTTTACGTGGTAAAATCATCAAATGATTGCTCCCACCTAGGACAGGTCGGGGGGGCCTGTCAGACTTGTACTGACTAAAATCCACGGTGTCCTTCATTAGCCCTTTACGTTCCAGTGTCACGGTAATGATATAAGTCCCGCAATCCGTAGGTAGGGTCCTTGGGTAAAAATAGAGCTTTCTTTTTTCTGCTTGTATCTTCATTAATGTTTCTTTAAATATTTATATACCATTATCCGATTAAAAAGAAGCCATAATCTGTTTTACGGAGGCTTTAAAAAACTCATTAACCACAAAGAAGTTGATGAAGTCATAACTCATAGGTAACGGCTGACGATGACGAAATGCCTTTCGAGCTTGTAAGCAAATTTTATTAAAATTCCGTAGTAAGTAATCATACTAAGCTGAATGGATAAGGATAGGGAGGAAAGAACGCACGTGGATAATTGATCACGTCTTAATGGTAGACGCTGAGGTCCCTGTCGACACGCACCCCGCCCGCTACCGCCCCGCCAACGCCCCGCACCCGCGCCGCTGCACGGGACCGCACAGCCCACAAGATTAAACTGATCTGTGATTATTTTTCCGACATATTTCACTCAGACCGATATAATAAACCGAAATGAGTACATTTCTTCATGTTTAAACAGACAAATGTAATCATTTATTCCATTTGTCGTTAAAGTAAAAAACATCATGTACACCTAGCAGCAACGAAATGTTTAAATCAGCAAAATTTAAAAGCGATGTTCTCCTTCTGTATTCATCTTTTACGGTTTCACATATGTACATATTATTTTAGTAGGCTTTATTTCACAATATTATTCCATTATATTTAAATGTTAGGTGGATAGTGTATAAATTTCATTATTCGTGAGTGTATACGATGATTATTTTGTAATTTAAATATTAGTTCAACTAAATGTTCCACATTGTTATGGTTAAGCTCTTTCACAATGCATTTCACTAAATGAAATACTAATAGGATTCGAACAAATGCTCAATACATTGGCTGACCAAAGGTTCGGACAATCAGCCTATTGCACGTGATTCGGCGGAAACCGTACTGTAATTAATTACTGGGGCGACTAGTAAGGGGTCGAACACACCTACCCAGTATCCAGCAACTGAACTTGAAAACTTTACTAGTCTGAGCAAGCCTAAGTTCCTTTTGATACAGAAACACACATTACGTAAGCTCAATTTACTAAACATTAGTAATTTATCAGAGCTGTCAAGTTAGAATATATTTAAGTAAACATGAGGTCCGTTTATAAAATAAACAAAGTTACACAGTGATTAATTTTTTTGTTGAATTTACGAGAGTTCGTTTACTTTGAGTTTAACTAGCAATATGTTGAAAATTGGAAAATTGATTCCATTTGCCAAACTTTTAATTATTCTATCCAAACGTATTTTATGAAAAAATAAATCTAGGTAAACGTTTTTATTTTATTTTGTGTAGAGCATTTAAAAATAAATTAAAACAATAATTCAAAGTAAATTCAGTATCTATACGCACGTTAGGTATAGAGCTTCATGTTTTAAAAACTTTTGTCTAGTGATACTTATCTATCATCGTCTGGGTACATGCAATGTAACTGTTATTTCCCAACATAGTTGGTAAAACAACCACAAAAAAGGGTAAATAACCTACAATAAGTGTTTCTTTCCCGTGACCACCGTCGACAGCCCATGATTAATTTCATTGTGTACTGATTTGCCACACTTCCGATTTTAACTAAAACTATTGTAAGTTATTTTACCCTTTTTGTATAAATAATAAAGGCTAGGAAATCACATTTTTTTACAAAACCAGCTTCGTGTATTTTACTCTTTTTATTAAATATTCTACCAACATTCTTGTCAGATACATCATTTACTTACATGTGCACTAGAATTTCGTAATCCGTAGCACCGGTAATCAACATCGTTAACATCTCTTTCATTCATTTCCCTATCTCAAAAACTACTAAATTCTTTGATGAAATTTGCAGTATTCCCTAAGTTGAGTAATATCGTTTACAATAAAAAAAGAATTACTTAAATTGGACTTTAGTTCCGGAGATATGCGAACACAAACATAATTTTCTTATTTGAGAAGTTGTACCTTCCATCATCAGCTCAGCTACATGAGATGATGGTTTACATACGCAAGTACTTGAATTACTTTATAAGATTTGCGAAAAACTATGTCCCAGTCAATAAAATTTGAGGGTTGCCCTCGATTTCTCCAGGATCCAATAATCCGATCCTGAAATGGTGACAATGGGACCACACGGGAAGCACCAGCTTTCGATTGAAAAAATAATCATGAAAATCGGTTCACCCAGTCGCAAGTTATGAGGTAACAAACATAAAAAAAAAAAAAAATACAGTCGAATTGATAACCTCCTCTTTTTTTTGAAGTCGGTTAAAAAGGATAGGCAGATGGTGATAGTAAAGTCTGATAGTACAGTGTGTAAGCAGTCTTACCTCCCAGTGACCACCGCTCGACAGACCATGATAATGCCTCGATAAACTTACTGATTAAACCGCACTAACCGATTTTAACTACAACTATCCAAACATATCAGCCTTTACAACTTATTCTATAAATAATAAACACTACGAAATACAGAAAGTACAACAAAACCACGCTTCGTGTATTGTGTGGGTATGTATGTTTATAGTTATGTATTTCACTCTCGACCCGAAACTATTATGAGCTGTCAAAACCACTGTACTCGTGTCTCTTTGATCATACCTGTTGATGTCATTCTAAGCAATTTCAGTAATCGAACGAAACAGCATTCTTTAAATTGTTTTTTTATGTTTCTAAGTAAACTAAAAAGAAAAATTCATGTTAAGGCGCTGTACCCAAGCTTTATGTAGCAAAGGTAGTCGCGGGGGTGAAGCAGCTGCGCGCGTGGGCAAATTGTAAGAAAAAATGTAAGAAATTTTGCAGTTTTAACTTAACATTTAAAATATTACAGGTCTTAGTTAAAAAAAAATAGCTATGTCTTTAGTATATGACATTTCCTCTGTTATAGTTACAAAGAATTGGTTAACGCTGAATTTAGAATTTCGAGACGAAAAATTTTTTTTCGTTGTCGCATTGATAATTTTTTTTCTTAGTTCTAGACCACTTTTGTAAATTGTTTTTATTAAAGTCTTAACTTAATACATTTAACTATACACTATTTTTTTCTGGCTTGTGGCATGTACAGACACGGCTAACTTTGCGACATAAAACTAGTCGTTTACAGAGTGTTCGCTATGTGCAGCGCCTTAATGTTATTTAATGAACAAACATAAATTACTTGCATCTTTCAATTACACCATACCTACAACGAGTTCAATTAAAACATTTAATTAAAAAGTACAGTATAATTATGTAACAGTAATATAAATTGCAACCCGCAAGCTACAGGATAAAGAAATTCATCTACAGGGCCCAAGAGAATCAAACAAATCAAGATTCATTTCGCGTTGCAAAGCCATTGAAGTTTGCTTTCAGCAATCGTTCGCAAACGTTGACAAATATTGTTCATCTGTCAAACGACAAAATATACGGCCAACAATGCAGGTTTGTTGGAGACAGAAACTGTAACCGTGAATTCAATCTCATTTCAATAAATATAAGGTTCGTTTTCTAATGATTTATTTATTGCCCTAATAGAAGTTTCATGTTGAACTCTGAATTTGATTGAGAAAGGACAACTGGCAAGTCAAGCTTTTAAAACGACAACGGAGTCAAATGTTCTGTAGCTTGATGGCCTTTGTTTCAATTTTTAGAATGACGATGTAATCGAACACATTGGTTTTTGATCAGATTTGTTCAACGATTTATTATAATTCATTGGACACCAGTTTCATGAGAATTTCAGTAACCTCAGCAATTTGTTGGCCTTTAAATATGTAGGTAAGTACAGTATCTATCCGAGAAAATGAAAACTCGAATACAGGACATTTTTTTAAACAACGTTAGCCCACTCAAAGCGTTTACAAACATGTAAACTCACATACACAAACACCCATACCCGAAACAACAACTTTTTTACTTTTGTTTTGAATAAGCTCTGAAATTACTAGACCGACTTCAAAAATTCTTTCACTGCTTGAAAGCTGCTTAGATCTTGAGTGTAATGTATTGAGAGTAAGCGGTCAAACCGTTGACAAAAGTAACAAATAGTTAAATTTTTAGTAACAAATAGTTTAATTTTTATTAACAAGTAGTTCAATTTTTAATATTAAATAGTTTAATTTTGTAACAAATAGTTTAGTTTTTAGTAACAAATAGTTTAATTTTAAGTAAGAAATAGTTTAATTTTTAGTCAAAAACTGCATATCTACGACATTCGTCATCACCATCATAACAGCTGCAGGACGTCCACTGCTGAACATAGGCCTCCCCACAGGTTTCCAACAGGACCGATTGGAAGCAAAGACAAGACAAGACATTTAAGCTCTAGATAATTAAAACAATTAAGTCAAAATGCTGCGCCTAGATTACATACTGAATCATGCAGAATGGAACGGATTAAAATATATGTATGTATACCTAACTATATCTTGTGTTGGTCTTTAATCCTAGGATTAGAAGGCACTAGATATACATGCATGTCTAGATAATCTTTCGTCCAAGCTGATTCGCTGTTTCTGTGCTTATTTGAGCACCGTAGGCGCGGGCATGCGGGCGGCGAATAAAGGGCAACTCGCTGTCCGACCATGGACCATGCCCCGGTCCACGGCGCGTCGTGTTCCACGCGCGCCATAGAAAGCATAAGAATAATAATAATAATGACGGGACCCCCTCTCAGAGGGCCAAAGCCTGCCGGGGTCGCGGAACTTATTCCATCACCGTGACCCCGGAACATAAAAGGCTATCGATCATTGTATTGGTCCCTCCCGCCCTGCCCGGGTTGGCAGGACTCATTTGATGATATTACCACACTAATAAAAAAATATGTAAGTACATAAAAGTATTTGGTGAAGTAAACTAGTGTCGAATACTCAATACGTACGAATTCGTCTGTCATTGTTGGTCACATTCCCGCCATGTCTTGAATTTCACAACTGTTTCGAGTTTCAAGTTCACCACTAGCATGAAGGGTCGCGGTTTCAAGTCCTTGTAGAAAATACAACAATAGTATACATTCAGGCCATTGTTTGTAGAAGATTGTTAAATAGTCGATCCGTTGAAGTTCAAGTAAATAAGTTACAGTGAATTTTCTTGTTACTAAGTAATGTTGTTTTGAAAGTATTATAATAAAAGTTAAATTATTTTCTTGTAAGTATTATTAGTTGATACCTGGTATCTATTCGATGAATGGCAGTTAAACTTAAACATGGCTATGACATAACAAAACACATAAATGTACGTAAAAGAAAAAGTTAAGGAATATGCATGCATCGTAAAAATAACATTGTGTTTTTTAAAAAAAAAAAACGTTCCGCACTAGGAATTTCTCCTGAGTCGTGGGTGCATTTACAAACATAGAAACTCAAATACACAAACACCCAGACCCAGAACAACTACTTGTAGGTCATACAATGTATAATTCGAATCTGCATTTATCTAATTATAAATAACAGGCTTAACACACACGTGCGGCCGTTAACAATTAACATTATGTAATAATACTAAGTACAGATTTATAACAACACGACAAAAGGATTAGTACAATGAGAGGGGCAATTGTTCAGATAGCTAAGGTAAGTATTTGCAGCATTTAACTGTCAGGGAAACTTGACTAATGAAAAAGCACCTGAAGTAGTGCTCACACCGAGGAATTTATTGCGAGCACTTAGCAGCCCCCGAGAACACGCGTTAAGTCAGATAGTAAAGTGCCCTCTAGGCTGAACCAACACTTAAAATATTTCTTCTTTATGCCCAGCTAAACGGTTCAGCGCAATAAAATTTGGACCAGTATTTTCTAGGTCTAACCTTTCATACACATGTCAGAGGAACAGTCTAGTTTATGATGCTGTCATTGATAACTGATACGCTGTAGCCAAATTAATGTGTTTTTTAAAGCCTACCAATATACAGTTTCCAGTAAGGTTATCAAAGCTGATCGAGAAAAATGCTGAAACGATTGACAGGCTGGTGCCATTTTAGTATAATAAATCATATTTTCAATGGCAGCATATTCTATTTCTATTTTGCGTTCAGCAAAAAAGATAAATCAAAAAGATTGCCACCGAAAATATTGAATAAATGAAGTTTAATATTAATATATTACGTACGCCAAAATCCTCTGGGTGTTAAGTCAAAATACAATGAAAATTCTCGAATCAATCTCGATCAATTTACATAATACACGTAGCGTGTACTTGAATTTAAAAATCAGGGACGCAAGAAGAGATTGTGAGATAAAGTTATCCCGGGTTTCATCCCGGTTTTATCCCGTATTCGCCGCTCATATGCAAAGTGACGGCCAAGCAGAGCCTGAATCTGACATAAAATGCACGCTAAAGGGCGCACACTAGCAAATATTGTAGGTACTTACCTATGCGCAAAGACAACGTAAAATGTTTGCATTTCAAACGTTTCATCTTAAATGTGTCTTTTTATGTATGTTTATTGTGTTTTAGAGCGAAAGGTTTTGATGTAGAACTTGATTTAATTTGAGTAATGTCGAGGGAGATGTTTACTATTCAGTTGATGTTTCTCAACGTGTAAGCATAAAGTTTTTCCTGAGACATATAATTATGTCTTAAATGCGACCCTTATTTGTACGATAATGAGTTCTAAGAATATGATTGTAGTCCCTTAGTTTGTCGAGTGTTCAAACAAACACGTTTAGTATTTATGAGTATAGTGTATACGTATAAATAAGTTAGCATTTAATTTCTTTCATTATTTTATTGCTGTAAATGCAATAATTAATTCGCATAAAATTAAAATCTATGTGAATTGTGAGTACAAACAAATATTTACAAAAGTTTGATGTAAATACTTCACCAAAAATACAAAATACTGCTGAAATACAGAAATGTTTAAAACTTAACATTAACATTTCGAGAGTGCCTCGTATACGGCCGGGTACACGCTACAAACGTACAGGTATGAAGTATTTATTTTTCTCTCATAAATGTAGTTAGATTTTACCATTACAGTCTGATTGCTCTCTTGAAGCACTTCAGGGCAAAGTTGTTAACTTGATGCCGGGAGCAGTCTGCAGGCACCCTAATGTTTTTTTTTCTTTTTGTATATTTAATACAGTGTTTCGTGTGTGCAATATTGAATGTTGGCAGGTCGTTGACAATGTTTTTTAGGGATTTTAACACTAGCTATTTTTTTATTTGAGCCAAACCCTAGGTACACTACATTACAGAACCACTGCAACTCCTGAAAGCCAGAATCAACAGTGGCAGCCACCAGAAAAGTGCCGAGACGATGAAGCTAGACGTGTCCCGGAGAATGAATTTATCTGTCTTGGATCATGCAACGAAATTAATTAGAAAAGAATAGTGGAGGAGTAGGAAAAAAATTGTTTCCACTTTCCACCAGGAGACGGAACAAAACAAGGCCAATAGGCACAAAGTGACATTACAAATGAGGGAAGCCCAGTTACCTAGCACCACGGGTAATAATGACTACTAATATTAATAACACTAGCTATGTGTATTCCAGATCCTTCATATATTTGTTCAAAGGTATGAATGAAAAATTTGGATATTTTTATTCCCAGACGGGTTTAGTTTAGGTACATTGTTCTATCGAGAAATTTCTGTATTATTTTCGATACAATGAAACAAATCAATTGTTAATATTCATACTAGATATACCTACTGAAAACAACGAACTAAGTTATACCAACAACGGGAAACTTTGCTTTCTCAGTCAAACTTGAACAGGTATTAATAATCACATGTTACGTAGAATACAGAGGTGTTCGTCTTAAGATAACTCTTCAAAATGATTGATCATTTTAACTGAACAGGATGCGTTAACAAACTTTTTAGGCATGCTCCCGTATCTTCAACTTCAGTGCCAGCTGCAATTTTTGCGTGGTCGTGCTGGGAAGTATTCTTCCTAGCACGACCTGCATATCTACGGTAATTGAGAGGTACAAAATTGCTAATTAGTGGTATAGAATAGTACAAAGTAAGAGGAATTCATTACCATCAAAAGGTATAATGAATATGTTCAAGGTCGTACATATTTTTTGCTATCTGTATATGTTTGTCAAAGATATAATAACGTAGATATCATGATAAAAAATAATTACCCAAATAACAAAATGCAACAGCAATAAACAATTCCTACAAAAGCTAATTTCTAGAGCAGCCGAAAACTTGTACATATTCCTAAGACAGTAGGGAAATAGCGCATTCGTGTTCCACGCTTCCTCCTCCACTGCAATAGCGGGAAACGAGAAGCATTCCAGACGTCCCCCAGACAGAAAAAGAAAATTTAACCAAAACTAAATCTCTTACTAAGTTCAATTTCGTTCTCAAAGTTGCGTGAGAACGAAAATTGCACTAGAATTTACTGGAAGAATACGAAAAGATATTCATTCCTTTTGCTTATAAATCGATTTCGTATTGCTCGCATATATTTTCTTAGGTACTCGCACATCTGAATTCGCAGGAGATGGTTCACCAGGGTCTTCGTGATCCACACACGCTTTGACGAGCTGTTAGCACTCTGACCGGGCCCCCTTAGAGGGCCAAGCCTGCCGGGGTCGCGGGACTGTCTCGACAAGTAACCGTGACCCTGGAACGTAAAGGGCTATTCAAGGATCGCCGTGGATGGCGTAGATGTGAGGGACCGTCAGTAGACTGACGGTCCCTCCTGTCACACTCTGGGATATGGGTCATCCCGCCCAGGGTTGCAGATTTTACCAAGATAAAAAAGGAGATGGTTGAAACGTTTATTCTCTAGCTCCAAGTGCGCTCTTTAATTAAATATTGCAATCGGATGCCACTGACTTCTTAGCTATGTTGTACAAACGAAGCTTAATCGTAAACAAACACGGGTAAACTACGAGTAACATATTCTATGTTTTCTTTCGCTCGCAGATCAGCGAGGAAGCAATATATGTATCTGTAATTACAGTTGCAAAGTAACGTCTCTCCGTAGTGAGTTGTGCTTTCCGCCGACGAATGCGGTTAAGCGAAATTATGTGTTGTACGTGTCCCGCTCGCTGTCGCTTAGACAGAACTAATTCTAGATATCCGTTTTTGCCGCTTTGTTGTAAACAATTCTCCTTTTAACTCGACCATCGTATTGTGCAAGTGAACTTGACGGAATTATTTTGTTAGAAATTGTTTCAAGTTTTAATCCGCAGTTCTCAATTAAGGATTTCCTGTTCGAAATACGGAAACTATTTAAAGACAAATCCAACCCAGATTTTGTATGTTAGCGGTATGGTCGTTTATTTCAATACTGTAAACCTTTTTCGTTTATTTATTTGTATTGCTACGTTTCGAAATAAAAATCGGATTCGATGTATTTATTGCGACCTAACTACTATGTTGGTATAAAAATTAATATCGGTATGAAGGATATGTTACATTGATCATGACATAAGTCTCTGTTTCAGATGCTGCGCTTGTTTTATTGCAATCTATCGGTGCGGGCGGCAGCTGCGCGGCTGCTCGCTGCTCGGCGCCCCCAACACTCCGTAAGGCACGTTATCCACCTTCGCGGTACAAGAACATTTCTCTCGAACGTTTTATTTCCCGGCTTCGCTGCAATATCGGGGATAATCCCCGTTTCTGCAACTTGTGTCTGCAATTTTCCTTTTTCCAGAAACCGCACGCCACATATCGGTTACATACACGTGAAACAAACAGAATTAGCCGAACGTTGAACCAAACTTTTCTCATCTCACATCTACATACATTACGAAAAAATAACAACAACCATTTTTTGGAAAGAATGTTCTGTCCCCTAATAAAAATTCCTTTTATGTACCATTTCATGCCAAAACCCTTCCAGGCAAAAATGAAAGTAAAAACACGTAGACTCATAAATATGTGACCGCAGTGTCCGAGTGTAGTTGTTTAAAGTTACAACCTGACCAGAAACATAATTATTAAGTTGAAACTACACTTCGTTATAGACGAGGACGGGTCGGGACAAAATCTTCAAAGCAATAAAGATATCTCGTCCTGAGATAGCATCGTAACTACTTAAAAACTATGTATAGTAAACACTTAATCTTAATTTAAATACATAGTCCGGACAGTTGGAGGGAAATTATCCTGGATAAATACTACTACTTTTCAGTTTAAGAGAATCTACTTTCTTCTTCTGGTTGACGTGATTAATCCCAGACTTGGTTCGGTACGAACAAGCTAGGGAAATAATTTACTGGGATTGGATTTCAACATAATATAAATTAAATTGTGATCCGTCCATGCTTCGCACTCTTACTATCTTTTTATTCGGTGACATGTATGTTTATAGGATATTTCCGTGGTATACTAAGATACCTACAATGTTATTTTTTTTTTGGTAAATAATTCCATCAGGAATAGATTCTCTCAATGTTGTTTAAAATTTCATCTACATTCACGGTTTCATGCAGCTTATGAAATTCATAATAGACATAAATGAAACTCCTCTTTGTTTTGTTAAAACAAAATTCAGCATAAATTCTGTTTGGTGTTTCTATAAAATAATTTAATTTGGTAAGAGGATAATAGATATAATGTGACAATAGAGCAAACCCAACTAGACTCGGTTCCAATAAGCGACAAACAATAAATGTATGCTTGTTAATCCTATTAATTAGGCAAATTAGTGACTATTTATAAATGAATATCGACATTTATGCCACACGCATTATATTACATAAATTGTTAGAGAGAAAATAATTTATTAATGAATCTAATTCTAATTGCAGGATATTATTTGAAACTGTATTAAAAATTATAGTACTTAGTATATTATTTTAGATTTCTCCTTATTTGCTACATAAGGCCAACGTTGTATATTATAAATCATGAGTAAACTCATGAGACTGTGATACGACTGAAATCAATCCCTCACAAACTAAATTATTTTATAACTTCTTTGAAAAGTCATAAATTAAAAATGATACCTCTTTCTGTATTTTTCTTGTTTCTTGCTTTCCGAAGTATACTGAAAACTACTAGATAGGTTCGTCTTTCTATCCTTAACTTAACAGTTAAACCAAATTAGTAATTTATAGGATTTTTTTTAGCCTAGAGGCCTAGAGATCCAGAACAGATTGGAGGTGTGGTGGCAAAGACTGGAGAACGTTGGCCTGAAATTAAGCAGAACAAAAACAGAATATCTGTTTTGCGATTTTGGCGGTCTCTCCAGTCCTGTGCCCATAACTCTTGCAGGAGCGCCCATACCTGTCTGTTCCGACTTTCGGTACTTCGGGTCGCTTGTCCAAGGAGACGGCGATGTACCTAGATCGGGACATTACACACCGGATCAACTCAGGATGGATGAAATGGCGACAGGTCACCGGAACAACTTGCGACTCACGGATGCCCCTCAAGTTAAAGGGGAAAATATACAAATCTGTGATTAGACCTGTCGTATTGTATGGATCGGAATGCTGGGCTGTGAAAAAGATGGATGAGAAACGATTGCATGTAGCGGAGATGAGGATGTTGAGATGGATGGGTGGAGTGACAAGAATGGATAAAGTAAGGAATGAGTTTATAAGGGGAAGTTTGAAAGTGGCGCCTGTTACGGAAAAAATGAAAGGGAACCGTCTGTCTTGGTATGGACATGTGATGAGGAGGGATGACACCCATGTGACGAAGAGAGTGATGAGTATGAATGTCGATGGATGGAGAGGAAGAGGAAGACCAAAGAAAAGATGGATGGATTGTCTAAGGAATGATATGAAAGAAAAAGGAGTAAATGATACTGTGACGTCTGATAGGGGAGAATGGAAGAAGAAAACATGTTGCGCCGACCCCAAGTAGAATGGGATAAGGGCAGGAAGAAGAAGATAGGATTTTTTTTATCCCGGTATTAAAAACGTTCAAGTGATAGATAGATATTAACCAACCTAAACTCAAACAAAATCACAAACAAATGCTCATACAAAAATAATCCTTCAAAATTTTTGCAGACATACAAAAAGTACAACAAGAAAAGTATAATTTCCTTTGCTGGCAACCAAGTCCCGCTGTCCTCGTCACAGAAAGTTGTCTGTTTATGATATACTGAATAAGTGTATAAAAAAATGGTACGTCTGCGTGTGACGTTAGAATTGCAACTGCAGTAAAAATGTGTATTCGTCTTGAGCTGCGGAGCATTGCATAAGAAAGGACGCTTTTATATTTTCAGTGGGGCGGCGTGCCCGGGACATGGCCCACTCTGCCTAGAATTTTAAGGCTTGTTGTTACATTCGCTTTATGCATTCACTTTTATACAAGACGTGAATTTGAACCACAGTTAGACTGAGGTGAATGTGAGACGAATTTTGAATAAGTTAAATCGAGCCTTGTGTTTCTTTGTGAAACGCATTTGTTTTATACGACTTTGACAGTTATTGTTAGTACTTTGAGGCTCATCTTACATAAATAATACCACGTTTAGGCAAATAATTTTGTTGAAACTAACAAACAATACCTAACTGTAAATAAAGGTATTACGTATGAAACAAAAGGCTTCAATCAGTTTTCGTAGTAAATATTCATTTACAAATAATTTGTTTATTTACAGTTAAACAGCAATGAATTTAATTTTGTTGACATTATTCAAAAGTATTTACAATATCCTTACATTATACAGCTTCAACCTTCATTTTCTCGGAAGTTAAATGTTGGCATAAGGCCAAAGTTTTACTTCAGAATAATAAATTAAATTATTTGGTGAATTAGCACTGTTTGTAAAGGCTTTACGAGCGTATTCTCATTTTTGTAGTGCAAAATTTTCTTAATCGTTTAATTTGTAATTAAATAGTAATTTATGGCGTAAATAATTTATTATTAAGCAAGCTTTTTAATAAACTAATCGAAATGGCTGATAGTTTCAGTGATAAAAATATTTAGTTGGGACATATCATAGAATGTTATTAAAGGTTACATTTACCCATTAAACACAAGGATGTTGGATCAAGAAGGCATACGATAGACTCATTTGTCAGCTAGTGGATGCAACCTCTCTGCCATGTAGGAATTCTAATTAAACTTACACAACATTTAGACGAACTTACATAGTGTGGAGCGATGAGCTCGCTGAACTTTGACCGGGTTACTTCATCCACATATACATGCCAATACGGCACCGTGTCAATACATTGAATATTTGACAAGTTCCCAACTTAGCCAAATTACGTACACATTACCGCTACTATAAAATATGATTTACAACACAAAGAGAAGCAAAGTTTGGGGAAAAGAAAAATAAATCTTGCTGATATTATAGTTGCTAAAGTTTGGACGTATGTTTGCAACTCTAATAATATATGAAGACTGGAATGGTTTAGATGCAATGAAATGTAAAATGTATCTTCTATTAGTGCAAAAATTTTCAGTGTGCGGAACCAAAATTGTTTCACAAGCATTTAAAACTTTTGTGAGAAATTCTATTAACCATTTTTATAAACAAACTTTGATCTAGCTTGCTGAAATAAACTTTGGATAAAAGACGGAAAATGAGCGAGGACAATAAAAAAATCACGTTTTAAATTAAAAGTAAATGCAGTCGGTACCACTTTCAAAGCTTTTTATAATATTACTTGGGCGCCCTCGACTTTTTTCCTTCAGAATTTTAAATGTGAATTTCTTGTGAACCCTTTAATTTTCTACTTTTTACTCAACGTTTATATTGCTGCAACACGTTTAGATTAAAATTTTAATAAATTACGTTACGTGTAAAGAAATTTTTGAAATCAAAATATAACTAAGAATGCTGGACTCACCTACCTATTACAGTGTACCCAACGAAGAAAAAGTCAAGTCAAAAATGCGTTAAAACAATAACTTTCCATTCTTCCGCACCACAGTCGGTAGTCGGTTGAAAATCTGTAAAGAATGTAAAAGCTGGAGAGACAAATTCCTTTGGAAAAATTCGCGACTTATCTGTCACTTTCACATCATTGCACCGAATAGCCCTAGCTCTGCGATTGATTTTCCACTCGGCTAGAGCGGAAACTGAAAAAATACAATGTTTTATAATATTTGAATCCATATTGGTTATGTAAATAATATCTAAATTATACTCGATTATGGTTCCAGGAAAAGTACTTTTTAAATTCATTTTTAAAATTAATAGCGCTATATTTCTACTTAATTGAATTAATAGGTAGTTAGCGTTTCAATTTTCTTTATAATTGTTTTTTTGTTTGTTTTAGATCCGGAACAACTAATTGCAGATCATACAAATATTTGCTCCGTGAAAAAATAGATCGAACCCACGACACGTTGCGCAGCAGTCGATCGCACAGCCACAGCGCCAACCGTTCCCTAAAGTTGGTAATCAAAAAGTAGTGTCCGACCGAAACTGATTTTTCAGCCGAAACCGAAACCGAAACCGAACTTTCGGCTTAGCTCTCAGTTTCGGCCGAAACCGAAACCGAAACTTATTAAAACATTTAAATATTCGATTATTTTCTAAAATTTGGTGTTTTTTTTTTACATTTGTTAACACAGTAAAAAGTGTACAATTATACAGAAATGACAGGATGCTTGAAGATCGATTTTGTCGAAAACGAAAACTGCATCATTGGATTTTAGAAAAATCAATAGTGCTGGTCAGGAATCGAAACCGCAGATTTTGGAAAAAAAAATACACATTATTACACCATTCGATAGTGTTGCTAATAAGGATCAAATTCTGGAAATTAATGTTGTACGGCAAACTTATGGAACAAATAGGTTTCTAAGAAATTGCTATTTTTCTATGTTGTTTAACTTCTACTGAGCCATAATCTATATTTTCTGCTGACGATTGATAAATTTAAATATATTTTATTATTACATGAATATACAAGACTTACTCTTGGCATTAAACTCGAAAACATAACCTCAACTCACGATTAAATGAACGGTGGCGAACAGTGCCGGCCCCGCCGTCAAGCAAGCACGAGTTCAAAATCAAAATCAAATATTTTTATTTCACATAGGCCCATGAGGGCACTTGTTGGCTACGAATGTTAACGAACGACGCAGGAAAATGCACGAACACTTCAGCTTCGTCAGGTTTCGGTTTCGGCAAAGTTTCGGCTATATTTTGGCCGAAACCGAAACTAGGGCCGAAACTAGATATTTGGCCGAAACCGGCCGAAACCGAAACCGAAACCGAAACTTTCGGTCGGTCACTATCAAAAAGCATGATAAACGTTTTTTTCATCACAACATGAGAACCAAGGAACGAACATTGGTCATTCCCTATATGCTGAAACGTAAATTTTATGTAAATCTGTATTATGTACACGTATATTGTAATGTTAATGTATTCGTGATAGAATCGAATTTTCCCTTTTCCCCGTTAAAATTCGTTTCATGAATAAAGCTGCGTGTCCCGCGGGACAGTCATCGGATTCGACTTCTAAATTGGATCGGAGTTTTCTTAGCAGCGATACTTCACCGACTCGCCGACTCGCCGTCCGCCCGATACAAAGTGAGTGGCGTGTCACGCATCGCTTGCCGCGTCTCTACTCATATTACTCGAATAAAAGTGAATAGCCACAAACACAGTGTATGGCTGAGTCGTCTGTGCGACAACCGTGAATTTCGCCTGATTGGTACATCCAATATTTTGAGGAAAAAATGGATATATTCATTATAGGCGATGTCTTTTTGGAAACGATTGTTTTTCTTTGTTGCCACTACCATTTTAGTCCTCTGTTCATGTCAGTATTTCATGTTCTTAGTTTAATACAACATAGTTCTGTGTATCTCGCATTAGTGAATTCAAACAATTTGATATATTCCACAGTACAATGCGAAATGCAGTTCGCTGTCATTATCAAAGCCGCTGTTGCATTTAATAATTGTGCCATTTTGAAGCCTCCGACTGTGAAGCTATCGCACCGTCATCAACTATTTTGGAAGTGTGTTAAGCGACACGTTACGCGACAAAACAATGTATGATGCATGGGTTGTACTCGCACTACGTTAAGAAGGTCGCTAGTCGCTACTCAAGTTTTAATTAAACTAAACACTTGATGTAAGATGTCTGCAGGTATTCTCGCGAGCCAGAAAGTAAATCTAATAAGGAAGGAAGATTTCTTTCTTTGTTTACTTACTCTCCTGTTATCAACCTTTTGTTATTTTTCTCTGAGTCCGTGCCTTTATACGTAAGTTGAAGATTTTGGTTAAAGAAATGTAGCTTCCCATGGAGTCCCTTTGTCCGTTAAAGTTAGTTAATTAAATGACCAAGTAATTTCTCCCTCTTTTTGATATATTGTATCCGTGAGTCTCTCAGCACGATAGGTACCTATTATAGGTTAGCGTCTTTTTTTCTTTTTGTCATTGTTATAATAGGCATTCTTCTATGGGATTGTATGTCCAATCTCGTTGACAGACACGGAGTCTCCGAACAATGAATTAATTCCGTACACATGGTGTTACAGAATAAACACAATATGTCATAGGTACGGATGGATGGCCTGACAAATCAGGCCATCAAACTGGATAACTTCCCAGAGGAGAATTTATAGAAAAGCTTTCCAATTTTCCATACGCATCGACAAAAACATTTTTTTAAGTAAAGGAATTAGTATGAAGAGACATTTTGCAAGAGGTATGACGCTAATCCTTTACACCCTGCAGCATAGTCAAAAGTAATTTAAAATGAAATTCTTTACGAATCCCATCGAAAATAAATCGTAGAGCTACGCAACTTAGTACGAGGTGCGAACTACTCAAACACGCCCTCGTGCACATTTACGGAGGATTTTACCAATGAATAAGAACGCGTGTGTCCGTGCATAACGAATCGAAAGCGAAATTCGTTTTTTTTTTTACTTTCTTTTTGAAATAGGCGTGTTTGGTGCGTGGTCACGGATCATGTTGGTTAAAGTTTTTATAGTCATAGATATTCTCCATTAAGAATACAAAATTATGGACATATTTCATAACAATAAAATATGTGTACAGTCACACTGTTCAAAATCTCAAACTAATTTTGGTTCATAAAGATAACACATACATTTCGTACACTGCAGCTAGTCGCTGCATGTTGTAGCTTCAACTCACCAAATGTTGCTGGCCAACATGCATCTACACCGTAAAGTGTCGGAATGCGCCGCTCATCCGAAACACAAGTTTATTTCGAATGTTTTCCAATCCTTCCCACGTACTACAACAAAGAATAGGTACATTTTTTTCACTTAGTCAGTCTAAACATACCGACAAATTAACTTGATTAATGGTATTTTGGACACTTACCTACTTATTATTTCCAAATTTTCAATGTTGCATACAAAATTGCTTTATGTATTATCAATATTCCTCATCAAAATTATTAATTTTATTCACTTATTTTAAATTATTAGAATACCCGCAGCTACAAGTATTTTTTTAGTTTCTATTTTTAAATATCAGCACAGATATCAGTGACTCGTGCGTCACACCCGGCTGCGAGCGATGCAGTGTCAGTGTGATGCTACAGACTAACGATAGTGTTGTCTTCATAACGGTGTTTTAAATACCTAGTTTTAATGGACCCTTCATGATTGCGGTGATAACGAATTATTCCCGATGGATCCCACTTTTGGATCCCATTTTTCAGGTAGTCCCGATGAATCCCATTTTTAATTCCCGTTGAATCCCACTTTTTGACAACATGTGTACATATCAGAAGAAAACTGTTACCGTTATTTTACTGATATATTCTGAGTAACTAATTTAAGAATTTTGATAAAGAAGTTCCACAGATCCGGCCACCATAGGCTTTCCATAGACCGGTCACCAGTGTGTGTAGAAAGATGGCAGAGACACATTCTGAGAATTTGTTTCAGTCTTTACTTACAAACTGATAGAATGTCACTAACCAGCAAAAGTACTAGGCTAGCATAAGATCAAGGTGGTATGTTTCGCGCTCTGGCGCCACGTGACACGCAGCGCGGGGGTAAGGTAACTCTATATGGCCTGCCAAAGTACTAGGCTAGCATAAGCTCGAGGTGGTACGTTTTTCAACGGGATCAGCGAAGTTCATTTGATAAGCGCTGTGATGCCACGTGACAGGGGGGGGGAGAATCACTCAATGCCTGCTGCGCTCTAAGATAACGAGAGACGGTGCGACGAGGTAGCCTTAGAACAAATCTTCCCCTTTTTTAGGTAGTTTATTTTTCACAGAAACGAGATTTAAAAAATAAAAAACCTGCAATTTGATAAGTAATCGATATAATGTTATATTTTTTTGTGATAGTATACTCTCGCCCCAGCCACCGCTGATGACGCCTGAGGGCGTCGGAAATCGCGAGTCATATTCCAGCCGCTTCTGGACGGGGAGTCCGGGAGCCGTCCGAACAAGGGCAGGCCCAAGTCATGGCGCGTCGCGTCACGCTTTCCTCAAGAGAACAGCTGGAGACTGGACCATAGGGCCATACGCCTACCTTGACGCGGGCGAAACCGCAAGCAGAAGCTAGTTTTATGATAGCAATTTTGTGATTGAAAGTACTCGCATTCAGATTTTTTAAAGCATGTGGGATCCAACGGGAATAGTTTTTGGGATTCAACGGAAATAAAACGTTTTTCTTTTGTTGTGGGATTCAACGGGAATACATTTTAATTTTTTGTGGGATCCAACGGGAAAAATATTCAAGTGGGATTCAAAAGTGGGATCCAACGGGAATAATTCGTGATAACACTATTTATTTTACATATTATTTTATTTTACATATACACACTGGATATAGTACATAATATTAATACATATTTATATATATATACACCGTGACTTTTTAGTCGTCTTACAAAAGTGGTCCACTTAATGTATCCGACCTAAAATACTTCTAGGGGAGTTTATTTTTTTTTTAATCGTCAAGAATAATTTTAATTTTAAATAAATAGGTACACTAAAAATATTAAACACCCTGTTAAAACGTTTACGTATCAAGCTGTAGAGTATACCGACCCAGCGCAATAATCGGGTAGATTATTCCATCTCCATTTTATATGAGACAAGGGTGTTTCTAACTACGCCTTGCGTCATAATAACGAATTAAATTTTTATTATTGAATTTTTCAAATCTCTTAAATACCTATTTTTTTATTACAAACGTGTTCTAGTCATTGGATACATGAACTGGGCTGCTTTTGTAAGACGACTAAAAAGTCACGGTGTATACATATTTTCTTTAACAAAGCTGATTTTCGTCCGTGCACTCACTACGTAGGCTCAGTTGAAAACCAGCGTCGGGCACTAGTTGTCCGACATTTGCTGAACTGGGTCTATTTGGCGCAGCCGTGAGTCACACAATAGTTTAGCGTTTTTACTTTGTCTTTTATATATTTTCTTTATGTTTATGTTGTGTGTACTTATGGCATGTGTCAATAAACGTTTTTTCTTTCTTTCTTTCTTTCTTTACATCATCAAACTATTCCTGAGCCCTGGGTTGGGCGGAGCTGATTGTCCGGCGTGTACTGACTACTGACGACGTTTCAAGGTCATCCCCTTTGGGAGAGTTCCTCGATCCCACCCAAACACATACCTAGATCCGTTTGGAACATGTAACATACTCATCAGCCCTCAATCTACAAAAAAAGTCTGTAGATACTCTTATTGCAAAATAGAAGAATAACATTT
Source organism: Agrotis segetum (assembly GCA_036375495.1). Taxonomy (NCBI): domain Eukaryota; kingdom Metazoa; phylum Arthropoda; class Insecta; order Lepidoptera; family Noctuidae; genus Agrotis; species Agrotis segetum. Next base: position 204,470 of record JAQSVV010000152.1, read on the forward strand.
TCATACCCAACTTCATTAATTCCATAAACATAAGCTTACATAAATTACGAAACTACAATCCCACTAAATTCAGCTGACTACGACCAATATTTGTTCAGTCGTGCCTTCCACGATATTACAGACCCATAAGAAAGTTCAACTTAAACAATATACAAAACTTTTGCTAATAGGGAATCCCAATAATAACAGTAAAAGGTCTCGTAGCTTATCTAGATGGCATATTTGGAGGATATCCAAGCCATTTAGCACAACGCGACAGAAATACCACTTTAGACCCAAAAGCAAATGACGTGAAAACATAGATATTTATGTCCGTCCGTCCGTAGATTACTGTGAACCCACTGGACTGGTTTTAAAAGAAAATCTTTAAACTAACACAGTAGTTTTTCGGATTGAAACTGTACTTCAGTTTATTGGCTTAAGAATAGAATGACTTTGGACTGCAAGCACCAGAGGCGGCCTTACCCATTGCGAGGCCCCGGGCGGCATGTCTTTGCGAGGCCCCTTGTCCTTCATAAAAAGTATGTGATGCGGAAGTAGGTTTAGTTGTCATGTTTGAGGACAAATGCTAAAGTAATAGGTACAATTAAATAAATGTAATTTGAGTTTTAAAACATTTAACAGTTCATTCAGGAACTTTGAACATCCGTGTTTGCGTAAAACGGAGTAATTCTGATTTTTGCAGACTTTGTTTGCCTTTTGCCGATTATTACCATAAAGAACAAGTTTACTCCTTTGATGAAACTTATGCACGACTTTTTGAAAGTAGAATAAATTTACTACAATATAAGACTAAAATGTAGACCCAAAAGCTTCCGAGCTAGCGCTTTTCAAAAGTATTTGAGATACTTTTGAAAAGCGCTAGCTCGGAAGCTTTTTATCAACGTTTTTTTTTTACAACAAATGTGGAAGAGGCATCTGATATCATGTCTTCAGTTGGAATGTTTTCCAACTTTTTTCGAAAAAGAACTTTGAAGAGGTTTCGGCCTAGGCCGCACTACGGTTAAACCGCTGTGGTTTTTAATGGCGTAAATTTGTGCCCATAGAAAACTAATACAAGCGGCCACACTGTGGTTTTTCCCGTGACCGATTTTAAAACCGTGATTTGCTACAAAATGCTCACGGATGAAAGCCCCGGCAAAACTGTAATCAATAGAACTTAGTTCGCACAATTTCAACCATGTCTTTCAACAAGTCGGAGTTTGTTTTAAACGAACCAGAATACGAATTTATTAGGAAAGTCTCTTAAGTTTTGATAATTCTTATGAAAGAAACCTTTCTCAGATCTACGCCCAGTAAGGATCCAATACTTTCGAAATTTGCATTCACGGCTTCTTTTCTATCTCTTATTATCAGAGCAACAACACGCACCGCTTCCTTAAAATCCATTTTCAAATTGCAGGTTTGTGCGACTCAAGTGGTTTTGCTGTGATGATAGCGATTAATCGACCCGACAAGCTTACGAGTTGTAGGTCGCGGAATCAAACCCAGCCCAGATTACTTTGTGTATTTATTTTATCACCATTGCTCTCAAAATGATGAAGGGAAACATCGTCAGCCAAAACCGGCATGCCCTCAAACCAAAAAATTTAAGACATGTGACATCACCAACCCGCACGGGGCCCGCGATTATGGACCCCTCTCACAGAAAGGAATCCTGTGTCCCAACAGTGGGAACATTATAGGCTGATGAAAATGAAGAGTTAATATAAATACCTCAGTAGACCTTATAGTCTCCGAGATAAACCCTCCCAACATTTTTTCGAAAAAGGTCACAAAGTTCTAAAACTTTTCAACTCTGATGCTTTGCCTCTTCCACACTTGTTTTTGATTCTAGATACCGCCAGATTTAATCAAGTGGTATCTTAAATATTGCAAGAAATAGAAAAGTTCTAAAAATATATAAATTTTGAAAAGCTCAACTCTGAAACTACTGGGCCTACATATACATATAAATCGGTTCTCATATTGTAGCAAAAGAAATCTATAAAACCGTTCTGAGAAGTTATTATCAACAACTAGTCATGGCATTTACGGTCATAAACGCAAAATTTAAAAATAACGAAATTTTCAAAAACGAACGAAATTTTCGAGGTTTTTTTTTTTTTTTTTTCAAGCTATCATTCTGTGTTTGAGATCTCAAACTTTGATTATTCATTGGGACAAGAGGCGTAGCTAGGCGGGGGCTTAGCGGACCCTAGCTAGCCTCGCACATGAGGGGCCTCGCGCTTAGAGATTTACTAAAATTAAATATAATTGACAACGGCAATGTTAACTTTTTTTCTTTTTGATCCAATCAGTAAAGCAGTATAGTTTTAACTACTATTTCTAACTGAGAACTGATAGAGCCAAAGCTGATGGCGCCAACGATCATATTTAGGTATAGCAATTCAGCTTTTCGCGCGAGGCCCTATAGTTGCATGAAAACTTGCTTACTTTTTATTTCTAACTCTAAAGAAAGAGGCCTCGCAAAGCGATCTTATCATCAAGGCTTAAAAAAAATCACAAATCTGCGGTATATTTTTCATCCTCCATCAAAGAAATGGGTCTCGCGGACGCGTCTTGCGGGGGCAAGACGCGTATGCGAGACCCTTCCAAGGTTCGGTCTCGCTATGTCACGATTGGGCTAACATCATAAATACGTTCAGGTGAAAAAAATATTGTACTAAATAAAAGATTTACAAAATTAACCTACTCTGAGATGATAAATTAAAAAAATAGATGTTTTGATTTTTTCTAAAACTAAAATCTTATTTAATTTTGTTATGTTATAGCCTTAAGCCTAACTACTCATTAAGGCTATAACATAGTTAATTAATCAAAATTAAAAGTTTTTACTTAAAAAATACAAGTTTTTTCTTTTGCTTGGTTTGTTGCGCGAGGCCCCCTGCAAGCGCGAGGCCCCGGGCGGTTGCCCGCTTCGCCCCCCCCTAAGGCCGCCACTGGCAAGCACTTCTCGAAGCGAGGTCTTCTTATAGCCAGGGATTTGTAGCGTGTCCGACTTGTCTTGCTCCTATCACTCTGCGATCGAATATCAGAGTTTCTAAGTTGTTCAATAATAATACAGCGTTTAAGGGGCTGTCCCTTAAACCAAGTATATGATGATGAATATATCAAAGAAGGAATGTATGTATCTACATCTGGCTTACTACTACTGACAGATACTTCTGTAGTGAACTTATGGAGTTGTCCGTTCCAGTTTAACCCAACCTTATGTAAATCTGCGGTAGTAATAAAACTGGCCAAAAAACGTTCTTATTATAGTCTTTTTGAGCAGAAAATATTATGCTTTTAAACCGTCAGATATTTATACCGTATGACAAGGGCGTCGCCGACGAACCTCCCCACGGGTTGATTAGTTGTTGGGGGTGTTCCACCTGACGAGATTAGCATACTGAAATTATACGAAAAAGCCTATTGCTTTAACATGAAATTTTGGTAATAAAGTTAGAGTATATTGCACGTTATACGCTGTATGAAAAGGCAATTTATGTTGAGATTGAAACAGTTTTTTCTTGTAAAAAGGGAGTAATGTACTTTTAGTTTAGCGACCTTGAGATCTTTAAACCGTTCTTCGAAGGATACTACTGAATATAGGATGGGTATAGTGTTCCCACTACTTGTAAACATATACCTAACTCTTTCTGAGAGAAGATAGAAGTAGGTGATTGACATTTTTTCAAATCAAACAGTGAGAAAACCATCGTGAGAAACAGTTTTCTCACGACTTTCTTCATCAGCATCTTGAGATTAATGATGATGAAAGTTTAAACTTTTGGGCAAGGAAGCAGTGCTGAAATTAACCAATGAATAACGGGTGTAAAAACATCTGCTTTTGTCTAAATTCACGGCTACTCAATCGAACTCCCTCGGGCCACACTCCACAGTAAACCTCGCCAGCAGAATTTGCCCGCCACCAGCGAATCTTTTTAGAGAAGATTTTGAGATATGAAAACAAACTCCTTTAAATACAGTCTCAATAAGTCAGTATTTACAAATTACACAAATAAAAACTCAGATGTTTACGAAATATTTTGTTCAACAAGTCAATATCTGATATAAAGTATATGCCAAGATTGATGAATATCTTTGAAAAACATAAATGATTTTTCAAAGTAGAGAGGCAGGTTCACACGTACTCTTCGAAGTTTTGGTCACCTCAAAATAAATTGAGCACCCTTAGTTTAATTGAAATGACTTACTTTCGACTTGACATACATCCGAAGAAGAAGGTAAACATAATTCGCAGTCGTATGAGTACGATTAGATTGCTCAGCTACATAATTTAACTTGCTTCGCTACCTGGGATCAAAGCGGTCGGTCATCCTTGCAAGAAAGCTACACAACATTCAATATTTATTTATTTACCTATAAGATAAATATGTCTAATGATGATGCCTTTGAAAACAATTTTACAAGTTTAATTCCATCTCACATGTTTTTTACATATTCGGCATGTTGCTATTTAGGCAATGCTTTTGTTAAGAGTCTATCTTGTTCCACAATTTTCTTTTAAGCCTACCACGTATTTGCATTAAAGAACTTTAATACATTTGAGCTCAGGATGCAAAAACCAATGGACCGGTCCTTTGAACATTAAATAGACTGCTGTCAATATAACAGGCGATATATTTACCTCCATTCAATATTATTCGCACAACTTTTACACATTCATACTCCCCCAGGAGACATTAACAACTTTCCTGAACTTCTTAAGACCACATGAATGAAGTTGCAAAACCGAACCATTCAAATATGTATTCCCAAGGTCACTTCTGTCCCAGTACTTAGGTAGTTACATAACCCGAGCACAACTTCCTAAACGGCGTCTTGATATCATGATTGGTATAAGTTATCGGAATCTCGGATCCCCGTAGGCTTCGAACTCGGGTCTCGGGGACGACGAACTTCGCTCAATGATCCACCATACTTCAGATATAGCGAATACTTGTTAAGTATTCAAGAGGTAATCCCTCTAACCTCATTTTATAAACGCTGCTCTACGTACGTGATCCTCTAATAGCGCAAATTTAATAGTCTTGATGACTGAGTTATATGGAAAGTTAGTTGGGAAACTGCATAATATGTTGTAGTAGATTGCTTTTGTGTTTGAAGACAAACATACAATAGCAACTTACATTTTGATGTGAAAGTTGCAGTTCAACTTCCGTCTTGGGATTCAACTACTTATTCCCCGCGGTTTTACCCCTAAAGCTTGGTTCCTATTGGTTGTAGCGTGATTCTATATAGCTTATAGCCTTCCTCGATAAATGTACTATACGAAATGAGTTTTTGAATTCGCACCAGCAGTTCGTGAGATTAACGCGTTCAACCTAATATTAGTAGATATAAAATATATGATAGTCCTGTGAATAGACTAAAGTGGCATAAAGACTAACGGAATGTTAGCGCAGTGGCGATGGCGGAGCGATTGGAGTGCTACACTGCGTGTCGTGCGGGTTCTACTCCCGCATGGCGCAAATACTTTTAAGATCTACCAGTAGTTGTTCCGGGTTCCGTTTGTGTATGTGAGTTTATATTTTTGTAAACGCACTTACGATACAGGAGAAATTCCTATCCTCAAAAAATTGAATTTTTACATTTTTTGGATGGTCGTGGAACTCAATAGAAATTATGTGATGAGGCTTTTTCGCAATTACATTCCAAACCTGTCCGCTTCATTGAGTCTGTTGCTAATGTACATTTTGTCTGTTATGTGGCTTAAATCCCTTCCGATTTTCATCAGCATCTGGCCAACCTTTCAGTTGCTGCAGCTGAATATGAATATTTTACACTAACCAACCGCCTATGTGACCCTCTTGACTCATGACTGGCTGTTTGATTTTCAAGCTAATAACTGTAATGACAGTTATCCTGAAACTTCTTCCGAAATGAAGCTAAGATAGAATAATAATTTAGTCCATAATTCCCACATTTTTCCATCATGACATTACAAAATATTAAGAAAGTTTGCGGGGTCTTTTATTTCCTAGTAGAACGAAAACAGCTGAACCGATTTTGATAAATGAGGTATCATTGAATTCGTATCAGTGTCGCAAGTGTCATTGCATTTGTATCAACGTCGACGTCACTGGGGAAAACTGAAGCAAGAGAAACATTTTACATAAATATATGCAGGAGGAAACGCTTGTGAAAATACTTGGATGATTTTAAAATGTAAAGTATCTGGGTTGGTGTTCTAATATGCAGTTATAGTAGTTCACTTGCTAGTAAGTTACCTAGCAAAGAACATTTTTAATATTTCTATTAGAATATTTACTCAATTTTATACATTTACTAGCGGCCCATCCCGGCTTCGCACGGGTGGGCATGATGATTTTCGTCCTCTAAAACCTGGCGCTGATGGTTAGGGTGCTTGTACACCTCGCATGTAACCCGCGCAAGTGAAGGTGCGGGTTACCCACGCGAGTTACATTTATTTATTTAAACTTCATGCAAAACAAAGTTCCATTGGCGGACTTAATGCAAGCTACCCGCGGGGTGCTTGTACACGGCGCATGTAGCTTGAGTATGAAGAGGCACATTGCGCGGGTTACATGCAATCTTCAATCTTACAATCACTACAAAAAAGAAGTAACCGAATGGGTCCGCCGTTTCGAGTTATGAGCTTAGAAACACATTTTGCGATCCATTTTTATATTACAGAAGATTAATATTTCTAACTTTTTTGATTAATACCTTAATAAAGCATACTTGTTTTTCGATTCAAAAATCGGTATTTTCGAAAGTATTTTCACTTGACGTTTACGTCAGACACTCGTCCCAACGCCAACGCCTCGGTACAGAAAAAGGATACAAAAAGAAATATAATACTTAATTCTAAGTTAATAAAGTCCACACTAATAGAGAGGATATTTCTTTGAGAAATTCATTAGACGCCAAGACACATTCTTTAAATTACGTAAGGTAACTTTTTCGTTGATCCCGGAAATGAACTGGATACCTTCAGGTCGCAGGCGTGCTCCAATTATTTGCTTCTGTTTAACAATTTATCATTTTCGCAATTAATTTCCTGTTTCTCGTCATAAATATTACAATACTAGCTTATGGCCGCGATTTTACCTACACGGAGATTGTATTTTTTTAACTTTGCCTGGGACTTTCTCCTGTATCGAGAGTTCGCGGGGCTCCGTCGACCTACCTTCGTAGGTGGTAGTCATGAAATTGACCAAGGATGCAAGAGCGAGCAAAGCGAGCTCGTGACTGGGGACACCCCGACTCGGACAGATTAGGTTCGAAGGGGATGGCGGGGTCTGAAAGATGCCATCCCCATCGTATTAGGTTAGGTTAGGTTAAATACGTCACGAACAACCAGATCTACTTGTAGATCGTAAACATATTTATTTCTTGCAGACTTAGAACCCACGCCCACGATAGCATTAGTCAATCACTGAGCCGCAGCACCAACTATGCATTTGATATGATTTTTTTTCATAAGAGTCGTAGTATGTGATTGTCGGAACGCTACATTTCAATCTTTTTTTTTTCTTTTTATTCTTTTAATACTGAGGATACCATTCCCATAGTTACAGACATAATAACATGTTTACAATCTCAAACGTTTTAAAGCTCAATCAATATTTGTATACCTGTTACCTATACGAATTTCGCTTCGACAACGGAATAGCAAGTATCCTATTACAAAAACTATTCAACCGATTTGATTAAACATTAGTCTATCTATCTAGGTATCCATAAGTACTCAAGGCTTCAGCAACTCTTGTTTAGCTTGTTAACTATATCCATCGGGATCGGAAACTAAACTATATCGATCAAAACCGCCTTATTTACTTGCGGGTCACATGACTACAACATAACCAATCTACAGACCTGGCAAGGAACCTGAATACAGCGTACTACGTACAACTATGGAAAGCAATTACAAGTTACTGTGCATGATGTAGTAGGACACACAAGCCTGAAATTACTCCAACCAAAGATAGATTATATATGTATCTTACTAATTCTCTCAAACTCATTGTCTACACTAATTAAGTAACTACTTACAACGAAGCAATCAACTTTTCACAAAACGTTTGCAGAGTACTCTTACTTTCAAACAAATTAACATTCGTCTTCTATTATATACAATTAGAGAGTTTCAAAAGTTAATTTAATTAACGAACAAATAAGTGCCAAACATTTACTTACATGGCCATTGCTAAAACTTTTCCTTGTTCAAAGATATCATTATGTATAATTAGTTAAAAGCCCGTCGCTTCTGAATTTTAATAAGAAACTTTCGAACTGTCGTAGTTGTTATAACTTCAGCGTATGCCGTTAAATAGTTCTTTCTCATTTTTCAAAGGAAGTTATTAAACCAGTTCAGATAGCGAACTTAATCTTAAGTATTCTAATTGGTTATGAAACTTGGGACCTACTTAAAGTAAACTCAAAAGTCTAAAAGCACCGTTATAAGTACGTCCCAGAGGGCTCGAGAACTTGAGTTCTTGTGTGGCATTAGCCATGAGTGTTGAAGGTGAAGAGGTGGAAACAAATCTTACATTCGGGGCTCCAAAGTAAAAACCTCTTTACTCTTTCAAGGCCCGTACGCCCGGCACCCTTGGAGTCCCATTTTCTCTTTGTTTGATGTACTCGTAATTATAAAATTAAAGCAAGTAATTCCTACACAAAGACCCAAATTTTTTAAATATTTTTCCAATTTTATTTCAGTAAATAACTTACTCGTACAACACACCAATATTGGCATGTCTTCAACAGATTCCGGATACTAAATCGTTTTGAAAAGACATGTCATAATATTCTATTCGCTCTCGGCCATAACAAACTGAGAATTTCTGTAGACTACTACGAGATTTTTTTATAGCTCGTGTTTAAAAGAAATTGAATTATTATGGAGCTTATAAATGATGGATAAGCAATATCCAGCACACAGAGTTTATTTTACGATGGTCCTAGGGACGAAAAAAAAGCGCTTCGCTTGCTTAATAAAGAATAAAAGCGATACATTAATAGTAAAGTAGTTTGGAGTACCTTGCTGAATACCTCCTGAACAAGGAATTATAATTTCAGAGTGAGTTCGGTGCATTTTTAATGCCAGTGTACTGTATTTTTTCATGAATGCAGTGATTCTGGGTGAATGAAAGATATATCAAAGTTTAAACGTTATGCGTGACGCTGAGCATGATACGATAATGGAATTTTACGGATAACTTTTATTTCCTTTTTGTCATATTCTTATTTATTTCTCATGTTTTGCGAGTGCTTTTACAAACATTTAATATAACATAATACCAGACCATAGCCAGACCCGATAAAACGACCCGTAGTTCAATTTTTTTTCAGATTGAAACCCGCAGCAACAACGAATCGCTTTTCTACTTTCCAAACCGTACCATCAGGATCTCTAAGTAGATATATTTCCAGTTTTGATGGCAAAATTAAATGGTTGCTTTGCGGTACTTAACAACCTTTGAGAGTGTGGTTTTTTAAACCTACGCCACACCCTGTCCCTTTTAGAGTACAGATGTAATGTTATGTGGTTTTAATCTGCTTGGGTCCATTCCGAACCATACTAAAATCTACTATAGATGTCCGCGGACATCCCTAATTTGTTTTATAAGGCATCAAAACATCGTAGTTTCACGCGTGGAGGCTTTGTCCGGCGTATAGGCCTTAATGCCTCCTCGTTAACATCGCATTAAGCCATGAAACACAGCCCTCATCACGATGAAAGCTACCGATCTTTGTATCCTGGCTTCCATTACCCACCGCTGTCTAAAACTGCTCACTTTTATTCATCTCAACCAGTATTCCGATACACCCTTTTATAAATTCCCTTTGACTAATTCTGAACGCATTCATGGGCGTAATTTACATTGAGATGCTTTTCATTCCATCGGAGTAATTAAAATGTATGTTTTTGCCTCTCATGTTATTTCATTTATGGCTATCGCTAATCAGATTTGCGTCTTTCTCAAGTTTTATATATTTTTTAACGAAGTCATCAGTTTCAGGTTTTTATTTTGCATTTTCAGAACTCATTAGAATGTTGTGATGTTCCTATATTTTCTGAATTCAATGAAGAAGTGCTACTTCATTAGTTTAAAACTTATTGGAAAAGAATATAGCGTAGTAAAAAAATAAAAATAATTTAATAGTAACAAACGCATTTATTCGATTCGAATTAAAACAAAAATTACTTAGAAAATGTGTAGTACAGCTACGAATACAAAAGAATCACCGAATAATGTAGTTTTAAAAAAGGCATCTAATCAAAACATACATTAACAACAACATTAAAAAGTTACAAATACGTTTATATTCAGTACATATTTTATAATATCATAAATTATTTAGTTCATTTAAACAAAAAAAAAGAGAATAAAATTATGTGGAAGAGCTACTAATAGGTTTATATATTTTTTTTCATCAGAGAAGAAGAGTTATGATAACTTTGATTAAATTCATGTAAATCATTAACATTTATAATATAAAACATAACATACTTCAATGAACAATCATTATTTATCTAAATCGTTAGATCTGCTGCGTTCGTATGTTATCTGAAGTCCACTGCATTCGCTAAACTGCAACAATGAAGAAAACAATTATTGAGAATGTTCACGAATATCATCCGCAATTTTCATAATATTAGATATATTGATTAAATTGCTTTATTTAAATATATAAAAGTAAAGTAGAAGTATAATTTATTACCTGCGAATTTCTTAAAATCGGGCGTGATCTATGATACCATTCAGATAACTCCCCTCAAGTTTCAGCTCCTGTCGTTACTATAACGTTCTGCAAAACGTAAAAATAATTTTATTCCATCAAACACACTCACGGCTTTATTAAATTATTAAAAAGCATTAGGCATTTGAGGAATCCTATTCAGAGCTATGAAAAGTCGCTCCGATCATTTATTTTTATGAAATGCCACTTCAATTCTGGTTATTCCAATTACTTCTTTGAAAACTCTACGACCTGTCAATTGAGATTCATTTCTACAAAGATTATTAAATGAAAAACGTTTTATCTTTAATGAATTTGAAATGGATTCAATTGTATATTATGGTATAAGTTGAAGAATCTAATCGTGGAAATGAGCATCACCTGATTAATGTCTAGTGATTTTTCACACGTTGGACATAACCAGTCTCCGTCGGGGGCTGAAGTGATTCCTACACAGGAGAAATGGTACCATTGGAACTGACACCTAGGCCCGTCGCATCCTATCATCGGGGCACCATCAATGTACTTCCCGCAAGTACAGTATTCTGTCTCCCGTTCCGGAATTAAACTGCTGTCTCGAAAGATTTCAGCATTTATCGGCAGAATATGGCACTTATGAGCTGCAAATGGCCATCGCTTCACTTCACATTGCTGGCAGAAAGTGCTCTCTGTTCCATGGCGCCAATATAGGTGTTCTAGAAAACGTTTATAGTCATTGTAATGGACGAAACACTGCCCACACGTAAACTTATTTTTGTTAATGGAAACTTTGGAGGTACGCATTTCAAAGCTGCTGGTGAAGCGGGATAGTGAAGTCAAGCCTTGCACAAACGATAGTAACTCTATCGACACTGCTGTCCAAATAATTGAATGACTCCAAACTCCATAATTTTATGTGTCAAAGACAGGGAGGGGGGTGTAATTAACGCACCCTCATTAAGAGTAAGTGGCTAAACGAGCGGCGTTATCGATGAAGTACTATAGGAGCTAATTAGTTTGCAGAAGATAATTAATACCTACACTAATTGTAAAAAAGGTAAGGTCTAATTAGGTCGGATTAAATAGTTCTTGCTACAGTATTAGTATTTTTAGTTCCGAGAAAAAAAAAAATTGAGTCAACAATTATTCTATTTTTCATATCTTTTTACCCTTTACATAAACTTTAGCTAAAAAAATAATATTATTTTTCTATATTGCTACGCAAAAACCAGAAGAATAGAAGCTCTACAAATACTTTTATGAAAACAAGTACAACACATATTGATCAAATAATCCGAAAACTTCAAATAGAAACTATATGCAAGTAAAAATTCATTGTATTTTCGAAACAAGACTGAGTAAATAATTTAATTTCAGCGAAGATTTTCTACTACAGTTATAATAACCCGAGTTGGCCATAGCCACCATAATACTCATACAGCTTCACTACACAATTCCTGTAGCGAAGGCTTCCTAATTGAAAGTAGCTGTTCTCTATAGAGCCGTTCTGGTTATCATTTTAAATAGAAAGGACACAAAGAATCAGATGTTAGGGTTAGCGTTCACCACCAGCGGCTGTGTAGCTCTGATATGTAATCGAACGGTTCAAATTCAAAAGCTAAAGAAGACGCAAAATTCATTACTGTGCGGTGTACTGATAAAAAGTAAAGGGGTAATAAGGTTTTTTTTGGTGGTGACACCCGGGCGTTTCCTCCTTTCGCATCAAACACAGGTACCTCCCGAAACTTCCGTGTCCGGTGAGAACCTGCGTCATGCGGTAGGTCAGGACGCCGTGACGCCTGTCCAGCCACTCCTCAAAACGGAGTCACAGGATGCCCAGGGAGTAATAAGGCTAATACAAACAAAGATAGAAGAAGCATACGCGGGTTCGATCGATTCCCACACGGAGCAAATATTTGTATGATCTAAAAGTAGTTGTTTCGGGTGTGGGCGTTTGTGTATGTGAATTTATTTATGTTTGTAAACGCACCCACGACATCGGAGAAATTCCTAGTGTGGGACAACGTTAAAAAAGCTATTGCTACTGATTTCAACAATATTTCCGTTCATAAAACAAATAGTCTATTTAACTTTATTTACCTACGTATATTTATGATCCTATAAGCTATCTGGGACCCGAATCGTAGGTACATAAATATTTTTACTACGTTACGTCAAATCAAAGTACCAATTTGAAAAGCTGACATTTGCGTCCCTTTTTTTACTTTAGTAAAATCATCAAACGAGTCCTCTCATCCCGCCCCGGGGGGCGGGACTGTCAGACTTATACTGACTAAAATCGGTCTCCTTCAATCATCAGCCTATACATGTTCCCACTGCTGGGACACAGGCGTCCTCTCTGCGAGAGGGAGTGGGCCATAATCCACCACGTGAACCCAGTGCGGATTGGTGAATGTCACATGTCTTCGAATTTTTGGTTCTAGGACATGTCGGTTTCCTCACGATGTTTATGTTGTTGTGTCCCGTTTCTCCTTCAATAAACCTTTAAATTCTGAAGTCACGGTTACCCGATGAGTTAGTTAGAGGATTTGTGTCCCCTTTTCGAATAATTTCACCGCCTCGCAGATCGCAACGTGTCGGTGGACGCGAACCCTTCAGGCGGCACTTAGATAACAGACGGTCTTTTCAATCGAGGCGGGAGCTTCCTTGTATGTATAGCTTTCATCCCGGCTTTGTCAAAGATATGAATAAGAATAATCTATAACACTTGAATAGCTTTTCAGGTTTAAGGAAAGTATTTAAGTATTTTATTGAAGAACTAGCTGCTGCCCGCGACTTCGTCTGCATGAATGCGTTGAAGGTTAGGTAGGAAGGTTCGCTGCTCGTTCCCCGTAGGTGATAGCATGATATTATGTAGCCTATATGTTGACCCGACTTCTTAATAATATTCGTGACGAAGAAAAGGCAATTTGTACTTTTTGAGTTTATCCCGGATATACATGTACAGACAAGTTTACAGTTTATATCCAAACAAACCAACTACTCTATCCATTTTATCATGGATTTTTCGGTTACCACCTAACTTATCAAATTATCCTACATGTTGGTGTTAGGTCAAGTCCCAAATGTCCGGCTCTAACACGGAATGTCCAGCTTAATTAACTGCGCTATCTTATTTTTGATCTGACAACCCTACGCGGGTCCATCAACTGCATTTAATGGTTTCTGCTCACAATGGCTAGTGTTAACCACACCTCCATATCCCTTGATAGAACTACTTTTATAGACCTTTTGTGAACGAATGAAGCGAAGAAAGCAACGCGTACTGCCGTCGTGAGTTAAGAGCTTTTTCTCTTATCTGCAATAATTTCACGTGATTTTCATAGAGAGTGGATTGGTTAGCAAATTGGTGGTAGTCCACTGGTGGATTTAGACCTATCACATTGCACAAAATCAAAAGTCATTTATTCAAATTAGGCTGATTTATCAGCACTTTTTGAAGGTCAATTTTTACAAAAGACAGTCCCCCAAAGCGCTGACACTTCCTAGAGTTTTGGCTGGGAAGAAGAAGTGGCGGAACAAACTCCCCAGCAACACATCCGTCTGTACGGTTAGAAAAACAAACAAGATTTTTACAATTTAATAGAACATTCACATTATATCAATCCGAGATTACACCTCAATAGTACTAGAAGGCACATAAAGAAAAACTAGGACCATCCAACATAGTAAAAAAACAACATAAACAGACGGACTCAACTAATTCCTTAGCAAATCTCATCTAACTGCTATCAACCACCCTGAGGAAAGCGTTGTCCAGTAACCACTCCAGCCACCAACGGAGAGGCCGCGGATCTGTCTCATCAAGTAACCGTGACCCGCTGGAACTTAAAAGACTATTGAAGGACACCCTGGATTTTAGCCATTACGAGTCTGACAGTCCCTCCTGTCCTTACCTGGTTGCCGGACGCATTTGATAATTTTACCTTTATTATTATTTTGAAAGACACCAACGAACATGGGATCCCTTTCGAAATAAAATTTCTAACTACGAATTTCATTTCATTTAAGGAAAATAGTCTAAGAAGAAGTGCTATTACAAATTGTACTAAGTAGTCGATGAGGCAAAAATTGTTTGTGAAACTAAAAAAAACCTCTATCGTGTGACACTACTGACACTCCAACTTTTGCACGTCCGTACCGACGCCAGCAAATACCTACCTCAATCTGACAAATTTTCCCAAGCGAAAATCAATATTCTGCAATTGTAATAAAGTGCAAAATTACTATTTAATTATGTAGCTTGATGTGCTGGCATTCATTATAAATATTTTTTAAATAAAGGACGTAGAACTGACTCTTCAACTTTCTACATTTACATGAATAGAGAATATTTATATTTGAATAAACACGTTATCTAGAATAAGTAACTATGCTTTAGAGATCCCTGTAACATGATGCCGTTTACTAAATAAATAAGATCGCTACATCAATAGATACACAGACGGAATAGGTTTTCAATTTGCAAAGGGAAATATTCATGCCTTACATAAGACTGCTATTCAACCAATAATAAACAGAAAGTCATACCTTTATGAGCTTAACTTTTTTTACAAGAAAAGAAAGGGTACAAAAATAAATTTACTGAATGAAAGAATGATTGCAATTGCTTTGAAAGTGTTTCATATTGGCTTCAATGACATTGAAAGATTCTATTATACAAAAATATAATTATGTGATAGCTAAAGGTGATGATAAACTTGAGTATTCAGTTGTAATGAGCATTTTTGCAATTTTTAAATTATTTAAAAAAACGAGAGCGTTTTATTGAGCTTTTTGCCCAGCCAACTGTAAGTTAAGTCACTGACATCTTCATGAATATTTTTTAGGACCATCTACTAGAGCGTTCGCTATAAAAATCGTGAAATTTTCGTAGCTACGAGTATATTTGGCTCTATGCTCGGCATTATTCTTTGTTCAGTTCGGCAAAATTAAAAACGGCGAATGCTCGATGACAAGTGAATACACAAGTCTGTCAGTACCTTTATGAGTTAGTTTGTTGGAAAACCCCAAAACGTAATCCAACATATTTTTCACTTTGTTATTAA
This sequence comes from Agrotis segetum, assembly GCA_036375495.1. Classification (NCBI taxonomy): domain Eukaryota; kingdom Metazoa; phylum Arthropoda; class Insecta; order Lepidoptera; family Noctuidae; genus Agrotis; species Agrotis segetum. The sequence goes on from JAQSVV010000152.1 coordinate 220,237, forward strand.
CATTTTTGCTGACCGAGAGTCTTGACAAGGCCGTCTAGTTGGTACATTAATGACATTTTAATCTTTTCTAACAGTACTGATTAAATTCTAATTATTAATTGATAAATTAACTAATGGCTCTTTAACGACTGATTAATAAATTCTTTCGCAAATGAAGACTAAAGTGTGTTACAAAAAGACAGATAAAGCTATCCTACTACTATTATACCTATAAAGGCGAAGTTTGTAAGTATGGATGTATGGATGTTTGTTACTCTTTCACGCAAAAATCACTGAACGTATTTGGCTAAAATTTGGTACACAGATAGTTTATAACCTGGATTAACACATAGGATAGCTTTCATATATAAATATATGCTAACAGTAGGAAACAAGAAAAATATGAACATGCACCTACAATTTGTTCAGGTGTAAAGGTCATAGCCGTCGGCTCCCTGCTCACCGATCACCTGACAACGTATATGTATGTAAATCCGCTTGCAAATTTTTAACTTTCCAGCGGGCTTTGTTCTACCTTCCTTTAGTTTTCTTTACTTACCTCTTTGCTTGGCTAGCAGAAAATTTTAAATATATCTAAAGACCAAATTAAGATACGAGTGTTTTTATTATAATTTTATATTATAGTATCACAAAATATAAATCCACACTTTCAAGAATAAAATAGTAACTTTTAATCAATAATAATAACTACGTTAAACAATGTCATAAACATATATACCTATGCTGTTGTAATAGCCATTTGATATAAACAATACCCAGTTCGACAGACAAAAGGAAAAAACAGGAAAATCACCAGCGAGATCTCGAAGCAATATCAGTTTAGTAACGACAGGACATATCGTCGCGACTGTAAAAACAGTGCGCAAACGGCTGTCCCCAACACGCCTCGACATTTGCCTTGAATACGAATATATCTGCGTCTGACCTCATTCAATATCCTTTTTCCAAGCGAACAATTTTATCGTCTTTGTTATTTCCACCCAATGAACACTAACCCCTCGAAGGAAATGATTGTGACGTGCACACAAAATCTTTTACTTCTTAAACCTTAAATTCGGAAATCTATCGGGATTTCTTTTACTTGGAAAAGTTTTACATCAGCTTATTTATTAGCTATTCAATTATGTACCTAAGTAAGTTTAAATGAATCTCAACGGATCATGATTCTCCAAAAGAGTGATAAAAAAATCGTGACAGACATATTTGTGATGTTTCGATAAAAACTACAAACCTTTATAACGTAATAAATGGGATTCGAATGAACCTCAATGGTAGTAACGTGATCAGATTCGCAATATGAAAACTATGAGCAACGAATTTCTTCACAGTGAAATGCAGCCATTCAGGAACGTGACTCAATATTATCCTCTTAAGTCGATGGATAAATTTATTCACCCCATATTTTACCAATCGTGGAATATTCATTCATATAGTGTCAATATATTGAAACGTTCGAAACTGTAGTGAACGGTCACGTAACCTGGAAGATATTAAGTCCATATTTTGTCGGAGAGACATCTGAGAAATCTGGTTATGGACATGACAGCTTTATCGGAGACGGTATCTATAAATTGTAAATCAATGCAGAGCAGATAAGTTGAACACTAAGAAGTCCGTAGCAAACAAGCATGCAGACTAGCAGGCTTAGAACCTGCGATGTCCTGTTTCTGTCTACTAGACCCTTTTATCAACAAAGCTACCACAAGTAATGCCCACAAGGTTGAATTCTCCATCCCTTTCTTAACGTAACGAACAGGTAGGCCTTATATCAATAAGAGAAAACAAAACCTTACTGTACTCACAGTATCAAAACTCGGTCGTCTGGAAGGTACATCTCAAGAAGTTCACAATGGAAGTATAGTTTACAGAGCCATTCGCGTCGAACAGCTAGTTAGGCAAAGTTAACAACAGTTCATGTCGACTGAATAAGAAAGAGCTGTCGCAACGTCTCCAATGCATTCAATGAAGAAAAAAACTGTTATGTTAAGTTATTTTACAGTCGACCGCTCTCTTTCGCAGTAGACGCGGCGCGCGAGCATTCTTCCCGAAGTTGTCGAGAACTTGCGGAGTTCTACACAATTCATCGACATCACTTCGCCTTACTTTGGATTAAGTTTACAAAATTTCGTGTTCACTCGGTCGATCGTGATTTATAGTTGACTCTGGTCGCCGGACTAGCACGTCCGCTTCATAAAACATCATGCTGTTTTTGCAATTTTAAAAGTAGCCTCTGATGTTTTGAATACCTACACGTAAACAAGTTTTTCTTGTAATAGATAGACGACAAATCATTTTTTGTAGTTTTGTTTGCTACTATTTTACGCCTGAACTACAGAACTGATCTTAATGAATTTTGCTACCTAAAGATAGTTGAGGGTCTCGAGGCGGTTATAAGCTCCTTTTTTAAAATAAAACTGGAGGAAGGATGGAGAAACGAGAGAGAGAAGGCTAACACTAATGTGGAACTCCAAGTATAGGATTTGTTTTTTTTTTCGATTTATTGCATCCTCTTTTTAAGGCTAAGTTGTCAATTTTTTAGACGGTAGGTATATTTTTCCACACCTTTCAAAACTACAAAACTAGTGAAATAATTCCACAAAGCAATTAAATTAATATGACATTTTACTAATTCATTCGTAAAATGAATATGTTGTCAAAACCATGTTACAAAACTAATTAGCTTAAAATAATATCCTATTTTAAAATATGCTTTGCAATTTCTATGTACAATTATGTAATTAGTTGTGAACTAACGATTTTATTTTAAATCCTTTATTTTAATTTTCCTTATTGAATACTTTTTTTTTTTTGTTTATTTGTTAAAAAAAGGTACAGCGGTTTTGTAAACATTACACCTGGCAAACTGCAGAGCAGTTCATCGGCAGTAGGTTCTTATGAATTTTGCACGAATCTTTGCAGAAATAAACGTTAAAATTATCTAAATTACTAATTACAAGCTAACTGTAACCCAGGCCATGGTTCTGTGGCCAAACATTTAATAATTCATACGTTTAAAACAAGTATATTATTTTATTTCCTTTATTCTCTTTACTCGATACTAGGTCCGAGACTTCAAATTTTGGACCCCGACCCATTGCGTCGCATACCGTTGCCTTTTCTAGATAAAAAACTTGCTAGATGAAAAATGTGTTGGCTCGACTAATATGTACATAGGAACGATGTAGCTTCCCTACAAGGTAAAAAAATAGTTGGATCATTAGTTCCAAAAATAAGCCACTGCACACAAACTAGTACCTCTTTCTAACGTGACTGATTTCTAAAGTAGTATCTAATCATTGTTTGGTTTTATGTCCGATCAATATCACATATCCGAAGCGCCCGTATTATTCCTGAACCATCAAACTCCGATCATAGGGCTCTGAACAGCCACTACAACGTTCGGTCACTTCCAATTAGAGCCAATACTAGGGTGTTGCTAATCTAAGCCCGAAGGCAATTTACCTTTCATTGGCTTTCACTTGATAACAAGTAGCAGTACAGATTTAGTAGCTCGTAATCCGATGATAAAGAAGGTCTCTTTCGAAATGGGTTTAACAGGAATTTCCTATTAATATCCCTTTTGTGAAGGATCGCAGTAACTGATAGTTACTTCTATAATAGATGCGGAAATAATTCGGTCTATCGATCTGTTCATGTGTCTGTTTGTAACTTTTTTACCATAAGAGCTCATCATCATCATCATCAGCCGGAGGACGTCCACTGTTGAACATAGGCCTCCCCTTTAGACCGCCATACCGACCATAAGAGCTCGTGTACACGATTCTTTCTGTACCGCGTCGTCATTCGCTATTGTTTGAGCTATTGGGCGGCAGCGGCTCGGTGGCGGCACAGACGCGGCGAGCGTTCGACAGCAAAGCGGTAAGGTGGCGTAGCGGTGGCGGCGGCGGCGCGGTGGCGGCATTGTGTAATGGAGCCCTGAAGCCTTTTTTGGGACAATCCTACCGCACTAATCTCGAACCACTGCAACTGTTGAAAGCCAGAATCAACCGTGGCGCCCACTGTAATATGAGACACTGAAGTTGAAACTATCCCGGAGAATGAATTTAACTGTCTTGGATCCTGCAACGAAATGACAATTCCCTTGGTTTTGGCAGCTGTTGAGAAATCAAGAGCACAAACAACACTGTTCTGGTTCAAGACATAGGATTTTATTGCTATAAATTTACTTGTGGGACAATGTTAAGTTGTTGTTGGGCAGAAGTTAGTCCAAATAGAAGCAGTCAATGATGATGCTGCTTTTCAAAATAATTCGTTAGATTCCAAACAGTGGTGGAAACTGGTACCACTGCCGTCAAATTCTGGTTTACTACCCTGATGAATTAGTTCCTAAATTACCAAATAAAACGGAGTTTGATATTTTGGGAATAGTACATTTTGGTATTTGGATGAATAGTTGTACATTTTGAGAATTGGGGATTATGTAACTGAACTTACAGTACGAAACAACAAGAATATCTAGTGATTGGCAACGCAACCGCTACACAAGAGTTCCTCGGTTCAATTCCCTGGTCGAGCATCCATACGTTATTGAATATTTCCATCAGAAGATTTCCATGGAGTCCGAACTAGTCCCGCTTGATCGCAATAAGCTCGTCCACTTCACATGGGACATACATTATAAGTAAGTAAGTACACCACTGGACTTACGAGTACAGTGCTCGACTTACGAGTTGTAGGGCATGTCCTAGAACCAAAAATTCCAAGACATGTCTGTGTGACATCTATCATCCCGCACTGGGCCCGCGTGGTGAATTATGGCCCACTCCCTCTGACAGAGAGAAGGCCTGTGTCCCAACAATGGGAACATTTATAGGATGATGTTGAAGTACACCTCTGCCTAATCCTTCGTGAATAGCAGGTCTGATGTAGAAATATTTACTGTAATATAATTTTTAATTTCTGGCTTATTTTATCTGACGACTCTGTGAGATATCTATGCAATAAACGTATATTGGATTAAAATCGCAGAAAACAAAGTCTTGGCTAAACGCAATCCGCTGAAATTGCCTATAAAAACCACCGACAAACCCCTTTAAAATAAATATTTATGTTTAGTATAACGAAACGTTTTTTGCAATGGAGCTCTGATTTTTCTCTCAATAAATTTTATAACTATAGCTCTCCAGAAGATTACCTACATTAAAAATAAATTGCTGTTTGTATTTACTTTCAGTAAGATACTTTTTTATAATGCTCATGCTTCAGCTGCAATTTGTTCGCTGAGGTGAGTACTTGACTTTTAAAACCCACTTGAGACTAAATCTTGTGTATTTGCACACATAAATTAATGTTTAATGAGATTCTAGCAGCGAGATGATTTTATTCCATATATAATTAATCAACTCCTGAGCAAGGCTTTCCACTGTATGCTTCCAGGTACTTTTTTTGGTGTGTCACCTCGAACCAGGGGGTCTACTCTCTTAGTCCGTAAAGTAAATAGGGCACGGCCCAAAACTTTCTTTTAGCTAAGACCTATTAGTTCTGAATTCATAAGTACAACACATTGGGAGTCGGGACACCTGTCTAACCATGCTCTCACCCATTTTCAGCTTGTATGGTTAACTAATCTTTTCTACTTCTAAACTATAAGAAACGCCTGGAACGTCGGCCGAAGTAATAACTACGGATTTCGTGCTTAGATGCCTGCTACAGTGCCGGTCAAGGTCATATTGCCGCCTTCTCTTAGGCCGTCCTCAGCGGTGACACCTATCCTCAGGGACCTGTAGTATTACCCGGCCCTTTTCCATCTGAACCTGGCAGTCTTCGACAATAATTCGTGTTGATGATTCATTCACTTTATTTCAGACAGCCACTCTTACCAAGGATTCTAGAGGTCAGATAGACAGTCGCTCCGTGTAAAATACTGAAAGGCTGCAACAGCGTGGCTGAAAAAGGGATAGGCAGATGATGATGATGATTCATACACTTTATTTTATACCTCCACAACAAAAGACACACACATTTTCCAAGTCAGTGCACGAATTTACATGTTCTCATGCAAAGATTTATGACTAGATATTTTAACTACTTATCCGGCAGCCGATATTCTATTTTCATCCAAGTGCTACATAAGAAAGCTTCTTACTTTTTTACACAAAAAATATAATATAAATGAGATTAACCCGTTAGTGCTGAGGTACTGAGGCAAAGCCCCGTGCCGATGAAATCTCCGCCACCGCCCGCGCCGGCGCGTAAACGGCATATAAATAACGTTTTATGACATATTAAATTCCGCTAAACGTTAAATATGCCATTCTCATGTTTGAAGTGTTCTCGACGAGAAAAATATTAATTTTCAAAGTACAGAACATACGTTTAAACGACAATTGCAAACCCCCTCGTGTGTGAAAATTCAGAGAACGCGGAACGGTCCAATCTCCATAAAAACTTTATGTTGGATGTGATTAAATTATTAATAACCGTTACCGTACCGTGTAAAGATTAAGTAAACGTGTACTGTGGGTATATTAAGACTTCTCTGATGATGTTATTATACGCCTAGAGATGGGGGCGAGAATAGGTATTTTATGACTAAGAATTTTCAGTCTCAGAATATCCGCCTTATCAAAATAAATATGAATTCCGCAATAGATGTTCTGTGAAATCATTAACATTATTTTTCAGTTCACGTGAAAACAGTGATGAACCCTTTTTATTATGAAATCTGTAACTTGTTTTATTTGGTGCTCAAAAACACACACTTAAAAAACAAAATGCTTTTAGCATCCCGATAAGTTATAACAAAAAAGTGCTGTTTTATTTTAAAACCACGTTCCAGAATAATATTCTACTTTTCCACATTTATTTTAATATGCGGATTACTGTGTAACAGCGCGATAACACACGTGTGAATCTTCATAACGAGGAATCCATTACCTTTGTGACTACGCCCTAAAAATCTCATCAAATTGCGATTACAGTAACACTCGTCTCATCTAGCATATGTAGACTGTATAATCTAATAGCCACTTCTCTCCCACGAGGGCTCCAAATCCCTTTTTTCGTACATCGTAAACGGAAAATTCAACATTGAATATTCTCACGTCAAATCAAAAATCCTTAAAATGAAGAGCTATAATAATTTTATGATGCTGCACTTTTATTGTTATTGCCGCCTTCACGACAAATTGGTTTTATACGAGAAATATTTATCTCCACGTTTGCAGTACTGAAGACGTAGATATGAGAATAACTTAAAGAACCCACTTAGGTGTCATGCTGATCTGGTGAAAAGGGTACAATGTCGGGAGTACAAATTGTGTTTCTTCATCCCGCCCATGTCGTTAAAATCTGTACCTACCACGAGTGAAAATCTAGGTACAATAGACCCCACGTATTGTAAATCTTCGCCTCACTAACTAGGGAAGCTACCCCTATTAGTAATTAGCATAATAGAGCGTCCACTTCTACCTGACATTGAACAATATTGAGGTCGTACTGCTGTGCTATTCTCTAAGAATTGTTGCCTTGTATACAGCGCTGTCTCAAAGTGGAAACTACAGTTTGGTATTCTTTATGCTACTAACAACGACGTGTCGCGATACTGTCTCAGGGCCCTGTGTCGACTATGAGCTCGTCCTACCACGCAACCTGCAAATTGTATTTTAGAGAATAACATAGCCATAAGTATCTTAAAAAAATGTTCGATACAGCAATGTTTTTTTCATTTATTAAAAGAGCTTTATTTAATTTATACGGTACACAAGTTTTTAGGGTTCCGTAGTCAACAAGGAACCCTTATAGTTTCACCATGTCCGTCCGTCCGTCCGTCCGTCCGTCCGTCCGTCCGCCCGTCCGTCCGTCCGTCCGTCTGTCCGCAGTTTAGCTCAGAGACGCACAGTACTAGAGAGCTGTAATTTGGTGTGAATATACGGATTAGTTGTGGCGAAAAAGTGGTAAAATAAAATCTCGTAAAATATTTTTTTTTAGGGTACCTCCAGTACTTACACGTAAAGTGAGGATTTTTTTTTTTCTCGCGTACCCATTAGTGTGGGGTATCATTAAATAGGCCTTTAAAAAATAATGATAGTTTCCATTAACAATTTTTTGATAAAAAAATTCGTTTGTAAAATATTAAGCTTTAAAGTGCTAAATTTTGCTCGATTCGAGTGTCCCCCCCCTCTACCAGCTAAACGGTTATGTTTGGGGGTGTGAAAAAATTCACAATAGTAGTACATATAACGAAGTTTAAAAGAAAATTATCATGACTAAGTAGGCTTTACAACTTTACGAGTAATAGTCGACCAACTTATAAAATGTACTTGATATCATATTTTCTTAAACAAAATGTATCGGAGACAACTGCAAATATAAGTTTGTCAACTTTATTTTTACAGCTTTTATAGGTATGTTTTTTGGGGATAGGTAGGTTTTTATCGTAACTATTTTTAACTAAATTCAAAAAAAGGAGGAGGTTCTAAATTCGTTGTAATCTTTTTTCTTATGTATTTTCCCGATTTCTCAAAGACTCCTGGACCGATTTTGAAAATTCTTCTTTTTAAATTAAATTCAGCGAATCAGTTTAGTTAGTTCGCATAAGTATTTTGATGGGCAACTACGGAACCCTACACTGTGCGTGGCCCGACACGCACTTGGCCGGTTTTTTTTTTACCTTACGATAAAAAACTAGTGTTATTTTAAAACGTTGTTTATTAGTAGAAGCCAGAACTGCCGATCGAAGTAAAAGTCGGTAAATTTTTTCAGGGTACGGCTATAACTTTCAGAGGGCTGGGCCGCAATGTTTAGAAGTGTTCAAGATAATGCCCCGGGTGATTGAAACTTTAGTAAAAGCACAGGTAGCCGTGTGTGCGAAATCTTCACAGGTAGAGCCGTATTTCAAGATACCTACTTTGTACCCACCAGTTTTATTTTCGTCTACGTCATCGGTATAGAGGAGATGAAAATCCGAGAAAATCCTTCAGGGACGCCAACATTAGCATATTTATTAGTATCATCCAAGCGGCGTCCGCGCTACGCCACGGATCTGTTATCAATAATGACTTACGCGGAATTACAATAAAATTTATATTGACTCGTGGCCATTATTAAAACCGCCTTGAATCGGCTCGTTATATGGAAATGAGAGCAAACTCGGCAGATACCTAGAAAACGCTTACAATTTAATTACTTACTTCCGAAGCGAGACGACAAATGATTTATTAACATAAATATAACGTTTTACAGCCATGCGTCTGTTTTACGTGGGTAAAATAAACATGGTGTTATATGGGACGTTGTTTGAGTGTTCCGTTACGAAATATAAGCAGGGTATTACAAAATAATTTGCATCTGCTAATAATGGAAGCAGTGACTTTGTCCCGGCTTTATTAGAGACATATATACCGTCGGAGTACCTTGTCGGTGTGCTCCGGACTCCGGAGTCAGGGCACGTACTGCAGCGCTAGAGGATGTATCTATTATTTTACATAGGTCTTAGTAGCGTATAGCGAGTGTTCCGTCCAGCGTCGTCTTACTAAGAACAGATCACGGCTTCCATAGAAATTCCAGAAGCTAGAGATATTGTGGCAGATACGTGGAAACAACATGATACGTCACAACTCTATACATGTCATCGATGCCACGTCATCATTGATAGGTATTACCTACAGTTTGGATATATTATTACACAGAAGAGTAGTTGTTAAGTATATTTGACAAACCAATTTGTACATGTATTTAACCAAATAAAAATTATATTCTCAGATACTTTAATATACATCGTAACTAATAATTAAAAACACGAAAGTGAATTTGTTTGTTTATCATGCTTTCACGTCTACATCGCTGCACGGATTTTAATGAATTGTGGTGCAAACATGTGCAAATGCGATCCCGGAGATGGTAAAAATGGCGGGTGAGTGAAACCGCAAGCAAAAACTAACAAGAAAATATTGACGATAATATCCTACTAAAAGTTAATGCAGTAAACTGACATAATGTAGTTAAGTCCGTCCTATATGTAGGTATAATCTAGTATGCATATGCATTGAAGTTATTATGCAAATATTATGAGCCGGTGCAACGGATGGGCACTTATCTTCTCTTCACTACAAGGCCCGCCCAGTTTCATACGCACCAGTTTAAAACGAACTTCGAAAGCTGTGCTTGAGATTTTCAAGAATTTTAAATTAAATAAAGCTAACTTGTCTGATAAATACTGCTTATATTTTGATATCGGTCGATTTTGTTTTGTTGTGAGAAATTAGAGATATAAGAACTGTTTTCTGTCGTTGCCTAGAATAGTTACAACCAAATTATCTAAATATACCTTAGTAGCTTCGCTGGCATCACCCCGCTTTTCTCCCCTTTCAAGTTTTATGCAAAAATAACAAACCTGTAACCATCACTTTACCAAATTTATCAAAATTGGTTCAGTGAATAAATCACTTTATCACATTTGATAACCCAAATAATTTATACATTAGTTCCGGAGATGATTCTACATATACAAACACAAACAGCTAACACCAGCAGTTAATAACAGCATCGATGCAGCTAGAAATGGATACAGCAGAGCAAACAAATCACGCAAAGCAAAACGTGAATGTATCCAAGTGATTGGCGAGCACAGGTCTGATTGCGTAGCTCGTTCATTCGATTTGGAGCTTTAATGTAACTCCGTTGACTTTACCTTTTGTCCGGTCGTAGCTGGGTGTCATTGTGCGACCAAGAGGTGGTCGTATGCAAATATAATTGCGGGCCGATGCAACGGACGGGCGCGCATTAGTAGCGCTTTGTGCGGGAATGACTCGGTCCATTTCACACCGCTCTCTGCAAATTAGCCGCTTTCGAGTCTACTGTTAGATACGCCTAGTCGTATTTCTCTGTTCCCTTCATGAACGGATCATAGTAAAATCATTTTGGTCTGCGTAGCAAATATTGTTTCTGGACGTTTCACGTTCCATGCATGTTGCTGTCGGGCAGTTTGAATGAATTTCACAGTATTATGTTTGAAAGTTTTGCTTTCTTTGAGCCTTACGCCTTAAATTACCAAAGGTCTGCCTAAGGCATAGTATACAATATAGTATCACCACATTACACCAGTTACATTTTTAGTCACATGTCAGAAAGGACGTGGTAAGTAATCAGAAATTCTAAATGGAAAAAATCAAGTATTTGACTGACCAACACCTACTGAAAATGCTAATAATAGTTCAAACACAAAGTATTAATCAGAAATGCTTTTAGTTTATCGCATCCAATCAATTCGTATTTTTGATCAGTCTTGAAATTGAAAGCTATGCATAAAGCTAACTAAAATCCCTTTAGTTGTAAAATAAATCGAACGTCGAGTAGGCACTGACTGAAAGAAGTCGAAAGCAAATCAAAGCCAAGTAAAGTTTGTCAGTTTTTCTGCTCTGATCCACTGAAAAATAAACCCCAGAGGATTTATTCATGCAGAAATATCATTAACGCTATGCGAGTCAAACGCGGATCATTTTCCGCGCGAGTGCCGGTCGCTGCATACAAACAGAATCACAGAGTGCGCGCTAAATACGCCCGTGTTCCAATTAACTTTGTCGTAGAAAAAATGCGGAATTAGGAACGCAACTCACTCTTTTCATTCACCAGAATGTGAACGCGACCATACGAGTTGGCCACCGCGCGATTTCCGAACCAACTTAGTTTAAAATTTGTTCTAAATTCAAACGAAGTCGCTCTTTGTAGTTCCCTGTGGACGCAAGATAAGGCTATTTCGGAGGTAAATTCTGTACTCGTATAAGTATCGCTTCATTGGTTTTGAATTAAAGATACTTTGTTTTCTGAACTTTCGTTGCTATTGGAATCACGTACAGCTACTAAACATACTTTGGTGTTAGCAAAGTTTATGAAACGTAAAATAAAATTTAAAACTCTCGTTAATCTATAATAAGCATTCACATTACTTACAGCTCACAAGTTACAAAGATACTTGATTAATTTCAGTTTAATCCTAGGGAATTAAATGCGTTTAAGCTGTTAAAGTATTTATTTTGGAAGTTTAAAGGCTGTCTCTTATCTTGGTACAACGTTGGGCACAAGTGTTAGGTAAATATTTAGCAAAACCTTGTAATCCTTAGGGTTTTTGCTCGTCGGTGCGGCGGCGCGCGGCGCGACCCGCGGTATTCCTTTGTCCTACGCTTAGTGAGAACAAGCCCTCTTATCATCACGCTTTGTGCGCAATGATAAATTGTTACCGCAACTTTGCTGTTTTACCTTTTCTTTTTAAAAACTGTTAATTTCATAAAATGTTTAGATTAAATTTTCATTGCAATTTGATCTACGTCTAATAACTTTAAACGGTATGTTTAAACTTATTTTTCACGTGTAGGTACTTTAAATTTAGCGTACACTAATAGCGACCACGCAGGAGTTAGCGGGACGAACTAGACAGATTCTGCCCGAATTGGAAAGAGGAGGCACAGTGTCGTGAAGGATGGAAGGAGTGGAGGGAGGCCTTTGCTCAGGAGTGGGACAGAGCGGGCTAGGAAAAAAAAGAAGTAGCGGCTTTATCAATTTGAATATTTTTTGCATTTAGGTAACGGTTTGCTTTATAGGTCTATTCGGACATAATGTATTGAATCTCCAAGCTCGGTAGCCCAAGTACAAAGAATATTGGTTTAATATGGAAATACTAACCAGCCCGGCATCCTAATACCAGGAGTAAGGAAAGCCACATTCAATACATTTTAGTTAGGTACACCGTCCTTGTGGATTGGCTCCTCAGGCAACGTTACAGACTGGATGCAAAAATTACAAGCAGGCTTCTTCTTGAATAGGTAGACGTTATTAAACCGAGTTTAGTTAGAAAACTGAAAAGGATATGGGTGATATTTTAGAACATAGTTTTTCTGAACTCTCAGACGTTAAATGTGATACATGCTAAAGGTTTATAAATGGTACAATATTTGGTACATCTATCGTCATTCCCATCTAGGGTACCCTGTGTCGTCACTATCTTTAGAACTTAAAACAGGATTTTAAAGAAACGAAAAATTCAGTTGCGAGCAGGGTTCGATTCTGCGTCTTCTGGATAGGTACTCCAGACGCCTTAACCACTAGGCCATAGCAACCACTACTCACAACGCTGAATATTTCTCGTTCCCTTGTTTTTCGAACGCTGTTTACACGTTGCGCCATCTATTGGTAGTGTATCAAAATTAAAAAACTAAAATTAAAACAGATGCGACATGTAATTGGTATTTACATAGGAACCACCCGTGTACCTACTTTATGTGAATGTATTTATGTACTTTTAGAGTACCTACCATTATAAAAAAATTGGCAAGTTAAAAGCTATAGTGGTGTCTATGGTGACAGGTGTAAAAAAACTGGACATGGTGTTCTTACATTGATATGGCCAGCCATATCAATAAAAAAAACTTATATGTTATCATCATGTTCTTCCTGTCATTATCTCATTCTAATTGAGGACTGCTTTACATGTTTTCTTCTTCCATTCTTCCCTACCATACGACACGTCAACATTCATTTAATTTTCTTTCATATTAATCATTCATTTTTCTCACAATCTATTCACCTTTTCTTTGGTCATCTCCTTCCTCTTCTATGAAACCCCTAACTCATCAGTTACTTAGTTACAATTTCTCTCTGAAACCACTAGTACCACGAACTTCAACCAAATTAAACGCTGACTTATTAAAGCAACACGAAGTCCCAACTCAATTGGGCAATGTAAAATATGTCTAATGCTAGTCATAAAATATTATAACGCAACCGCGCCAATCTATCGGAAGTTTGGAAGTTCCATCAATTAGCTGGAGCCAACTAGGTCGATCGATCTATCACGAATTGATCTGCGCCTTATAGGCTCATCTAGAACAGAAGTATCTAATAAATCAAGTGCTACAATTTGTGGCGAAGCAATATATTGTACTTATTAATTTTGTTGAAATAGGTCATTTATACGTTTGTCTATTACTAGTTTTAGCCATCGACATCGCTCGCCCTCCCCCTTTCCAACGTATATATGTAATGTCTTTCTTTCCAACACAATTATTTGTGTTGCATTTTATTAATTACTAGAGCGCCCGCCCCGGCTTCACACGGGTGTAATCTCTATGCATGTTATAGACATATTTACCTTTCCTCTTGAATCACTCTATCTATTAAAAAACCATAGCTAAGCATACTTCGTTATATACTAAGTATGTAGTGAAGATTTTAATCTATTTTTTAAATTCCAGGTTGATCAAGGATATCTCTGAGAAAGCAATAAGAAATCCTGGGACATCACGCTATTGATAAAATCGACACCAAACGCACCGATTAGCATCAAACTCCATATGGACTGACGACAAAGCTTCAAATATAAACAGGATGTAAACAAATAAACATCTGAAGTAGATGTTTGACAGGATGAACAATTTTATGACAGGAAAATCTGTAGTAGCAAATCTCAGGGAGCTGTGGAGACGTTGTTGTGTGAAAGTGAAAATTTATCCGGAGGGATATCAAAAGCGCTTTTATCTCGCGAGATGACGTAACATTATCGCAATATCCGTGCGTCGGCGCTGTCCCGCGCTGAGAATATCAAGAAGATATATTTTCACGGAACAATGCCTCTCCGGTATCTCAATTTTCATTTCCCCTCGGCGGGACATCCGGTGTGATTTGTAGCACGAGATAATATACAAAACGGTGGCTTCGCGGGACGTCCCGGACTCCGGTACTGCGTCAGCGGAAAATCTAGGCCCTGTCTTTATGTGTAATACTTTAACCGGATTTCTTTATCGGACATCAAGCTGCTCTTTTTCCACGAACACATCAATATCTCTTGCTTTTACAGTATAAAGTAAGTAAGTAAGTAAGTAAAAATAAAACCGTAAGCGTCCAACAAACGGCGTCGAAAGTCGGCACACAATCTCCGGCCTCTGTAGGCGCGAGCATGCAGACAGCGAGTAAAGGGCATCTTGCTGTCCGACCACGGACCATGCCGGGCCGCCTATTTCCAAAGCCTATACCATTTCAGTCACGAGTCAAACTGTAATCGATTAGCTTTTGTTTGTGCATATTTCTCAACAAAACCTAATCTATCTCAGTAAAAAACTTGACTCAAATAGATTAGCTTTTGGAATTTATATTTTCAATGAAAATGCACGGACAAAACCTAGTTCTATATAATTCATATCACTCGAATAGCTAGACTTTTGGCGAGTTATTTTAAAACATTACGTACGAACAAAACCTTGTCGAGTAGAGGCTCACTATCTATATGAGTAAATTTACCTCGGAATTTAACTTTTCTTAAATTTTATAGTAGGTACTACTTGATTATCGTAAATACGACTGTGGGCAACCCGACTCGGACAGGTTAGGTTAGAAGGGGATGGCGGGGTCTGAAAGACCCCGCCATCCCCTTCGTGGTTATTTTTTTTTAAACCACCCAGAAGTAGGAGCACCGCGAAGCGGTGCTCCGTCGACGTTTCCTAACATTTTACTTAGTTTAGTGAAATGACATGATCTCTGACTTTATATTAGTATTTTTTGTCATAATTATCACTAGATACTTTTCTTGATAATTGGATTTCGTGAAATCCCTGATTTCCTCATTTCACTGCGACATGTATAAACAAAACCTGGTCTTTTTTTTAGAGTTTGGCTCGTGCGTGACTAAAATGGTATAGATTTTGTCTGTGCATTTTCTTTGAAAATATCAAAACAAAACCTAATCTATTTGAGTCAAGTTTTTTACTGAGATAGATTAGGTTTTGTTGAGAAATATGAACAAACAAAAGCTAACCCATTAGAGTCCGACTCGTGACTGAAATAGTATAGGCTTTGGAAATACGCTGCCGGGCCGACGGCGCGTCGTGTTCCACGCGCGCCTCAAAGAGCGTCAGCAACATGACGGGGGTCTCTCAGAGGGTCAAAGCCTGCCGGGGTCTTATAAAAATTTAATTAATGCGGGTCTTATTTCCTTACCGTGACCCCGGAACATAAAGGGCTAATGAAGGACACCGTGGATTTTAGTCAGTACAAGTCCGTCAGTCCCTCTCGCCCTGTCCGGGGTCGGACTCATTTGATATTTTTACCACGCTAAAAAAAAAAAAGCGTCCAACAAAAGAGTCTGTGCTTTAAATGTTCGTTTCCATGATATTCGAACGAAGTTTTTTTTCGCATACATTATGAAGACGCCTATTAAAATAATTGTAAATTCAGCTTCCATTCGTAGTCGGTTATACTGGCAGCCATTTTTTCCGATAGTAGATATGAATGGTAAGGTAAATTGAATTAATTATTCTGCATTCCATGTAGTCTTTTTCCTTTGAAAAGAAGTTAGCGTATCCGTAGGTGGTGCTTGCGTAGCTTTATTAAATTCTTCTATTGTAACCTTTTTTAAAAAATGCATCGTGGGTTCGTGCCTTCACAAACATAATATAAACTCTCATACACAAACACCAAGACCCGGAAATAACTATGTACTTGCAGAGCATACATTTGTTTGTCCGTGCAGACATCGAACCCGCGGGACACTGCGCAGCAGCGGATCCTCTAACCGCGGCGCCATCCATCTGTCATAAAATTATGATAATTTCTTTAAGTCAATGTTTTTCAAATTTTCAGCAAGTGATGAATTATTCAAATCGTTTAAACATCGTAAATAAAAATAATACTTTAATTTTTATGCGGAAATCACTACCAACTTCAACAGTAATAGATACTTACAATGAGCAATTTTGAGGCAAATTTTGTAAAAGGTAAGTTTGTAACCTAAGCTTTTAATCCCTTTATAAAGGGCAATGTTCCCAAGTTTGTAATTTCCAAATGAAGCTATGTACTTAACTCCGAGAAAAACGGGGAACGTATAGACTTTTTTTTTAAATAAAGAACATTTAAAAATAAAACGTTGTAAATGAACCTCCTTACAGAAAGTACCTCGGCCTCATTACTTTTGTATTATTTGAGTTACCGCGCAGCTAATAAAGCGAAGAGTGGAGGAGTTGAAAGCAAAGACGCAAGTACGTACTAAAACGACGAGTAATAGCCGCAGAAGTACCTATAACCGCGGTGTACTGTAGTAAAAACAGACTTCTAGCTGATTCCAGCTTATTTCATTTGTTTAAAACTTCATGTCCACTCCCCCTAGGCTCGTAATCACTTGGTCAAGACATTTTTTGTCCTTTCAGAGCTATTTTTAAACGTTTCAAAGATTATTATAAATGGATACAGCTTTGGATGTTGAAATGTTCCATCTCCGGCCTTTGTATGCGAAATAGAGATAAGTTCCACATCAAAGACGTTGTAACGGGAACTATTGAGTCCGATTCTGACGGAACCAAAGTCGTAGCTATCAAATGTTTTTGAGGACCGCATTTATCCGAACGTAAAGGCCTTCACACACAGCAGCTATAATGTAAAGATGTACATTATAGCACGATACATCAAATTACATCTTTCCATTGAAACCGTCAGGAGACCACACATTACAGCTACAATGTATATTTTTACTTCTTCGAATCTCTATGAAAAGATGTAATGAGATGTATCGTGCTATAATGTATATCTTTACATTATAGCTGCTGTGTGTGAACTGTGAAACCCTTAATGCTTTAGGTATCTTTTTGTAAGGCAGGTTCAGAAAGGCGTACCTGTTGGTGTCTAATTTAAATTATGAAACCACTGAAACCTGTTTTATTTATATTTTAATTTAGGCGTTTGTGTATGTGAGTTTATATGTTTCTAAAGGCACCCACGATACAGAAAAAAATCCGAGTGTGGGGTAATATTTTATAAAAATTAAACATTTATTTATTCACTCATTCTAAAATATTTAAACAATCAATAGCATAATTAATCCTATGTCCAACATTGTCAGGGGTGCTATGACAGGAAACCTTCACGTGCGCCCGTGGACTGGAGTTCCTTCTCGGATACGTCCGGGGGAAGACCAGTTTTTCGGGCCGGTGCACCCTGGGATGCAGGCAATAGTAGATTGTTATACAAGGGTGGAAAGGAATCAATTCCCATACGAGGTATTTAGACGCACGAGCGAAGCGAGGGCGGCTATAGTCCGAGTGGGAATTGATGACTTTCACCCGTGTTAAACACTCTACTTTTCATTTCAAATATAAGGAAAGTAAAAAATAGTAGTTTTTCTATATTTATTGATATAGTAATAACACGAGCAGTACCTATTTAATAGTCTTTTTTAATTTAAATTTCAAATATGGAACACATCGCCCGCGTCACCGCCGCGGGCCATCCCACTATAATATGTTTTTTTTTAATTCACATTGGCCGTATACACTCACAAGACCGCAGCATTTTTTTTAATCGATATTTTTCTTAATTATTAAAAAAAAATTATAGCCGACTAACAACTAATTTTAGTTCTATTTTTAAAATTCATTCCCGCCCTAGGGAGGGAAGCAATTACTATGAGTCTTTCCCGCCCAAGGGAGGGAAGCATCGTTTTCGACCCGCTACTCTGATCAAACAAACACTACTTTCCGAGTATGAGAAATGAAAAAACTCTTCCTTAAGCACTGTGTGCCTAAGTGGTCTCTTTGCCCGTATGCGAATAGCCTGTCGTGTGGACGCTCCAACGCGTGTCCCTCTGATTAGCAGAGGGCACAGCGGCGGAGCGGGCTTGTGGACGGTGAGTGATGGGTAGCTCGCCGTCCGACCAAGGACCAAGCCCGGGTCGGTGGCGCGTCGTGTTTCGTGCCAAATGCCTGCTGGGGTCGCGGGTTTTTTCTTAACCCAGGATACCGTGGCCCCGGAACGTAAAGGGCATAGGAAAGAACACGGGTGGATTTTAGTCTGTAAGAGTCTGACAGTCCCTTCCGCCCCACCCAGGGCGGGAGGACTCATTTGATGATTTTACCACGTTAAAAAAAAAACAAATGTCTACAAAAACTTTTTGAAAAAAGGGAACAGGGGACAGTTTTTTTGTGTTTGGTTTTGAAGCCGGTTCCCTTTCTTTTCAAAAAGTTTTTTGAATTAGCCCTTTTTAGTTAGTTCAGATATTCAACAAAAATCTTCATATAATCTGCGTATTTGAAAATCTACCATCTTAGTAAGCAACAAAAACGTATCTATGACGGCAACTTCGTTCCCATTATTGTTATAAACTAAAACCTTTCCCCAGAAAATAACGAACACTTTTCTGCAAACCGCATCGAAATCAGTTCACCCAAACGCGAGATAATCGCGGACAAGCATACATACAGGTCGAACTAAGAACCTACTTTTTTTTTTAAGTCGTTTAAAAAGAATCTCAGTATGGTGCCTTAAGTTACACATATGAGATGGGGTTGAGAAATGTTCGATGCCAGTACCTAAACGGTAGGTACCCACCTCAGAAACTGTCAGAAACAAGGGTCTTTTCTGTTGTTAAGGCTGGGCCAGACTGTTGCAGAACGGTGTGCCTGTCACCCAGAAACAAAGCTTAAAAGTCTCATTTTACCATTTATTCACCGCGGTGCTTCCACAGACGAGCTCTTCACGGGAGCTCCACTAATTGCTATTACAAAAAGGCTTATGTTGAAAATACTAATTTCAGGTAGATATGGTACTTACTTTGTAAGTATACGAGCAGGCTCTTTTGCTGTGGCTGAGTTTAAATAAACATGTCTTATCAAGACATACGTACAAAACTTGGTGAGGACTGTTGGGGAATATATAAGTAAACTTTATCTAAGCTCACGGACGGCTGGCGTCATGCAACCACACCTGGGCCCTCAAAACTATTCCTATACAGTACCGCAGTCAAATACTTACGGCGCGGCTAGAATACCGCACATCTCCCATCTATGTCGAAAAATGTCTATAATAGTAGATTATGCACCGAGGGGCTAAAGGTG
Organism: Agrotis segetum; assembly: GCA_036375495.1. Taxonomy (NCBI): domain Eukaryota; kingdom Metazoa; phylum Arthropoda; class Insecta; order Lepidoptera; family Noctuidae; genus Agrotis; species Agrotis segetum. Next base: position 240,066 of record JAQSVV010000152.1, read on the forward strand.
AATCATATTGAATCTCGAGCGCAATGAAGGATTCGGGATTTAACTCCCGAGCGTAGCGAGGGAGTTAAGAGTTTAACTCACGAGCGAAGCGAGGGAGTTAATACAAGAATCCTGAATGCAGCGAGGGATTCAAGCTAGCCCAAGGCAAAGACACCTTTAGCCCAGAGGAGGATACTCTACTTTTTACACCTACTGTGAGAAAATAATAGCCATAGTACGAAAAACAAAGTATTTATTAAATAAAAAAACAGTAAGAATAACATTTAGAACTAGTTATATAGACTAACATGGCAACGATATGAAGAAGCAATCGTTTTGATTTTTTAGGAAATCGAGAATATCATCCACGCGTAGTAAGGGTTTCGAGAATAGCTTTCCTCTTTCTGGCACACTAAATCAGACTTGGCTGTATGGGCTCAGCTCCCTTTGCCTGCCCCAAAGAGGGACGAAAAGAACCAAAAAAAAAATCTAGGCTGCATGGGCTAGATAGACCCCTTTGTCTTCCCAAAAGGGAAAAGAAAATTAAAAAAAAAAATCTTTCTGGCACCGTTTGTTGTTTATAAACATATTCCAAATTCAAATCACATTATTGACCAGCGGGTAATAATGAAATCCAGTACAACATTATTGGCCGGCTGTGCCCTCGGCCACTAATGACTCACTTTAGGTTAAGGTTGCTTGACATATAATTAGACATTTTCGAGCAGGTGGTGTGAAAAAGTATTTTCGTTGGTCGTAAACACTACAATAAAGTTTAGTGGCCACTTACGAGTATGAACGTTTGCAGCGTTACCCCTCTGTTGTGACTTCCTCCTAACGCCACTGTCCACTTTTAATTTATCTAATGTGCCCCCGTCCCCCTCACATAACACTGCCAGGCTTAATGTATAATCCGACTTGTGTTCATCTATTGAGGTTTTTGTACTTAAATCACTCTCTATGTGACATAAATTTAAAAGGAAAGTACCTTATAGAAGAATTTCTACCTATAATTTATTTCCCAGGTTGATAGTATTTATTACATTTAATCGAAATACATACGTAGAAGCAATTTCCTTTTTTATCTCGAGCTGTCTCGTCAATTCTTCCACTCAGAGATCTATTTGTAATTGGATGTCTGCGAGCACATCTCACGGCCTACCATCATAATTCATCTCTAATATACATAAATGTACATAAAACGTACATTACGATCGTCCTACATATCCCCTACGTGGAGTTATCTCGAATAAATCTTTGTATTAATGATAAGCGTTATCATTTATCTCATAATTTATGGCTAGCTAATAGGGAACGTATGCCCAAAATTCGACATAGATACGTCGTTATTTAAGCAAATAAATATGAAGGACCCTGTTCTCCGGAATAAGATAAAATATTCGATCTTCCCCATTCGATAATATTCCTCATGGATGGATCGCGCATATTTAGTTTGTGAGTAGGGTTATTAATACTAGGGAACTGGTTGCGGTTTACCCATTATTAAATTGAAACAAAACTTTTGGGCACTTTCGATCGTCTCAACAATCTATAAAGACCTTTAAAAAAACCGGTTTAAGTTCAAGTTAATCCGGTTGACATCTTAATACCTTAAATTAGGGTCTACGTTAGTTAGAGGTCAGGTCTAAAGGTCTAACATTAAAAGTTCTGTGGGATATTTAGTTAGTAGGTAGTATCCACCAGCGGCGGCGGCGGCGACTCGCTATTATAAACCTGCCAGTATCTAGCCGCAATCTAAGTTTCAATTCTATTTCTGTACAGATCTGAATATAAATTGAATTTGCAGCCACAATGGAGCGAGCATATTGTCCTCCCCAGGACTTTGCTCGCAGAGAACATTTGTGCTCGACAAATTGATTTATTAACCTGAACCGAAATTGCAGACGAAAAATCTATTCGTTTAGCAATAACGAGGTAATAAACCCGTTTGTATATAAATTATGAACTGCACGGCTTTAAATGGGGTTCTCATTATTTCAAGCTGAATTATGGATAGTGTGGACTTTACGATATAGACCTACATACTGCACTTCATATTTTGTTAAATTAAATATGCAAATTGATCGCTATTATGACTTCTTATGATACCTTTTAGAATACAAAACCAATTTATTGAACACTCCCATGTTCCAAGTACAAGACCTACACAAGTTAATGAAAAGATTTCGTGAAAATCTGACACCAGAGAATGTAAAAGCCAGGTAGGTATAAATAGAATATCGAAAATGAGACCGAATAAGTAAATAAAACAAGAGAGGACTACGCAATTTCAATACAGAAAGAATTCAAGTCGGCCTTATGAGTTGCGCAGAAATCATTCATGGGCAATAACACCCATTTCTACTGGGCGCCACCTCAGTTATTGCCCCGGGATAGGATTATTGGCAAATTGTTCCGTTCGCATTCCGGCCCGACTCGCACATGAAATATTAAGCACCTATGGACCGATATCGAAAGCCTACGTAGTACGTACGGAGCCAACACATCACACACACGTACGTATACATATGTTTTGAATCATGTTTGTCCTTGTACAACACGTTATTGAAACCTCTTATTTCTGTGAATATTTTATCGACATGTTGTATCGAAAAGTCTTCCTTTGTATTTCAATAGAGATGTTATTGGATCTCTTTAGATAAACCTTCACAAAACTGGAGGCTTTTCTTCCTCCAATTTCGCACACCGTTAGAAGGTAAGTAGCTGGAAAATAATTTACCCGAAGAAGAGGAATTTTATAGTTCTATTAAAGTTAATCGACAATCATTATGAGGCAGAACAATAACAGTAGCAGGGTACTAAAGATAAAACACAGGTACGTTCCTTCTGTTGTACGTACAGTACGTCCCCAGTAGAAGATAAAGCCGAGATTGTACTGGAGAATATTTAAATACGAGCTGAATATTTGCTCTAACTAGGTTGTAACGGTCGATTCCTGCCTCGCGAACGGATGCTAGCGCCCATAAACTGAGAGATAAGGCCCTCAACACGGATGCTGCTCGGTACCTATACTCTAACTGACACATCAATGCGTGAAAATCAATTTTCATATGATTTTATACGCTGTAATACAGAGCCAGGTATTGTACTGACCGTTATAACGTAATAATGTACTTACATAAAAGTTTTCCCGCCCCGTTCCCTTCGCCCGAATTCTCTAAGAGGAAACAGCACGGTCGTTTTTCCATACAAACGTAGTCCCCTGTTTTCTTCCTGGATAATGCCAGTAGAACAATAATTTTTTTACAAAAAATCTATGACCACTATTGGCATGTCTCTATGTTTTCCTTTTTTCCATAAATTAATTATTATAAGAGATATGAACATTCAAAATCCTAAAAAAATTGCCAGATTTTCCGCTGTGTTCTAATATCCAGAAAACAAATTTGAAGAGATTATATAAAAAAAGGAAAACATAGGAACACGGTCAATGCCTTTCTTTATTTATTAAAGAAAAAATTAGTGAAATCGGTTAAGTTTTGGAGGAGTAATCAGGGGACTACGAATCGTTGATTTTGTGCCATTTAATAAGGTATTTTCGGTCCAAGCTGCAGTTGTCTCCTTCGCGCTCTGTAACTCTGCTGTAGGCACTGCGCGACAGCAATAGATTTTACAAATAACTATTTTTCAATTCTCCAGCCCTTGGTGTTTCCTCTTAACCTTCACAGCATTTAAGGGTTTCTACCTTATATCTTAGAAAATAAAGACTCATTTAAGTATTACTAAGTGCCTAATGGTAAGTGTAGGAGGAAGATTGAAGAAGTTTGTTGCAATTTTCCAAGTGTGAGAAGGAATGTATAATTTTGTTTACATGGTTCTTTACAAACGAATTTGACGTCTTCTAAGGTTAAAGTCTGTGCCAGAAGAATAACAGACTAAGACAGAGTTTTATGATAAAAAATAGTGAATACCTATTTCTTTATTGCGTTGACTTTAAGCTCTTCTGTGGTTCTCATCGACCAATATAGAACATGAGTCAATTATAACACTGTTTTAAACACGTACCCACAAAATATGTAATACTTGCTATTTTACATACAATATTTTTTAATAAACATCGTTGATATGGAATCGGGCCAATTGGCAGTCTTGGTATGGACATGAGATGAGGAAGGATGACACTCATGTGACCAAGAGAGTGATCAGTATGAATGTTGATGCATGGATTGGAAGAAGAAGACCAAAAGAAAAGATGGATTGATTGTTTAAAGAAGGTATGAAGAAACAGGAGTACATGATACTGTGACTTCTGATAGGGAAGAATGAAAGAAAAAGCCCCAAGTAAAATGGGGTAAGGGCAGGAGGATGATGATAGTAGAATCGGGCCACCATAAAACATAATTCACACTACTTACTAAAATACATAGATATTTTATGTTAATCCATTAACTATTTAAACTGGCTAAAACTTTTTGTACGTCCGAAATGTGAACAAAATTAGCAAAACAAATAAAATGATTGTTCAGTGGGAGGTTGTGATTCGGAGTTTTGAATAACTCCGAACTACAACCTCCCACTGAACAATCCTACGTTATGTTCGAAAGTTACATGAAACAGACACTAAAACTAAATTAGGTAACCAAGCACATAATTTCCTAAACAGAAATTGTACATCAAACACACAAAGCGTGTATGCTTTTAACCAAAAATATAGACAATACGTAGAGAGCAACTCCTATTGTGGTGGCACGTCTTTGTTCACCTATCTATGAATCCTATCGCCTCTCCTTATTACATTTGGGCGTACATTCTGCGGATTCAATGGCCACGGCTTGCCAGGGACGGTACTCAATACAAAATATGCCTTTACCCTTACGATGACAGTGTTTTTACGATTTCAGGAACATATTCGAGGGACTGAAATTTGCTTTTGAAATGAGAGAGTAGAGGTGTGCCTGAAACTGATGTTGATGTTCGATTAAAGTTGTAAACAATTATTAATTTAGCAAACAGTGTTTTGTGTATTTTACCCACCCACACGTGTAACGTATTTGAGTTACCGCAAATTAATAGAAAAAGGAGACAAAAATATTACAGCCTGGTTCAGTAATAGATCTTGTAGCATATACAACGAAGTAGAAGGAAATGAAAGTCATAAGTCGAACCATACAAGTGTGGAGTTCGTTACCGGGACCCATCAGTTCCGGCCATGTTACGAGCCTCCGAATTTGCGTGTAAATAAAATTGCTAGCCACATCGGTATCGAACCGGACTGGACTACCCGAGAGACGGACGTAAAGCGGGATGGGATATAAAATGTGGACTCGCCCAAGTCATCTCCTGCGGATGTTTGCAAGTAGGGACGTGGACGTATAAACAACCTTATATACTGTTAGGGCCGAGATTTTTGTAAATAGTTTTGTGTACAAAAATGTTGCCCTTATAACCTTACCGTATCTAGCTATACCTATTGCCTACACTCAAGCTTTCGACCGAAACGTAAAGGGTCTGCCGTTTCACGAAGTTGAAGTATTACATAATTAAATTTAAATTGGTAGCCAACGCAATATTTATTCGTGAACTTACAGAACTATTTCACTACAAAATCTATTTAACTAATTGATGTGTGTTAACCAGTGTGTAGTTAGAAGTTTAATAGACCTAGTTACCTAACGAAAACACTTTGTTGTTCATAACCGTAGCACAATTATTAAATGACTGTTCAGAGAGAAATTGTGCTGAAATTCAACACACCAAGTGTTAATATAAACAACGAACAAGCCGAGTCGTAAACTCTTGAATACCTTGAAGTGAGGTACCGAAAATAAAGTCCTGAAATACAAGCTGTTCGCCATTGAACAATACTACCCACCAATTGCGATAATATCTATTCGGCAGTCATACTTTTAGCTGGCGGCGATTCTGCGTGGTCGCGGCAGCAGATTTTATAAGGCATAAACCCTGAGATAGCGGCAGTAAAACTTGGAACTGAGGCAATATGCCAGCTTCCTATTGCCAGTTCCACTGCTTTGTTTTAAACTGACTAGGAGGGCGATGCCGGATATCTATGTATAGCGACGGAATGAACTCGCCTTAGTAGACTTAGATAAAATAAATACGGTGAATCACATTCATCTTTTGTTTATCAACAACATCAATGTTCAGTCACGCATTTGTGAAGCGTTTTGCTGACGCTAACATAACCTGAGTAAACAACACACATTTAATAATTTCGTGCTGCTTGTTTATATTTTTTGTTACAAAAGCAAGAATGTACGAATAAAAGTAACTAATGTTATTAATGTGTCAGCTGAAATATTTATTTTGTTGGAACTATAAAAATAAGAAATTATTATCAAAGGCGAGAGGCTACCAGCGAGAGCATTATTTGTTCGTTATATTTTGATACCGCAAATATGATATCATAACTTTTTATGGCAAAACCAAATAGTGTCATCAGTTTCCTGAATGGTCCTAAAGAAGTATCACTCTATTACGGCGGAATAATGCCAACCCTCCCAAATCCGTTTATCGCTACAGTGGACTCTCTGAGAGGCGGTTCAGCCTGTTTAGATACAGTGCACTCGATATACTTCGTTCAAATTGCGAGTTTCGGCTCTCTTCGTGCAACATCATATCGAAATAGCCGACGAAAAAGAAACACTGCGATATTGTTTAAGAACCAAGCTCTTGGGAAATTGTTTTATACTTACGAGTAGGTAACGAATTTTGAACGCTTAGATGTTTAGTGTTAGTTGTTTCGTCCCTTTTTATATAACATCGAAAACTTTCATGCCTATTCCTACTACACAGTACTAAATAGGGAATCTACAGCTTTATAGGTACGTAGTAGTTTTCCTATACTCGTTCGCAAGACCCTGAAAATCTGAAGCAATCAAAAACTAACTCAAGTTAGTAAAGTCGAATAAAAACTCTATAAAGTATGACACTATTTTGTGAGTTTGAAGATCAAAAATGAACAATTCACAGAAAAAAATATGGACTAAATTTTCTTATAAAACAGGTTCTACCGCTCTGCAGTGAAAATGCAACAGATAGACGGAATAGCTCTAGTATTTCAAACATCAGTATGGATTGCAAACTAGTTTGAAAGATACTTAAAAGTTCGACAAGTTTTATCTGTTTTCCGACCAACCACATGCCTGAAAACCTGAACTAATCAAGGAACGAACAGCCGCACAGAAGACGTATAAAAAATCCGGTATCGGAATACTTCCTAGCAAATAGTAAGTAACGTTTATTGGTTGAAATATAAATGCACAATATACGAAGCGTGACGACAACGATACTAACTCCGGGCTATGTGCGATCGTAAATTGAGGAAGTAACCGACCACTAGCGTTCGAGCCGCGGCGAGCCTTCCGATTTGGGTACAAATAAAACGAACGTTTTATCAACCGCAAAGCAAAATGGCCGACTAGTGAATAAATACGTAAGAGTGGAGACTATAAGTTTGTAATAATTTGGATGCTAGTTTATTATACCAGTAGGTATAATTTATCTATTCCACTCTTCACAAAGCCATCAACCAAGTATTCCATTTCGTAATCTAAGAAACACTACGCATTTTTTTTTGTTTGAGAACAACTATTTTTGGTGTTAATAATCACGTTTCACTCTAGGACTCTATGTAACGTTCTCAAAATATTATGCTGGTAGTCGTGAGACAACCAAAGTAGGGTCGCAGAAACAGAGGTACGGCCTCGGCGCTGAGAGGGCAATCGAAGGAACAAGGTGATATTTAATGAATAGGTTCACATCCCGTCTGACAGTCGCGTCCGCTCCAGCCAGGGCTCTGACACATTTAATGTTTTCCACCCAAAAAATAATTAAAATTATTGTCATATACTTATATCCGTTATTAGAGGTTTCCTTTTTCGAAAAAAACGTAGTGATGCGAAAAACATATGCTTTTTTGCTTCTCTGGGGTCTTATTACCTACTTTAGGTACACAGTTTAAATAAATTTACTTAAAAGGCTTGTGGTATGTGCCTAGATCTACCTAACAAATTGCAGGTTTCTGAACTGAATCATTGAAGTTTAGAATTTGTGGAACTCTATTTAAGTTAACATTACCTACCTATATTGTAGGAATCAGCTTAGAATTGAAGTAGTTCTGCTGATCAAATACCTATGCAAATCAGAATGTGAGATGTTATAGTTATATACATACATACATAGTAACGTATTGGTAGCTTTAAAAGATAACTGGGTAATAATGCGTCATATTGTTTCACTCAACACGAAACTCCACTTGAATTGCCAACGCTTGTAGATTTCTGTAGACCAGGCATAATTTATTGTTTTAGAATGGGTCCTTCTATTATCTTACTTAAACAACGAACCCGAATGGTAGGAATTGTTCCTACCTTGCTGGCTTTATGCTGTTTTAACTACGTACCAAATTAAAGCTAGGCAAGATACTGCTGCCTAAAGGCCTATAATAAACGGGTATAAACGGGATAAAGGTTATTTTGTTAGACAAGCAATTCGGTGATAGAGTCATATAAGTCTCTCAAAATGATACATATTATGCATGCAGTAATGATGCAACTAGTTCACCCACTAAAGTGGACAAGACGTAGTGACACATCATTACGCGATACTGTCTAGTAGTCTAGCACCAAATTACCTTCCTTACCAAATAACTTTATACTTCACAATACTTAATCGAAAACAGTTCTTTTTTTTTTTCTTATTGGCATGTTTTATGGATAAAGACGGATGGATGTGGGTCACTCATTCATACAATAACTACTGAATGGATTTGGATGATTTTTGGCAGACATACAGTTTTTACACTAAAATAATTCATTAGATTTTTCATCTCGGTATGATGTTCCGGTGGGATGTTTAATGAACTTCAGGCTGTCAGCACAGCGGGCTTTAGGTAGCTTACTCCTATCACCCTGATAGTCCTAAACGTATTCAAATTAAAAAGGTACCTATATCTACGTACTAAGGTCACAAGTTACAACATCACAAAATAAGTACCTAATTTCCATCGCTCACCTTGAGGAAAAACATGCGCTTCAACCCCATTTATTATATAAATTCATATCATAAACCCCATTTATATTATAAATTGGGACGAAGGGAGCCGTACGTTCTTCGCCTCACAAACTCAAATAAAGAAATTTGTGATGGAACGCTCTGGAACCTAGTGATACTTGGGAAGCTCTACATACAAATCTTGATATAATGATAGGTATGTCTACTTCTATTAGGTTTAATATACTTAGTCAAGTTTTCATCATCAATAAATTGTAAATATAATAGTCTGTCAGTAATAGTTTAGAAAAGAGTAATGGACACGTATTTTTTCCTTGAATATTCGCAGAGTTAAAACGTATCAAAACTCGGAAATGAATCGACGGCATGACTATAGTGAATAATAATAAAAGATACTCAAGATATGCCGTATCTTCGTCAATTTTGTTTTATGGTACAAAAGAAAAAATACGAGTCAAATATGTTTTGGTAAACTGACTGACTAACGGACTAACTATTTTTTTAGTAAGTAGGTAGGTATATAAAAGTCTATTATAAAATAACTAAGTAGGACTAAAATAAAAACGGCAACTACCTTTAAGGATGTATCTAATCAAACCTACCAGTCGCACTAGCAAATACGAGTCCTAATATTAAAGGCAGTTTAATAAAAGTAAGTAGGCAAGAAATGGATAAGATGTGAAGTGCCGAATTATAGGGTCGTTCAAATATTATAAGCTCGATTAGTTTTATGACATTAGGGAATTTGATTTATTCGGCTATAAGTTGTTGGACTTATCTAACTATTTTGTTCCGGCCGCCGATACCCACTTTACTTCCACGTAAAACTGGGATCTATACGATTAAAGATTTCATCCTTCGATATTGGACGATCGTAATATTTTAACGATGGCCCGCCCCTGCAGCTACTCCTTTGTTTTACTGCCCTTATTTTATTATTTATCGAAACATTTGATATAAAAGAGCCATTATCTACAATTTTATGTGATAATTTATTACCCAAACTTCAAATAACAGTTGTTGTAGTTGCGCTTTTTAAAAGATCAAACAATAAATCAAAAGGTTTTTATCTAAAAAAAATTCAAGTAGGCAAGTGTAAAATGGAGATTCAAAATGCACTTTTCGTAGACAATCGTGAATCATAAGCGTAGTAGAATTTAACGAATAGGGTTTTGAATACATACTTTTAAAGGTTATAAGTACAGGGTTAATTTCCCAAGAGGGCGTGATTTGGCAATGACCAAATCCAAAACTATGGGTAGGTACCTACTCACTGTACCTAATAGATATCGAAAAATACGCAAGAGTCTCGAGGCCGATTTCGATGAAAACTTAAAACTGAATTAACTATTGCCTTTTTTAAATATCAGTATTCTAGTCAGGAGAGTGTGGAGTGGAGTGTGGAGGAGCAGTGGTGGCCCAGTGGTATCGCCGGTATCGGTCCTGACTTACGGTCGTGGGCTCGAACCCCGCCAGGCGCATTACTTTGTGTAATTTATTTTATCACCACTGCTCTCAAAACGGTGAAGGAAAATATCGTTTTGTGAAGGAAAACATCGTCAATGAATAAATACTAAAATAATAAAAACACTGATACAAAAATAATATTGTTATTTAGATACCTATCATTTATGGTACTACAATATTACATAGATATATGGTACGTGATTTGTAAGAGAAATTCCAAATGAAAGCGGAAGACACGTCTTAGTAGGTACATTCGTAATGACTCAGGATATTCACTATTCCCTTTATACTCCGACAATATCGGAATTTTCTGTCTTGTATTTTTCTTTTCGCTCACTTTGCTGTTCATACGAGTACGAACAAGTCGCAGGAATACGGAGTTTACGTGCTGACAGCAAGGAAAGACAACTAACATTTCGACACCCTGGAATCCTCGATTCTGGGCAATTTCAAATTAAAATACCAAGTTTTTTTTACAATAAATTACTAACTTATGCGAAATTCTAATATTTTATGATATTGAAGCCATATAGATTTAGAATGATAATAAAATTAAAGTACGTAACAGCGATAATCGAATTGTATTACTGACCGTAGCTCTTGTTACCTAGAACTGAAGTGGATAGGTCAGTTAATTCCGAGCTACGTTGAGTATTATATTTAATTATTCAAATTCCTTGAATACTATACTTCATTGAACAATCCCTCTGTCTAGACCAGGGTTTCTCAAAGTGGGGTACGCGAACCTTTGGGGGTGCGCCATTCGCGACAAGATTAACGTAATGTCAATCTTGTTATAATAAATCACAAAAATATTAAAAAGATATTTCTTTTGGCACTTATTTCTTTAATAAAAACCTTATTTCATCAACAGTAATACAGTTTTTTTTTGTTATAATTTAGGGATTCGCTGTCAACTGGAAACTAACAGGGAGTTCGTGATGTCGAAATTTTGAGAAACCCTGGTCTAGACTATTAGAATCGTTCATTTAGTATCTATCCCCCAATATCAACAAAAACGGACAATATAAACCTACACAAAATCACGTAAAATATCTAAAAACAACTGACGGTTAAATATTTGTAGGTAATGGAAACGTGCAATTAAAATAAAAACACGTTGCTGCCTCAGCATATTTTATTGAAGAACTTTATAAATATATGTGCATTGCAAAGACAGCACGTAACGTAATGAGCAAAGTGGTTAGAGTTATCGCGAAAATGACAGAAAATGGAAATCCGCAGATGGCACTTATATTATGTTATTTTTAACTGTGTTGTTTTTAAACGTAAGTGTTTTATAGTGACTTATTTATTTAATTAACTAAGTATTTCTGTGTCTTTAAAATCATTTTAACGGATATATTGATGTGTTCTCTAGATCTGGAAGCAAAAACTGTATCATTGAATGAATTGATTGGATCTGAGTCGAAGCACAAGGAAGTTTTCGAGACAACACCTCCGCCAAAATTTTCAGGTAGGTTCAACTATGAATGTATGTCTTTGTAGTCCAAAAATGTAAGTGTGAACCAGCAGGTCTGGGGTTTTGATGGCAATAAGCATACCTACTTATAGTTCTTGTGACGGGTTCAGAGAAGGCACAACTAAGTTTTACTTTTTTATTTCACCTAGAATTCGAACTCTGCGGTGTTCTTTGCGTACTTTCGATAGTTCTCGTTAGGAAGAACCAGTTAATGCCTTTACCAAGTAAAAATGATAGGAAACCGAAACGGCAAGACGACGCAACGTTTCAGCGTTTTGAGCGCAGTTACTGAGCGCTTTATATAGGTACCTACTGCTGATTCGACTCTATGACTCATGTCAATGAGACAGACAAGGATGTATTGATACGAGTATTATAACCAAAGACATTAAACATTATAACATTAATTCTTCAGTAATACTAACTTTTACCTCCTAAATTTTCATTTCTCATTTCTAACAGGTACCAGCAAACGTTACTCCCTAATCGAACGCCTGAGGTCACCTTTGAGAATCAAAAACTTTCTAGAATCAGGATTATTTCGAGGTAGACATTTGAGAATAAATTAATTGTTAGTTACATTTCTTCATTTTCTAATGTGAGGTATTTTTTTTTTCAGATCGTTCCTCGCTTGGTGGAAATATACTCTCGCCTCTTAAATATAAAAAGACATACCTAATCAAAAGCCCACTGAAACCTAGAAGGCTGAAACTTTTACAAAAATCAAGATACAAACGCAAGAATCAGTCAACGAAACGTGAAATTAATGGAAATGAGGAGCTCAAACAAAAATATATCCCGCTTCTTAAAAGTCTTAGTTTGCTGTTTGACAATCTTCTCAATTCAGACTCAAGCGAGTCTTACGAAGTCAAAACAAAAAAATATAAACGTAATCGATACTACTCTGAAGAGGCTTTCAAAATCCCACTCGGAACATTTCGCTCCGAGTCTGGAATCACTGAATCGCAAGAAGAGGCAGTTACTCTTTCCTCGACTTCCACCACTCCGTCACAGTATATTACCAAGACTTCCACCACTACCGAGGCTACCTCCACGACAGCCAATATTATTGCCACTCGTGACTTCAGCACTTTCAGACAGAATAAGAACATACCCGTACTACTTCCAAGAAATACCTCTAGCAGTAAGCGAGACGATCATGGAATCGGTGAGAGAAGCGGCGCCACACTTCACGGAGACTTTGAAAGAAATATCACCAGGCATCATGGAGATCATGAACATGATACCGGATGCAGAGAGGATGACTCCTGTACAGCAGATGATGAAAAGAATACCCACGGTGTTACACGAAACGGTGTCAGAGGCTTTCGACTCCCAAGACCAACCGGATTACGAAACGATACCGGATTATTGGGAACAAACAGAACCTATACTGAAAACGACTCGCAGACTGAAACCACCGATGACCACAATCGAGAAAATCAATTCAAAAATAGAAGAAACGAAACAAAAGGCGGAAGAATTCTACAAGAACCTTTTCGAAGATTACGAGGATTCGTATCCAAAGATATCAACAAAAGCGCAGAGCCTATACAGCCCGAAGAAGTTCGTGAAGAACGCGTCGTCAATGTCACACACGATATCGCCAGTTATCAACGAATCTCTGGCGGGAGTGGCCCAATTACCGAGGAAAATCAAGAAGTTCGTACAGGAAATGAAACAATAATGACCATGGATAGTTTGAACTTCACAACCAGTCCCGCAAGCACTCCTAAGAAAAAGTCACCAGTTATGATGATATTTGACGGGTACAGCATAGTGAAACACAAAAATGGTCAAAATAAATTCGCAGAAAAATCTATTCATATACATTCTTAGTGTTGGTGATTTTGAAAGACATTGTTTTGGGAAACTTTATATTATAATAATATGTAGATAAGTATTTTGTACAAATAGTTATTAATTTTGTAATAAACTAATAATTTTATCGGCGTCCTTTTTTCCCTTTGCCTTTGCCGTGGCTTGCTTGCGCTGCCTGTTGCTGTTGCTCTACAGGCCTGGAAAAGAAAAAATAAACAAAATTATGTTTATGCCAACATGTTTAGTCAAAATAAGTGTTATACATAATTATCACAAAGTTGTACATGCCCAATTGCCCATGTCATATGAATGTGATAAGATAAGGTATAATTTGAATTGTTACAAAATCATGCAACATTTCCTTACACAGTTTTCTCAATTATAAGCTCAGTAATAATTTGGTTGGAGATATGTTATTGAACATTCAGACTATACTTTTGCAAATAAAATCCTAAATTTCCCTTAACAATTAAGTATATCAATAATAATCGAGCTTAATATAGTATAATACATTCCATATAGCATGAAATAGAGTGCATGTCTTTTGCCTTCTACCTCACATGTCGTCTAAACTCTGAGGTGCTACTGAAAAAGTTGTGATGGATATAATTACATAATGTAGAAAATAACACTTGGAAGTTGGACCCAAGAGAAATTATGGCAATTATTTTCAGCTATAAAACAAGCAGTGGCCGAATTTCTATAATTTATTTAAATTTTAAATTGGAATGTTAATAAGATTCTATTACTAAGAATATAACCTCTGTAATCAATCTTTAACTTCAGTATATGTAGTATATAGTAGTATATGCATGGTAATATGCATAAAGATGTTTTTTTTATTAGCTAATGTTTTTTCTTTAGAGTGTGACAAGTTAACTTCACAAAATTAATAATTCTATTTTATGGTCATTAAAAACAATCACCTGTTTTGTCTTGTCTTCAGCTTAGGTATTGATTCACCAATATGCTTCATCACTGCCTCACGAGTAGGGAGCTCTGGTTTCACTGGGGAGCCATCATCATTCTTTAGCTGTACTCTGATTCTGCCTCTGAACAACATTTCCTGTTCATAAAAAAAAAATTATTACTATAAATTGAATACACAGTAATGTGAATTTTCAGCGGCTATCTCTTTGGTCTTATGGTTGCAAACATAGCTGCCAAGCAAAAACTTTTGGGTTTGATGCCCAGGTTGTGTAAAATATTACAGTTTTCCATCCGCATTATTCTTTCAGTAGCAGTCCGATATCTCTGGTTGATAGCAATAGGATTATTCCCTTTTACATCGGACTTATGAGGTACAGTCATGAGCAATAACATGTATTCACTTAACAAAATTCAAATTCAAATTACTTGAAATATTGGTTTCCACTTTGAAATAAGACCTATTTCATAATAGTATGACTTCCAAAATAGAAGTCTAATGAAAAGGCAAAAATTTAATCAATACAGTAGCAGAAAATTGCTTTTGAATACTGCTTTGTGTATACATACTATTGCTTGTGACTGTACACCTCTGCCTACAATTTCAGAACAGCAGCCGTGATATCGTGCTAATTTCAGATAGTGAAAAAAACTAATATTACCTTACTAGGTTCTCTAGGATACAGCTTATTCTCAACTCCCACCCTGAGACCAGCAGCTACAAGGACATCCCTGATCTCCTGGTGAGTTGGGTTCTCCACACAGTGCGACTTTGACAGCTTACGACCTTGAGCCAGCGTCTTCTTGCTATTCAAGTACGCAGGGTAAATACATACCCATCTGAAAAATTAAATTGAAATTGTTTCGTTATTTATTAATATTTCACACTTAACATCAATAAGACTAGCATAGTTTACCTGGTAGTTAAGAAAATGTACAAAAAATGTCCATAATGTTTTCTAAGTGGTAAAATATGATTACAGTCATTATTGGCCTCATCTTACCTTTCCACGTCGCTGTGTTTCTTCTCAGGATTCCAAGAACTTATCATAGCAGCCATAGTGCACTTCTCTTAAAGCTTTTTATGACGCAATTTAACAACACTACTTTAGTTTTAAGCAAATGTAATTAAGTTTTAATCCTGCAACATTAAAATAAATACAAATGGTATAAATTTGGCATTTCATTGACAGTTAGGGACTAGGGTCTAGGGATGGCGCTCCGAGATCCACATTGAGATCGATTTTAATAAAGAATTGAATTTTTTGTCGAAAACCATCAATTAATTTTAAATCAATTTCTAATGCCGAAAATTACCCCATAAAAATCGAACTTGTTTTTAGCAAATCATTTTGCCCTCAAATAAGGAAAGAATCATGTCCAATAATGACCTGTCAAATATTTTGACAGAAGATTGCGTGTATAGTGATGTTATTTAGCTTATTATTTAAGTAATTTGTTCCTATGCACGAAGTACTAACTTACAACAGAATTAGTAATGTGAAAAAAAAAGAAAGTTAATTTTAAAACAGCCACCAAATAGAGCGTTTTTTTTTTAATATGGAACGCAGCCATTCCAAATGCATTGAAGTACCGTTCCGTTTTAAGTTGATTTTGACATTTGAACGCAGTTGTAGCACTATTATCATTTATTGAATTTGTATTTCGTTCATTTTTTTTTATAGTTCATTTTATTTAATTCTATATAAGGTTACTTAGTAGTAAATGTATTTCTGGGTTGTCAATCAGAGGTTGTGAAGTTATAACTGTGAAACGAAACGTTTTTCGTGCTGTCAGTGTGACAACCAAACAATAATAATGGTGAACGCACACCTAGCCGCACCGCTGTCTCCGCTGTCCCCGCATTACGAATTCTTTGTATGAAGTTCTATGAAACCTCGCACACTTACCCGTGTAGAAGGGGTATTAGATAATAGGCAATAGTTCTCTATTGATAATAGGTACTAATGTTCGTGTGACAGTTAATGGTGAACGCACATTGAGCCGCACCGCAGTCTCCGCAGTCCCCGCATTTCGAATTCTTTGTATGAAATTCTATGAAACCTCGCACACTGAGCCGCACCGCAGTCTCCGCAGTCGCCGCACGCATTTGAGACGACCGAATTCCCCAGCCGCAGCTGATGACGTCACCAACGTCTGCCCGCACGCAGCGGACGCTGCGGCTAGCGCGGTGCGGATGACGTCATCCGCATTTTTTGTCTGCCTCGTCGTCTGTAGCTTTTATTGGAATTTCATAATCTTTGCAGTATTTTTCTTCAATTCTTAAAAACTACAGCTTATGTATCAATAAAAGTTCTCCTGACAATTAAATGAAGTAAAAATAATATACTTCGTAACGTTTCAATAGCTTTGTTTAAGTGATAGCATTTTAATAACTGTAAGTAAATTCTACTAAACAACTAGAAAAAAGCCCCAGCCACTAAAAGCAATATTACGCTACTAAAAGAGGAGTCAAAACCAACAATTTTAATTAGTGAAAAATCCACTAAGTACTACAAAATGCGTGCGGCGACTGCGGAGACTGCGGTGCGGCTAAGTGTGCGAGGCCATTAACAAAATGCGATGAGTGCGGGTACTGCGGAGACTGCGTGCGGCTCAATGTGCGTTCACCTTAAGTATTGTACCTACCTAACCTCAAACATTGTTTTCATTATAACATTTTTACCTCATTGTCAAATCAAACCAAGTTTTTACGGTGGCTTAGTTATGACTAAATCTATAATTTGATATAATTCACATCACTATACATCATGTGATAAAAAATTTGATTGACAGGTCATCGCATGTATGGAGCGTGGTCATTGTTCTTTCCAAATGTCAGCCACTTACCCTTAGACATACAATGAATGTCATCGATACTGAATGAGTGATTTTTTTTAATGTAATTATGTCTATAATAATTATAATATGAAAAAATATTAGGAATCGGCTTAATTAAGCCGAGTGCGTCACCACATTATTCAGCTTATCGCCACTCTTATCGCCGGTCAGCTGCCGCGATGGATGTTGACTTGACATGCTATCGCCCTATCGACAGTCAATTAGTCTGAGCGGCCGTCAAGACTTACGTTCGGCTGTCGATTCCTCCGAAAGGGTGTTGCGACGGATTATTACATGTTCTGTTCGGCAGTGAACGCTTCCGGATAGCCGTCTTATCTTAGCATTCTACTGCTACCGAATCCCGATCGTCCGTCTCCGGTGCCGTTCGGCTACCGGCAGCGGATTATTTAGCCTCCTCTACACAATCGGCCATGATGGCCGTGTTTGCCGAACAGAAGGAGACGGCGCCGGCGCTATACAAGAAAGCAAGATGCAAATAATTCTATCGCGATTCTTAGTATAGCGCCGTCTCCTTCTGTTCGGCAAACACGGCCATCATGGCCGATTGTGAAGAGGAGGCTTTAAACTGCCGTCCAACGCCGTTCGATCGTCTTCGTCGATGTTCGGCAGCAGTCGGAAACGTTCAGTTGGATTCCGCGCCATACGGAGGCGATCAGCTAACCGACACAGGTAACGTCCCATACCAAAGGCCTACCCACCTTCCATGGCACCAACGTCATCCTGTCAGCCTGTCTGGTTGATTTGTAACTTGTATTTTTTTTATTGTTAATCGATGTCTTTACTGAAATTCGAATCAATCCTAAATCGATATTTTAAGAAAGATTCACATCCCTATTGACGGTGACATTATATTCCCGTTCCACGTTTTGTTCATTGACATTTGTTCACTTCGTTTCATATCTCTTAGTAGTCTGTGCTTCGTTTAAAAACTGACGAAAAATAATTATCATTCCGACGCTACAACTATGTTTTTTACCAATGGTTGTTTCAAAACGCCTAAACGAATTATAGCGACAAAAATGAGTATAATTATATTTTTATTATTATTCTCTTTATTTATTTTTACACTTATTAATTAAATTTTTAAATATTTTTATAAAAAACAAACTAAAAACATTTAAAAATATAAAAAATAGCAGTCCACCAGCGTCGGGAACAGGGTCCGGGCTGCCGGCGGTCAGGGCTCTTGAGAGAGGAACCTCCTAACAATACGCGCCGTGTCCAAGAGTACTGCCTTCTGAATCAAGCGCTTGATCCAGCTACCCAGCGAGAGCCTCCTCAGGTGTTGTTCGAGGCTCCTGGCAATTAAGCCATTGGCAGATACGACTATCGGCACAATAACTGCCGTATTCACGTCCCGTATATTTTTATTATTATTAAGTATTGATTGGTAAAACACAAAACTGAATCTAAAAAACCAGTCTAAACCATAAGCTTAAAATCCCTGGTTCTCAATTAGGTGTCAACAGTCACATCTGTCACAAGTGTCACTCTTTAGAAAAAAAAAATCTAACCTCTAAACAAAACTAAAAGTTTTTAAAATAAAATAAATCATTGTTTGTTTGTGCCTTGAATTTGATTAAGAATCAAATTTAATTAAAAGTGCAATAAGAACAGAAATTTAAGATAAGAAAATGTCTCTTTTAGTAGCAAACGATAAATATATTGTAGTTGCGAAAGAACTTCATGTTGATTTCTATGACTATTCAAACCATCAAATTATTGAGGTCCCATTAGCTCCCAAGCAATCTGAAAAAGATTATATATCTGATATTGCAATTTCGAATGATTCCAGTTATTTCGCTGTCGTAACAGCAACATCAAAGAAGCTGTTAATTTATGGTGTAAATCAACTACAACATGAACAAACTTTTGATATACCAAGAAGTGCCAGTAGAATAAGATTCACAGTTGATAACTCTCAAATATTAGTGGCCGATAAAAGTGGCGATGTGCTTATTTATGACATTAAAAAAGAGAACTCTGGCACCAAACTTTTGGGTCACTTGAGTTTACTGTTAGATGTTCTACAGTCAAATGATTCCAAGTGCGTTATCTCATGCGACAGAGACGAGAAAATAAGAGTTTCTTGCTTTCCCAACACTTACAACATCCAAACATACTGCTTGGGCCATAAAGAATTTGTGAACCACATAGAATTTCTACCACACAATGATACATTTTTGACTAGTTCCTCAGGGGATGGTACTATAAAAATTTGGGACTACAGTGAAGGTAGACTGATTCACACAATCGATACCTCTAGTGATGTGAATGATGATCAGCTGAAACAGAATTTTATAAATATTATGGATGAAGGTGGCATTGAAGTTACTACCTTACCAATTGTACATTACACTACTTCAAAACTAAGTGATCATTCAAGTATGCTGGCTGTAACAGTGCATATGTTTAATGCAGTGCTTATTTACATTGTACATAATGTAGATAACCAATATAGCCACAAATTAGAAGAAAAACTGAAATTGCAACAATTCCCAAGCGCCATAAAACTTCACAAAAATACACTGTTTGTGTATGATGACACAGAGTGCACCATTATTGTGTACAAATTAGAAGAAAGAAATGGAAAGGTGTCTGTTGAAGAAAGTGAAAGAATAAAAATGTTTGAAAACAAAAATATTGAGAGAGAAACTGATGAAAGCCAATTTGAGTCTATCAAAGTTTTATACAAAAGAAAGTTTGATAATGTTCAAGAATATCAAGAAAGAAAAAAACAAAGGCTAGAGAAAACATCTAAATAATTATACAATTATTATTTTGTTATTATAACTGTTTAATCTATTGGCAATGTTTTTGTATTATTTGGGTTCCTTCAGAAATAAATCAATCTCTCCCAGCTTTTGCTGCATTTCATGCTCTTTATTATAATAAGAATAATTAAGTAAAATAATTTCCCAGAAACTGTCTGTAATTGATTTTTTCAAAAACTGCTGAAAGATTTGCCAGTTTTTACTTACAAACTGTGCAACTCTCAAGGAAGGTTTCGAGGATTTGAACTTGCGACCTCCAGATTCAGTACCTACATGTAACGTTACCGTAAGACGTAAGCAAAGGATTGAAGAATTCGACGCTTTTAGGTAATCTTGGTGACTCGGTTGGATGTACTGAATCCGGATGCCGCAGGCAGTAGCGTAGCTATGCGGGGGCGAATAGGGCCTTAGCCCCCGGAGGTTGAAAATCTATTAAAGAAAGATTCAGGTAGGTTGATGTGCTGGCGTCTGTACCTAACAGGCCAGAGCTGGGGTGGAGCAAGCGCCCCCCAGGCTACGCCCATGATCACATTTGGTAATAGATGACTAGGGAAACCCAGCCACTCGAAAGGTTTAAATCTGAAATCCGCGCAATATTTTGGTCTTGAAAGACGAAGGCCTTGCAGATGGTCAGTTCCCACTGAGATAGGTACCGCAAATGCGTATCTTGTCGTGTAGTAAATTAAGTTGGATTTTGAGTCGCTAAGGGCCGAGCGAGACTCACCGGAATGGCAGCGGCCCCGGCCGGCGCGACAGCGACGCGGCGAGCACTTTCAGTGTGAAATAATTTTAAACTTTACGGATGGCACGTTTCAGTGCCATCACTTTCTTTTGCGTGTGGCGTTAGGCACGGATGTGTGTCATTTTAAAATCGATGTAACTCCTTATTTTTGTTCGACGCCACAGCTAGAAGTTAGCGAAATTAGACATACGCAACGAATCGGTTAAAAGAACAGTATCGCTTGAAAAGTTGCGAGCGAGGCCGCCCGCGGGGACGCGAGCGGCCTCGTCTTGCTCGTCTTGTTGGGGTTTCCGCCCGCGGCGACGCGAGGCCGCTCGTGGCACCGCAGGCGGCTGCGTGTTCATCACCCCTGCCCCGAGTGGCGCGTGGAGGCGCAGCGCCGGGGTGTACCCTGCTGCCTCGAGATGTCGAGGCGCTGCGGGAAGAGCTCCAGCGGCGCGATCTTAGGGCAATATGGGAGGGACGACTGTCGCAACCGAAGGCAGGGCACGCCGCAATTGGGGCGGCAAGACTCTCTTTGAACAGTGGCTGGATAGGAGTCACGGCGTCCTAACCCTCCGCCTGACGCAGGTCCTCACCGGACACGAATGTTTCGGGAGGTACCTGTGTCTGAGGGTGTCACCGTGTCACCACTGCGAGGATCGCCCGGAAGACACGGTGCACGACTGCCACGCTTGGGCAGAGCCAGAGCACCACCGTGTCCTCACGGCGGCGATGACCTCTCGCACCCGGCATTGGTCGTGGCCATGCTGCGGAGCCAGACGGAGTGGGAAGCGGTCGCCTTCTGCGAAGTCATGCTCGCGAAAAATCAGGCGGGCCGCGCGTGGGAGAGGATAGCGTCCTCAATGGGATAGGTGCAGGAATATGGTGTTCTACTATGTTGCAATGTTTACTAGGTAATGTGTATTTGATAAATAAAACACTAAGTCAACCAGGTAATTATTTATTATCTTTGTTACAATTCAAACGAGAGATGAGAAATGTGCAAGTCTTATGAGGTTTTACAAAAATAAATGAAACTAAGTATTTTTCATTAGTTATGCTAACAAGTTAATCTAAGCCAATTCATTACAAAAACAAAAAACCTAAAAATCACAATATCACATTTTAACTAAACACAACAAGGCATGTTATAACTAAGTTATAAGATTCTGGTATTTTTAATACTTATTGCTTTTGAGAAGAGCAAAGTTCAACCTGGCAAAAGATTCAAGAAGTTCATCGAACTTTGATATATTTGTATTACTATAATAATACATATTATTTAGGTATCTAGTTTTTACAATCGCCATTATATCTAAATGCAATAAATACATACAATCTGGATCGTTTACGTGATTTACCTAGATTTAAGCACATTAGCAAAGTTGCGGAGCTGAGAGCCCAGATTGTCGATTTCATTCAATACACTATCAACTTCGTTCTTCAGTTCCATTAGATCAGGTAAATTGTTACAATCCGGTACATTCAGTAGTGTTGTAAATATCTTGTCCCATAAGCCAACCTTCATGTACCTGAGAAAAAAATACCATTTCATAAGTTAGTGAAACCAATGAGAAACATTTATTGCAGGGTTTTTTTTTCACGGTGTCCTTCAATAGCCCTTTATGTTCCAGGGTCACAGTGAGGAAATAAATCCATTATTGCAGGGTGAACAAAAATTAGAGGAGCAGAGGTGGCTTAGTGGTATCAGCCCCGACTTACGAGTTGTAGGTCATGGGTTCGAACCTAGCCAGGCACATTACTTTGCGTAATTTATTTCATCACTACTGCTCTCAAAGTGGTGAAGGAAAAATTCTAAAACGTGACATCTACCAACCCGCACTTGGCCCGCGAGGCGGATTACGGCCCACTCCCTCTCACAGAGAGGAGGCCTGTGTCCCAGCAATGGGAACATTACAGGCTGACAATGATGAAAAAACAATTATTACTTTTATATTACAGTAGGTTTTTTTTTTGTAGTTTATACTCAGAGTTCACTTACCTTGGAAGTTTTTTGTCTATATTCCATTGTCCTAAGCGATTAGCTACTTTCATATAACTGCCCATTAGGATCACATGAATTGTACCAGCTAAACAGTACAGATCTGTTTGGTAAGTCCAAGGCTTTCCTTCCCTCATCTCAGTGCAAGTGAAGCCTTCTGTTGAGATCAACTACAACAAAATAATATTTCAATCAAAATTCATAATTATTTTAGGTAATTATACTATTATAATAATTCACCTGCAATAAAAACTTACCTCTCTAAACGTTGTCCCTTCAGGAAACAAGGACATGTCTATAGCGCATCCAAGATCAATTAGCTGTAAGGATGGAGTTCGCCATTCCTGTGTAGGTCTAAAACAAAGAAATATAAATAAATAAAATATATTTTTTTTATTTTCCTAATCCTCACTTGTGCTTTGAGTAATTCCACCTTTCTGCTATTGATATTCCTCAATCACGACTCCATTACTATTAGTGGTATTCTTTGTATAAGCTCAATTCGTAATGGAATCGTAGTGTAATTGTAATTGACTCTCAGTTGAACACTATTAGTATTGTCATTAGAGAGTAACGATAAAGTCCACAATCGATTTACAATTGTAACACGATTGAAGAGCGACTAGATTCTGATAGCAGTTCAATGGAATGTTACTGGAAAACCTTAAATTAGTAGCAGAATACCAAATGTAGTTAAAACCGCTACTGAGATCCAATTGATATTCAATTGAGTCATTACTAAATTAGCAGACTTGGGGCCCAGCACTCTAACGAACCTGGCCGACACCACCACCAACGATGTGGTAGAGTTTTGGTCAAAGCTCATTAAAACCTAAGGAATCATCGACACGACGAAGAAGAAGTAATACTCACATTTTCATCAACAAAAAGTTGTCTGGCTTTATATCTGCATGATGATCTGCGACTTATGTAGATAATGAATTATCGACAACATCTCTGATGTTAGTAAGATGACGATAAATTCGTTTATACACTTAGAGGTGGCAGCCCTGATTTTGTTAGCGACGTCTAACAGAGATCCATATTTAGAATATTCTGATACGAATAAACTGGCGTTATCTCCTATGAAGGCCGTAGTTATATCCATATACCCTGGAAGCTGTATACAGAAGTATTAGAAAAAAAAAACATTAAAATACAACATTTTTATAATGAAAAAGAAAATTACCATGAATGGGTCTTTTATTCTTGATTTTATTTCCTGACAAATGTAGAACTCCCAAGGCCGACTCGGCTTTTGATATTTTGCAGCTACAGATTTATTGCTATGCAAATCAAGACAAAGAAAAACAGCGCCATAATTTCCTTTTCCTAGCTGCTTGTCAATAGATAATTTACTGTGTCCAATGTTTACAACAGTTGCTAGTTGCAGTTTAGGAACTGATCTCACTTCAACATACCCATCTGCATGTGTTTTATTTGGGAATTTCACATATTCTAGCAAGGAATTCAGAAGTTTTTTACTGAATGGGTCAATTTGTGCTGGAAATTCAATATCAGCTGGCCTAGGTATGTCACTGGTTTCTACTAAGGATATCGAATGAGTAGATTTAAATGCAGCACACTCCATAGAATTTTCACTATCCACATCCATTCCATATCCATCAGATTGTAAGTCTGAGTGTCTAGAATACACTGCTGAGATCCTATTATCTTTGCTGACAGAGTCTCTGCTATCCTCAGACTGAAATTCCACTTGATGCTCAAAGTCCAACTGCCTCTTGGAAATATCTTTTTGTTTATCAACAGCATGTGAAACCTTGGCAGATTGAATAGGTGTTCCTGTTTGTGCTGTCATACCATCTTTACTATCAGAATCAGACATACCAGATGAAGGGGGTATCTGAGCCTGCTCAGGACTGGATACATACAAGTTTTTATGCATCTTTTGAGAAATACTCGGACTGTTCGTGAATTTAGGAGTATTGGCATTATCTTTAGGTTCATTTCTGTTTGAAATGAAGTTTAGATACTGGTTTGAAAAACCAATGTCTGGTGAATTCTGGCCAATTTTCACTGGGTTAGGTTGGTCATGTCTCACATTCCTCAGTACAGATGTAGGACTCTTGTGTGTTGACGTATTTTTAGACACACTATTATTCTTATTTGTTACACTTTGATCTTCTGCTGCAGCATTCTCTTGTCTCAAGTGCATTTCAGAGGCCTCTGATGGGACGTTTACGCCATGCGTCGTTGGGCTGCGGTAATTACTTGGAGCAGCTGGACTTTGAGCAGTTGGACTCTGATATATTTGGAACGACTGGTTGCTTTGTGCCCCATATCCAGCTGTAGAGTTCTCAACCATTTGCTTAGGGTGCTGCCTGTATGGATTTTGCATAGCATTAAAGCTTTGGTTGCTTGAATGGTTGGCATACATGTTTGAATTGTTGTATTGACTATGCATGTTGTGGTAACCCTGTTGGTTATAGCCTTGAGCAGGAGGTGCAGCTACTGGGCTAGGCCTCTGATAGTATTGTGCATTTTGATATTGAGTCTGATGTGGGGGACTTTGAAAAACTGCTGGCTGCTGTTGCTGTTGCTGATGTTGTTGCTGCTGGTGCTGTTGCTGCTGATGTTGTTGCTGCTGCTGATGTTGTTGCTGCTGCTGATGTTGCTGCTGCTGATGTTGCTGCTGCTGATGTTGCTGCTGCTGATGTTGCTGCTGCTGATGTTGCTGTTGTTGATGTTGCTGATGATGCTGTTGCTGCTGCTGATTCACATAGATATGCTGTCTATCAGTTTGACTAGGATAGTGATAATCCTGACGACCAGCATAACTCTGTTGAGGACTCATCATTGCATGTCCTGGACTATGATAACCTACTTGATTGGAGTAAGTAGGACTCTGAAAACCAGGTGGAATTGCATGAGGACTTTGCATGCCAGTGTGTTGTGGACTATGGTAGGCATTAGAACTGGGGCTCACATAGCCCTGTTGTGGCTGCTGATTCATCATCTGGTTATTGGAATAGTTCTGCTGATAACTATAATTTTGCTGGTAGTGTGCTGCATGCATCGACCGTTGCTGTGGAGAGTAGCCATTGTAATTCGTTGGAATAGGCTTTTGGTATTGATGGTCGTGCGAGGGATATGGCGCAGATGCAGATGCAGCGGCTTTGCTTTCGGGCATCTCTCGCTTTTGCAAGTGGGGTCTGGCAAACTGTCCATTCAGCATTCTGGGCTGAGAGGATATTGAACTCCTTTTTGAAGTTGTTGGTTGCTGCGACGGGTCATTATTGTTGTACATAGAGTCATAATTAGTAGTGTAAGCAGTGAAATTGGTTCTTGTTGATTGTCCTGAAGAACTAGATCCCGATTTACTGAAATAATTGAAGGCAATAATTTAAATTTTACTGTTTCCTTATTAAACAATACTGGAAATTGACAAATCAATCATACCTGTTATATTCTCTTGTAGCTTCCATGATTACAGAGAGTCCTGCTCCTTGATTGTCAACAGTTGCATGCTGATCAGTAGCAAGTTGTCTAGAATTTTCATCCCTCTTAATAAGTCCTGGGTCATGATGTTCTATGACACTTTCATCCATACTAAACTTTGGCACAGATGGAAATTTACTTGACTGATCAATGCAGGAAGATGGTTTCTTGAATTGGGACATGTTTGGTGTGCTAGCATCTTTTATATTGAAATTGAAAACTTGTGTACAGGAAGGCTCTTCGTAGTAAGCTGTTTTGTTAACCTGTCAACAGAGGAGTAAGTTTAAGATTGTTTTATTTACAAAATCAATGACAATGAATTGAAGACATGATATCAACATACATTTTGCTGTCCAGCAGTTGCTAGTGCTTGATATTTTGAAGCATTTTCTTTGTCTTGAGGCACAGTTTTCATTTCAGTTAGCTCCTGCTTCTTTTTAGTATTGATAGCCATTGTTATAGATCTATCTTCATGAATGTCGAAATTGGGAACTTCAAATTGCTGCACTACAGGCTGCACTATTGATGGTTCTGTAAGAAATTGCTAATATTAAATTTAATTCAAATTATTTTCATCTAAACAGTCAAATATTTTCAAAGAATTGTTACCATTATCATTGAAGAGATTTCTAAGTTCCCATCTGGCTTCTTTGGTGTTTACCGTAACAGAATCGCCAAGGAGATTACCCATCAAACTCCTATTGAATTCCTCCATCAGATTGTTTTTCCCATAATTAGGCAAGGCATTTTCATTGCCGTAATTATTACTTGACGTAAGCATTTCATTTTCTTTATCAGACATGCTTGATGCTGGTTTGTAATTTTCTTCAACTTTCTTAGCATTTGTGAGCTCACTAAATTCCTGAGAATCTAAGTTGACTAAAACTTTGGGCTCACCAGGTGAATGCATGTTAGTAACTTTTGTGATGTTTTGTAATGTAGGCATGGTCAAAGGCATCAGCTGTCCTAAATGATCCTGCTCCGGATCCAAAGCACAATTAGCTAAAGTTTCTAAAGCACTGCACTGAGCCAGTGTCTCATTAATATTTTCATAACTTTGTGGAACTTCAACAGGTTCAGATTTTTCAGTCTTCACTTTCTTTTCTAAATTATATTTTCTAGATCTTATTTCTTCTAAACTGTATTCTTGGTCATTGACATACACCTATGAAATAGAATAATGTTGTTATTAGCAAAGTTGTTTACAATTAAATGAATTGAATAACAATAATTATAATATGTTTGAGAATACTAACCTGTGACTTATTATAACAAGGAATCTTTGTTGAATCTGGGGGATCAGGTACACATAGAGGCACAGTAAATGATAAGTCATCCACACAATAAGGCATGTGATTGGCTGGTAGCCTTAAGACATCATCTTCATCTTCATATGCTAAACAAAAAAAAAAAAAAAAACAGAATAATTTGGTGAAAAATATCTAGTTATCTAATGAGAAAAATGATGATTACTTACGAGTAAATGGTAAAGGTTGATGTGGCACAACATTACTGTGTACCATTTTAGTTTTGGGGTTGGTCCATATCCCAACTTCTTTTTGATTTTCAACATTGCTACAGGCCTGAACCAAGGAAGCTGGACCTGGGTCTTCAGCAATAGGGATAGCAGCTTGTGATGTTGTTGGAGCATCCTATTTAGAACAATGTGTAAGTATTAAAAACATTGTCATTAACAATAGATATAACCATTAGCAATAAAATAAGTATAGAAAAGAGTTTAAATCAGCAATTGATTTAATGTCTGTCTCCACTTGCAACACTTGTTTACTCACAACAGTTTGATGAAAATTGTTAGCAGTCTACCACAAATCACCAAACAAAAAACAATGACATGTCTATAGATATTGTACAGATTGCATCAGTAAAGTGTACATAGAACACTACTCATTTTCATAGTGGATATTGGTGAGTTGTACTAAGTAACAAACTGTTATCTACTTTGATAGATTATCTTATTATCTAATACTAGTAATTTTCAAGATTAGTTAAGTACATTAGTAGTTCATACCTCATAAATGTTAACCATCATGTTAGAGTTGGGTAGCCTATTGTCATAGTTGCCTGCTTGCTGTCTCACCACACCAGGAACTGCGCTCCGCACACTGTCCCCAACCCTCTGTATAGGCACATTAGCGATGTTACGCCGTTTGAACGACTTCAATGATGTTAGAGCCATTCTAGTCTCAGCCAGTGCCGATGCTGCCTTCCTTTTAGTAGGAGAGTCATCATGCAACATTCTTTGTGCAAAGAACAGTTGGAAGTTCCTGAAAACATTGTGATATTAAGTGGCTGCTAGATTGAAGAGCTGTTAATACATTCTTGTTGATTTTGTTAAACATTGGTTACCAATTTTACATCACAGCCAAAATTGTAAAAAGAACACTGAATACATGAGATATCCTTGGCATGTTGCCAATATTCTGAATTACATTAAATTAAAATCACTAGAGCCTTGTGTAAAACTGAGCTGAATTAGTTTACTTCTATGGTTTCAGTCTGGTGTTAGTTACACAAGACTAAGGTCATAGGAGGTCAAATTAAAGCAAGTGGTTAACCTCACAACAAAAAAAAGTACAAAAATGTGTGCTGTTCACATTGTTCATCAATAAGTTTGCAAGTTCTGAATGATTTGACAAGGATGGTAACATTGATGAACTTGTCTGATGCCATGAATCTGATAATGGATACCACAAATGATAGGAAAAAATATGCTGAAAAGTATGCGTCTGAAATAAATAAGAATCTGTTTTTTGGCAACTAAGAAAACTGGATTTCCCTAGTTGTAATTTTGTGGTATATTATACTCCCTGAAACTGTGCCACATAGACAAATCACAAAAACAAGACAGACATGTTATTTAGAATGACATTTCACATTACATAATAATAACTCATAACACTCACATATGTGCCTGCTCCAGTTCATCCAAAGGTTGAGCCTTAGCCTGAAGACCTAACATGTACACCTGATTGGCTTTCTTGTAGTCTCCAGACTCCTCGCAGTAGCATGCCCAGGCACGGTAGAATTCTGAGCATTCTACTCCAATACCAGTATTATAAAGCCTCTGATATATCTCCAAGGGGTTGGACAAACAGTCAACCTACAAATTGAATATCTTGCTATAGCAATTATGATAAAATGATATGGTACCTACTGACATAAGTAATTTGTTACAACTCAGAAAACACAATCCTTAAAAATTCATAATAAAGTATAATAAAATACAGTCCTCAGTCTAGTTATTTTGTTTGCCAAATAGAATCAATACTAACAAGCAATCTTTAATCTGATTACCCTACAAATACTGTCTTGGAATCAGCCACAAAATACTTCATATCTTCTGCATCTATTTGCTCTATGATGATAAAGAAGTTCATCAAGGGTAGAACACAGATTAATTCTTTTATTGATATATATTTGGTATGAATAAACAAGCAGAAAAACTAAATAATAGCAACTTACATATTTTATCCATAACTTTACAAATCTCCTATCTTGATAGTATTTTTTTTCGTTTTCAAACAACTGTAGGCAGTCTTTTATTAACTTATCAATATGTCCTTCATGCCCATGTTTGGGAAAACACTGCTCAACCCACTGGATGTAATTGAACCAGGGATCCAAAGGATCTGTGCCCTGATAGTGTCTGATAGCTGCTTCATGTTCCCTGCAGGTGCAATCAAACAAATAACTTGTTACTTGTGTTGAAAATGATCCAAAACGAGTCATAATATCAGCATGCATACAAAATATCACCACGAAATACGTAAGTAACAAAAAAATATTTGTTCTTTTGCAAATAAAAATAATATGGATAAAAAGATGCCTTTTCGTTCGTACGTTCGTTAAATGAGAGATATGAGTGAAGTTTAAAAATAAGTTGAGAAAAACTTTACTCTTTTTGCAGTTGCAGCTGTCTCTGGGCCTCCACATCCGACTGTGCTTGCAACGCTGTTCCCAATTGCACAAGGTTTCTACCACCTCTCAGTGGTTGAATGTTTTCTTTACTAACGTCGATGTCCATTGTAGAACTAAAATAGCGCTGAAATATCACAGCATGAGGAATAAACACAGCACACTGAACCACAAATAAGCGATCTTAGAAAATATGGGTTTAAGCCCGGCTTATTAGTTTTGATTATTATACCGCGTGGATGATACAAGTAAACTTATTTTTTAAATAGATAGAACATTAAACTACAAGCAATTGTAAATTATTTAAAGTTTTTAGCTTTAAAAATCCGAAAAAAAAATTTTTTTTTTTTTTTTCTTCCTTCTTGGCAACCGAGTCGATGTCGGCTAACTCTGCCAGTGTCATGTGGTGACGGCAAAACGGAGTGACGAAGGCCGTCGAACTTTGCACTTTTGGTAGAATGTTAGTGTGTTAGTTTAGTTAGTAGCTGTAAGGACGAGACATTTTGTTAGTAAATATTATGTAAACAAAAAGAAAAAAAAAAAAAAAAAAAAAAACGAAAATATGTTAATTATGTTAAAATACATAGTACCTATGTTATGTACGGAGCTAATATTAAAAATACACGCCAAATTAAAATTTCAGATCATTGTCATTTATGAATTTTGAAAGGATTTGAATTAGTTTAGGAGAAAAATTGGTCAGGAGAAAATGAAAATTAGTAGGAAGGGGTATTTTAATTTTGGGGAGCTTACGGTACAAGTCAAAGGACTGGGAATTCAAAGGACATGAGAAGAAAATGTGATCTAAAGTTCCCTCGTCAAGACCACATTCGCATAAGGAGCTGTCACGTACGCGGATCTTTTAAGAAATACTGGGCTGCAGCAGTGGCCGAGTCTCAATCGACACAAGGATGAAACAGTTCTTTTGCAGAGTTTAGTGCATTTAAAAAACCAGGGTTTCCGCTGGATGTCTGGTTGTATACTGGCATAGTATACCCCTTTTAGCCTCGAACTAACCTGCCACACTGCTGACCACGAGTTATGCAGTTTAAGTTTAGTGTCAGTTCGTAAGTCGTAGCTATGGACAGTATAATGTTTTAAGTCCACCGAATTGGAAGTAGCATATTTTGCGAGAGAATCCGCACATTCGTTGCCATTTATACCCGAATGACTTGGTACCCATGCGATTTCAATGTTCAAACCGTTGTTAGAACAAGTGAAAAGTAAATTTTGTATGTCTGTAATGATTTTACTATGAATTTTTGATTTTAATTGGTTTTGGCCTAAAGCTTGTAAACTACTGCGAGAATCTGAGAAAATAACTGAGTTTTGGATATTGTGTGATTTAATAAAATTAATTGCTTCTAAAATGCCAACACATTCCCCTGTGAAGACCGATGTCTCTGGAGGGCATTGGAAGAGGAGAGCAATTTTAGAATTCTGAAAGTAAGTTGCTACTCCTGTGCAACCTGTTGACGTTAACTTAGACGCATCTGTGAAGAACATGTTCCAGCCCTTCCAGTATTTGTCGACGGCTCGGTCAAAGTCACCTTTCGCATCCTCAGAGTTTTTCGAAATGCCAAGCCCCAAAACGACTTTTGGACTAGAATGCACCACTTCGTATGCGGAAGAGAACACAGGTATGGTGGGATATTGACAAATAGGCGAGGAGAGGTTTTTAAGTTCCCTGAACCTATTCATCAAGGGGGGAATTGACTTATGTTTCCAGTAAGGGGAAACATCTAGTGACAGATGAATTTGTTCTAAAATGGGAAGTAGGGGATGGGACGACAGGGCGAAGACTTTAGACAGGAAACGATCTGCTAAATATTGTCGACGAAGGTTAAGGGGAGGATCAGCACATTCCACCTGGAGGGCGTTGATGGGAGACGACTTCATTGCTCCTAAGACAATCCTAAGGCATTTGGCTTGGATGGCGTCTAGTTTACGAAGTGCTTCTTTGTTGCAGGGTTCCAGTAAGAAGCAACAATAGTCCATGCCACTTCGGACCAGAGCGTTATAAACTAGCTTAAGAGTGTGGGGATGTGCTCCCCACCAAACCCCAGACAAAGCCTTAAGGACTGATACTGATCGCTCACATTTTTTGACTACGTTGTCGATGTGGTCAACCCCCGACATTTTGGAGTCTAGAGTGACTCCCAGAAACCTGGCCTTATCTTGGATGGGGATAGTCTGACCATCTATATTTATGTCGATCGGAGGGATAAAACGTCTGCGACTAAAAACAACTGCTGAGCTCTTGGAGGCGTTCAAACTCAACCCGTGATCTAGTAGCCATTGGTTTAATGATGATAAAGAGACATTTAAAGACAAGGCGGAATCCTCAATAGAACTTCCCGAGACCAATAAGGCAATATCGTCAGCATATTGGAGTATTTTACAATCAAAGTTTAAGCAAGAGGGGAGATCTAGTGTGTAAATATTATATAGGATTGGACTGATTACGGCGCCCTGTGGTAATCCTCGCCAGGTAAGTCTCTGCTCAGAGTTTTCCCCTGGTATCCTCAACTGCAGAGTGCGGTTTGAAAGGATTTTGCAAATGACCTGGATGATCCTAGCCGGTATTCTCAGCTCTTGCAGTTTTTGCCTGAGAATAGGGAGGATGACAGAATCATATGCAGCTGATATGTCTAGGAAAACTGCTACCACAGACTCATTCCTGCTAAGGGCCAATCGGATCTCTGATGTGAGGATACCCACACTATCAGATGTACCCAGACCTTTCCTAAAGCCGAATTGAGTCGTTGGGAGCAGCTTTCTGCTTTCCACTAACCATTCCAATCGGTTTTTGATCAAATGTTCTAAAAGTTTTAAAAGTGTTGACGATAAAGCTATTGGTCTGTACGAGCAGTGGTCATTAGGCTCTTTACCAGGCTTTAATAGAGGGATAACCACTTGAACCTTCCAAGCTGGAGGAATATATCCAGAGGTGAAGCAGAAATTGGCCAAGTCCAGGTAATATTGGTGACATTTTACACCCGCTTTTGCTATGAAAGAGTAAGGGAATCCATCCACACCAGGTGCGGAGTCCTTAACGTAGCTAAGCACTGTTTTGAGTTCGTCAAGGGAAAATGGCTTATCTAGAGGGTCGTTTGAAGTTGTAGAATTCGTGAGGTTTATTTCGTCTTCACCAGGAACATAGGCTGGGGCGACCTTAGTGAAGAACCGGTAACCCAGGTCTTCGGATAGAGTGTTCGAGGGAGATGGTTTTAAACAGTTTCTATAGCTCTTGACCCTTTGCCACACTACTGATGTTGGAGTGGATGGACTCAGGGAACTGCAAAATGATACCCAGCCAGCTCTTTTCTTTTTTCTAAATAATTTCCTAGACTTAGCCAATATCTGCTTGAAGGCGATGAGGTTGTCCAGGTTCATATCTCGGTTGAACGTCTTTTCCGCCTCATTCCTGGCCTTGATCATGGCGGTGCATTCCTTATCCCACCAAGGCGGGGAAGGGCCTCTGCCTGTAGGAGGCTTTTTACAAGGAAAACAATCATCGGCTGTAGCGGATATGGTGTTCGAAAAAGATGAGAAACATTCCTGAGCATTCTCAGCATTTATAAGAGGGAGAGAAGAGATACGTAGATCTAAGATTTTGGCATAAAGATCCCAGTCTACAGAGTTAAGCCGATATTTCAATAAGGGAGGGGAGGATTTATCAGGAATAGATTTAGAAGGAATTTCAACCGTGATGGGATAGTGATCGCTACCATAGGTTGAGTTCAAACGGTTCCAGTTAAACAGGCTAGCTATGCTGGATGAGCAGAATGTCAAGTCTACGCAACTATTACTCTGACCTATTCCAGACCTGCGTGTAGCACTGCCATCATTAATAATGCACATGTCAAGGTCATCCAACATATCCACCAAGCCTACACCGGTACTATCACAAGAATTTGATCCCCACCTATAGTGGTGACAGTTGAAATCTCCCATGACAAGAGACGGGCCACTTACACTACTAATTACACTTTTAATAGTAACAAGGTCTTCAAGACGTGGACGAGTAATATAAAAAGAAAAAATATTTATACCCTCAACCTTGACAGCAATAACATTTAGGTTATCACCAACGGAGGGTAGAGGGATTTGGGAGAATGGTACTTTGTTATTGATGAACAAAGCACATCCTCCATATCCATCGGATCTGTCGTGTCGTACACTACTGAAGCACGGAATCCTGAAATTACTTCCAGGAAGAAGCCATGTCTCAGCAATGGCGCAGACCGATGGTTTAAATTTATTAATTAAATAGAGAAGGTCAGGTTTACTGGGAGTAATACTCCTCGCGTTCCATTGCAGGAATGTTAGAGGATGGAATGTTGTGGATTTGTTCAACTATTGATATCAATTTATTGGCAACGTGGTCAGGTAGTGATTCTGTAGGGTTGGCTAGTACTGATATTAGCATATTAGCTATGACATTAAGAATGTTTTCGGATTTACTCACAGGACTAGCACCTTCTCTTGGGAAGGCACAACCATCATGGGATGGAGAGTAGGAGTAGTCTTGTGTTAGGGATTGATGAGCCACTTTATTATAACTAGGTGAGAGTGGGGCGTGGGACTTTGGTTTCAGAGTGACCATTTTACGGTATGATTTTGTTTGGGGAGTTGGACTGGGATGTTGGGAGGAATTGGTTGTTGTTTTGGATTTTGGAGTCATTTTTGACACTTCAGCATATGAACGTGAAACCGTAGGAAAGACCTGGCTTGCTTCCGCATACGAGACAGATTTCTCAGCCATAAAGGCTTTTATACTTTTCTGTCGACCCAGTTCAGGGCAAGTCTTATCATTTGCATAATGATTTCCTGTGCACAGAATGCAAGTGGCACATTCAATAGGAACTTGGCATCCATCGCCTGGATGGTCCTGACCACATTTAAAGCAACGAGGTTGTGAACGACATACTGTGCGTGTGTGACCAAAGCGACAACAGTTGTAACATTGAATGCACGGGTACATATATCTCTCCACTGAGAGAGCAGAATAAAAACAATATACCCTCTTGGGTAGTACCTGGCCATCAAAAGTGAGAACCACGGTTTGAGTGGGTTTCCACTCCGTGACACCCAACGAAGTTACTTTACGGCTCATTCTCCTTGCCTTTATAACTGGGCCACACCCATCAGGAACCCTGATATTCCCAATGACTTCCTCTTCAGTCCACTCTGTTGGTACATCACGTACTAAACCCAAACGAGTAATATGGAACTGTGGTATGGATGTAATGTAGTTGTTTTGAATAAGAGTCTTACTTATTAAAAAACTATTTGCATCCTGGTGGGATTTAAACTCAACCGACAGACGGTTTCTCCCAAGACGTTTGACACTGCCTCGGAGGATGTTGCTATAATTATTTTGGGTGAGAAACATACCAAACTTAATTGGATGTAGTACAGTACTTGTAGTTTTCCCATCTTTAAGTGAAACATGTACAATATATGGAGGGTTATCCCTTTGTGTATATGTCTGTCTGCCTATTTCTTTTTTTAAAACTTTTGGGGAATTAACTACTTCATTTGGGGGAGAACTTGCTACACGTTTCCTGCTGATAGATTCCGCGTCCATGAACTCCGTTTGTACATTTTGATCGGGGAGGGTAATTGTTAAAATCGAGTCAAGTTCAAAGGCGTCGTCGGGGTCGGGAGGTTTATTGGCGTCCATGATGGACGCCGGCTAAAAAAAAAAACTACTATTTAAAAGCTATATTACAAATCTACGGTTAAAAAATACAAACCCAAGGAAGATTATCGATAGTTGTTCACTTGACAGTATGGGAGAACACTTAAATCGATAATATTCTACTCCAAAACACAATAACACACAGAGCGCGATGTTACTACCTTCACCGTTCTACCAAAAAAAAAAACGAAAAAAAAAAAAAAAAAAAAAAAAAAAAAAAAAATTGGCGACTACCAACTGAAGCACCAAAAACTAACTCGAAATTGACATCACTCTATAGAATGACGGCGTCTATGACAGGATTTGAATTTGTATAAAATAAGTCCGTTACAGCTACATGACTGACTTGAGGCGTGCTTAGGACACGGTAATCCAGGGTAAGCAGTAGTCAGCTATTCCAAGTTTCAATTAGGTAATCCAGATTTTTATCTGAAAGCTAGTTTCTGAACTTATTTTATTTAAAGAAAACCTACGTTATCAAGTATTTTATTCTTAATTATTAGATTATTATTATTTTAACGAGAACGTTACCTACTTTTCCAATGTACTATATAAAAATAAGTCGGGTTTTCCTTCCTGATGCTATAACTCCAGAACACACGAACCGATTTCCACTGTTTTGTATTCGTTGCAAAAGTCTCGGGCTCCGTGAGGTTTATAGCAAAAAAAAAACATCTGGCGGGTGCGAAACGGAGTTCGCCGGGTTTGCTAGTTTTTTAATAAAACTTCCCTTGGGCTTTGGCGTCATTTGCCTGGAGATAAAAAATAGTCTCATGTGGGCTAATAAATCACATACAAATTCTTTGTTTTGCTTTGTTCAGAATTGCTCTAGTATTGCACGATTTATTTATTTACTAACTTTTATTGAAATTCAGTGAGAGAATTATTTAGTTTTTCAGCAAATCTATATGAAAACAACAGGACTGAGGACCACTGAGGACTATCGTTCAGTCTGTAACATGTAAGCCCAACTAGTCATTACATTTTTTTTACGTTTAGAAGGGAAGTGGTGGGCACGGGTAACAATCTTCAAGGAAAATCTATGAACCTTATGTCTATGGTTGCAATACACGTAACTGACAGCTAAATCTCTCCCTTTCCCCTTGCTTTCCCCTCGGCAGGCCCTAGTTTCAGACGCCATATTGCGCCATATTGTCAAAACAGCCAATCACAGACTAAGCAGGCTCAGCCAATCAGACGCCGCCGCCACAGCCGCCATTTTAATCAATTGTCAAGTGAAGTTTTATGATGATTATTTTTATGATTTATTTCCTGAGTTTATTTCCATAATTATTAAAAATTATCCTCTCAAGATTGAACTCTAGTCTCTAATATTGCTTTGTGTTGTGAATTGTAACAGTAGACAGAAATCCGTCAAATCAAAATCCGTTGCGAACAACAAAATAGTATAAAAATGAACTTCTTATACTTTGTGTACGAAACATTTGAGAAACAATAAATTTCAAAGTGTCTTCCACGGATATTAGCTTAACCAACTCTATTCACGGCTGAAGAGATTGTTACTGCACTACCCAATACGCCTGATATACAAAAAAGTAAGTTTGAAATATCTTTACATCTACTTGTGTGTATCAATGAATACTGCCCAAATGCACTCGCATGTTAGCACATACATAGTATTGCTTATTCTGCTTGTCTTTCTGCCCATTGCAATTTTACCCTATCAAGCAAGATAAACCAAAGCTCTTAAAATGTATTCTGAAAGTAATGCAGTTAATTTCTACTCGCACACATAAAGAATGCATATTGTTGGAAACCCGCCAGTTGTAAGAGTCATTATAGCATATTATACTAATTGACAACTATATTTTATCCTAATATCAGTTTTTTAATTAATTTCAGGAAACCCTAACTCCGTCATTGCTGTACATAATATGGCTGGCAAACTGAAATAAATGAAATTAAACTGACTTGAGTGGTCTCAGTCATAAGATTCAGTTTCAATTTCTGGACACCCAATGACATAAAGAGTCAGTTCCATACAATAACTGGTAAGGCTACTTCTTGTATTTATTATTTAATAATGTTTTTATACATTATTCTATGGGAACGTAAAATTAGGATGAAAACAATTAAATAAGTATTAATACAGGTTACAAAATA
The DNA here is from genome assembly GCA_036375495.1 of Agrotis segetum. NCBI lineage: Eukaryota > Metazoa > Arthropoda > Insecta > Lepidoptera > Noctuidae > Agrotis > Agrotis segetum. Next base: position 278,325 of record JAQSVV010000152.1, read on the forward strand.
TCTTCTGTCTATCTTAATATCTGTGTACCAAATTTCTTTCAAATCGTCGTCCAGTTGTTTTGCAAATTCAAAAATGTACAATTATTTTTTTATTATTTCAGATACCAAGGCTCACCAAATTATAAAAATGAAGATACTCCAGCAGCTGAACATTTGTGAAAAGGCAAAAACTGCTATAAAGTTTATAAAACAAAAATCTTTTGAAGTAGGTACTAAATGGATATTTTAGTTGTGAGATAGTCAAACTCAGATTCATTATTGCATTCATGTGTACATAGCATAGGTGTAGTAAATAAGTTCAATCAATATGATATCCGGTTTGGGCATGGCAACATTTATTACATTGGACTTCCAAGCATCCAGTCAGTTGGTATAGCTAAAAGTTCTAAACAAATGTAATTATTATATTATATTAATATGTAATCATTTTATTAGTTAACTTCTATTAATTATGTATTTAAATATGTATTGTATTAATTATGCTTATATTTCTTCCATTAAATATTGTTTTCTATTATTTTATATATTTTGTTATATAAAATTTAGTTTTCAAAGTCAAAGTCAAATCATTTATTTCAATTAGGCCATCCAAGAGGCACTTTTAAACGTCGATTTTTAAAATTAAGGAAATGGGATGGGGTGGGATTGAATCTACACCCATTCGCTAATGTAGGATGTATGAAGAAGAATGGGCAAAAAACTCCATACTTACTCTTTTAAAAATTTCGTTATGTGTGTGAGCATCTTTGAGTAAGTATTATTTCTGTGGTTACGAATTATGATATGAGTATCTTGTTTAACCAATGTTTCATTCTAAGGCCCGTATTACAGAACAAAACTCAAGCACCGATCTCTATTTAAATATAGATTTCAACCAGTCAAATGCCTTGAATCTAGTTTTAAGTAATACTTGAGTATTGAGTTACTTTCTGTAAAGCTTTTTGTGTTAGATTTATTCTTTTAATTTTCTGTTATGTATTGAATTTGGGTTTGCCTCTTAATTTGAAGCATTTTGATCCGAGAGGGTGGCAGATATAGTCTTATGTTTATTAAGACATTGATTAAGACTTTTTCAATTTAACTCTGAGATTAAGAATTTTTAAATGGTGTAATAGTATGAGGTCTCAACATTTACCCATCGTATGCCGCATATATTAATCGTGTCTTTTGAAAACACTTATTAAAAAATAAAACATGTATTATAATTATATTTCTTTGTTTTATTTAGACCTGTTTTACTTTGTAATCTACAGTCAATCGTATGTCAGAACAATCATTACTTGAGAATTATTCAAGTAATGATTGCTCTGATATATGGTTGACCAAAACCAATCAGTACAAAAATCAAACAAAATATCTGTGACAAAAGCCTGAGGTCCAAATACGGAAAAGACAAAAGGCCTGTATCTAAAATCGTAATAGTTGCTTTTAAAAAGTCATTTCATTTGACCTGTTCAAGAATTTCTGTATAATCTGTGCTTGTCAATCTCTATTCTTGCGCTTTCTATTGGTCGTTATTTTTTGTTCGAAGATTGCCATCTGAGTGTATACTCTCTACTTAGTCTGTGGTGGTGGGTGGCCCAGTGGTTTCATCCCCGACTTACGAGTTGTACATCGTAGGTTCAAACCCAGCCTGTCAGCCTGTCGCATTATTTTTGTGTAGGTAATTTATTTTATCACGACTGCTCTCAAAACGGTAAAGGAAAACATTGTGAGTGAGTAAACCAAAAATTCGAAGACGTGTGATATCTACCAACCCGCACTGGGCCAGATTATGGCCCACTCCCTCTCACAGAGAGGAGGCCTGTGTCCCATCAGTGGGAACATTTTAGGGCTGAGGATGATGATGATTAAAAGACAAAACCTTTTTTCATTTGTGTTGTTTCCCTCTCAAATTATTGTTTCATCATCATCATCATCGTATCAGCCGTTAGACGTAAACTGCTTGTGGGTGGACGTCCTACGCTTCGCTTGTCAGTGCATGGTGGACAGACGATCATATTATTATGAAGACCACAGGATCACGCTGAATACAAGCCGCCTCCAACCGGTCCTATTGGAAGTCTATGGGGGAGGCCTATGTTCAGCAGTGGGCGGTCTTATGGCTGATATTGATGATGATGATGAAATGCACAAAGTGAATGATCGAGCGCATCTGCTTAGCTTGTTAAGAAATTAATGCCAGAAATTATTATCGATGGCCTTTGAACACCACCTCGACAGATTGAGTAGGCCTTTTTGCAATCGGCCAGTTACCAAGGTCCTAGATCATAATAATAAATAAGGTGAAACTGTGAAGGTGCCATATTTTGACTTCATACACGCTTTACTAGCACTACGGTGCTCTAAAACGAACAACAAAAAAAATTAATGCAGAACCACTGCGTGGCAGGCAGCTTTGCTACACAGCAACATTGCGGCAGCAATGCTGGGGTAGTTCTGTTGCTTGCTGTGCATGATTTCGATCTTCCAGACCCTATCATGGCCATAACTGGGTCGACGTAATAAGGGTATGTAATATTATAACTGGGAACGATTATCTTGTTTTGCTGCATTTTATAAAGCCCAGTAAAGTTACTTTTATTTTTCTCATCTTTTGGTGCATACACGTTGGTGAAGCCGCTTATGGGAGAAACAATATTTAATATGAGATTTAATCGACAAAAAACTTAATTTATATTAATTACAGGCCACCAGTAATTGAGTATTGGTACTTACTAAGTCTATGCCTACATAAATAACATACGTCAATCATGTCAATGTCATTGTCATGCGGTCGTGCTGTCAACAGCAGGGTTGCCAGAATGTTACTTTTGTAACATTTTACGTTACTTTTGACCCTCTCATGTTACCTCCATGTTACACGACTCTAAATGTTACTTTTGTGTTACTTTTATGGCAGAACAAAAATATCATGAAACGGAACTCGTCCAAGAAATTCTTGGATGCGGTCCGTTTCATGATATTTTCTGAGGCTAGTTTGAACAAACCATATTATGAGGACGTTCAGTGGCGGCCTTAGGGGGGGGCGAAGCGGGCAACCGCCCGGGGCCTCGCGCTTGCAGGGGGCCTCGCACAACAAACCAAGCAAAAGAAAAAACTAAAAAACTTTTAATTTTGATTAATTAATTATGTTATAGCCTTTATGAGTAGTTAGGCTACTCATTAAAACTATAACATAACGGCAAAATTAAATAAGATTTTAGTATTAGTTAAAATAAAAAAATCTATTTTTTTAATTTATCATCTCAGAGTTGATTAATTTTGTAAATCTTTTATTTAGTACAATATTTTTTTCACCTCAACGTATGGCTTAAATCCCTGTAAATGCTGAATCCAGTTTAGTTTAGGTTAAAGAAAAGGGCCTCGTGGACGCGTCTTGCAGAGGCAAGACGCATATGCGAGGCCCTTCCAAGGTTCGGTCTCGCTATGTCACGATTGGGCCAACATCATAAACAGTAGTTCAGGCTTGTTTATGATGTTGACCCAATCGTGACATAACGAGACCGAACCTTGGAAGGGCCTCGCATATGCGTCTTGCCTCTGCAAGACGCGTTCGCGAGGCCCACCGTCGTTTGGGTCACCGCGTGCGAGGCCTCCTTTTTTTGATGACTTGATGATAAGATCGCTTTGCGTTTACAGCCTCTTTCTGTCTGTTGACAGTTAGAAATAAAAAGTAAGCAAGCTTTTATGCAACTACGGGGCCTCGCGCAAGAAGCAGAATTGCTAGACCTAAATATGATCGTTGGCGCCATCAGCCTTGGCTCTATTAGTTCTCAGTTAGAAATAGTAGTTAAAATTATACTGCTTTACTGAGTGGAACAAACAAAGTTAAGATTGCCGTTGTTAATTTAATTTAATTTATTAAATCTCTAAGCGGGAGGCCCCTTCATGTGCGAGGCTAGCTAGGTTCCGCTAAGCCCTCGCCGCTACGCCACTTGTCCCAATGAATAATCAAAGTTTGAGATCTCAAACACAGAATGCTACCTTGAAAAAGAATTAAAAGAACCTCGAAAATTTCGTTCTTTTTTGAAAATTTTGCGTTTATGACCGTAAATGACTAGTTTTTAAAAATAACTTCTCAGAACGGTTTTATAGATTTCTTTTGCTACAATATGAGAACCGATTTATATGTTTAAGTAGACCCAGTAGTTTCAGAGTTGAGCTTTTCAAAATCTCTGGCGGTATCTGGAATCAAAAACAAGTGTAGAAGACGCAAAGCATCAGAGTTGGGAAGTCTTAGAACTTTGTGACTTTTTTCGAAAAAATGTTGGGAGGGTTTATCTCGGAGACTATTAGGTCTACTGAGGTATATAAATTCACTCGAATCATTATCTTCATCAGCCTATAATGTTCCCACTGCTGGGACACAGGCTTCCTTTCTGTAAGAAGGGTCCATAATCCACCACGCGCAAAAATTTAAGACATGTGACATCACCAACCCGCGCCCCGTGCGGGTTGGTGATGTCTTAATTTTTTTGGTTTGAGGACATGCCGGTTTCCTGACGATATTTCCCTTCATCGTTTTGAGAGCAATGGTGATAAAATAAATACACAAAGTAATCTGGACTGGGTTCGATTCCGTGACCTACAACTCGTAAGTCGGGTCGCTTAATCGCTATCATCACAGCAAAACCACTTGAGACGCACACACCCGCAATTTGAAAATGGATTTCAAGGAAGCGGTTTACCGAAAAACCGCCCGCGGTTAACGCCAGTGCGTACGCGTCAACTAAGTTCTATTGATTACAGTTTTGCCGGGACTTTCACCCGTGAGCATTTTGTAGCAAATCACGGTTTTAAAATCAGTCGCGGGAAATACCACGGTGCGGCCGTTTGTATTAGTTTTCTAGGGGCACGAATTTACGCTATTAAACCACACAGCGGTTTACCGTAGTACGGCCTAGGCCTTAACCTCTTCAAAGTTCTTTTTCGAAAAAAGTTATTAAGTTGGAAAACATTCCAACTGAAGACATGATATCAGATGCCTCTTCCACAATTGTTGTAAAAAAAACGTATATTTGAGATTCTTTTGAAAAGCGCTAACTCGGAAGCTTTTGGGTCTACATTTTAGTCTCATATTGTAGTAAATTTATTCTACTTTCAAAACGTCGTCCTTAAGTTTCATGTAGTAAACTAATTCTTTATGGTAATAATCGCCAAAAGGGAAACAAAGTCTGCAAAAATCAGAATTACTCCGTTTTACGCAAACACGGATGTTCAAAGTTCCTGAATGAACTGTTAAATGTATTAAAACTCAAAAATTTGAGTTTTTTACATTTATTTAATTGTATAACTTTAGCATTTGTCCTCAAATATAACAACTAAACCTACTTTCGCATCACATACTTTTTATGAAGGGCAAGGGGCCTCGCAAAGACTTGCCGCCCGGGGCCTCGCAATGGGTAAGGCCGCCTCTGAGGACGTTTTTTCATAGCTTTGCAGATTTGAAAGACATAACATCATTGATTGCATGGTTTTTTCTTTTCTAGCCAGTCGATTTTTCCACTTCGGCCGCGTATGGAACCAACGTTTTGAAACTGGTTCTTTAAAAGGCTTTTCTTTTCCTTGTATGGAACTGGGTTCCTATCATTAGATTTTTAGAATTTTAAGGAATGGGACAGGAAGGATTTTTTTTGTGAAAAAGTGCCATAATAAAGTATTGTGTCGTTTTCCGCTTAGTAAGGTAATGATACTTTTCTAGTGAAAGCTGACTTGTTATAATCGACTAAAACCCCTTCTACATGGTGAGACCCGACCGCCTGACAGAGGTGAACTTGGTCGTGTCAACAGTACCCCACCGTCTGGAACGCTGTCGGCTGACGGTCGGGTCCCACCGCGGACGCAGCCTGTCGGGACGGCTGCGCTCCCGACCAAGGTTCGATTGACTCCGGCCATATTTGGTCGCATGACCAACGTCTACACGGTCGATTTTCATTCCCACCGGACCAAGACCACCTCTGTCAGGTGGTCAGGTCTGACCGTGTAGAAGGGGTTTAACTGCCACTGGCAACACTGGTCAACAGTGTCAACGTCGATTTGTTGTCCGATGTGCACGGGTGATAATCTTCGTACAACGAAACGCTCGACGTAGCGCCATATTGTTTTAATGTCGACAGACGTTTCTGGTCGTCTGTGATTGGCCGTCGCAGACGCTGGCAGGCCGCCATTTGTTTTTGCGTCATATGACGTATGTCTGACATTACTGCTGTTGCTACTATTGATCTTTATTGTTTATCCTGTCCGCTTTTTCTGTATTATTAAAGCCCCAGTGTCTCTACTATTACTTTTGATACTTTCAAAATGTATTACGAGTGGATTTGGCATCATTTCCCGTGTAGAAAAGACTCGCTGTGTGGTTAGAGTGTCTAAACTAAACCGTGATGATCTGCAGGACTGCAATCCTCGTAACCTGAACAACTTTCGAAGCTTTTTGTTTGTCAAAGCACGAAAAGAAGTTCATTACGTCTAAATCTCGTCTCATTGGCATTACCTATCCTTCCCTGTTTACTGAAGATGAGATTTTGAGTGGAACAACACAACTTGGCAGTATACTGGTAAGTATTATGATGAAACATCAGCTATCATTACTTCTTGCTTTCTTAACCTTACTTTAACTAATATTATAAAATACCAAAGGAGGAGACAAGATGGATGTACACACATCCATTCCATTACAGTAACGGAGTAACAGTACTCAGATTATTTTAAAATAATAGGATACCTTTTATCCCAGGCTTAAATTCCTGTTAATTCTTTGTTATTAACGCGGGCGAAGCCGCTGGCGATGGCTAGTATGCAAATTGTTATATATTATGGGGGCTGCTAAATTTTGACCGTGTGGTAGGAGGCAGAGATATATTTTTCCTTTAGTTTAATAGATCTTTTGAAGAGAAATCATTGTACAGTTACATGCTAAAATAATAATTATGTTTTACTACATACATAATAACATAATGTTTGCTTAAAACTCAACTGGTTTGCACTACCTGACTACATATAGCTCCCTCATCCACCGACTCCGAGGTTCACAATATTTCTTTATACTAAACATAATGTTTCTTCTTTTCCAGCTCATTATGCAGATGAATGAAGACCTGTGAAAATGCTGAGGATAGCAGATGTAGAAAAATCACCTCACCATCGTTTTGGAAAGAGGCAAATGATAAACCATCGAGAATATACGGCAGCAAAAAAAAAGACTAAATTACCCATCCAAAGGTGCAGTGACGTGTTTCGGTACAGTGATATAAATAACAAATGCATAATATTGGAACACAATGCTCATAAAAATAATGTTGCGTCAAATAGTTTACAATAATGAACTGGTGCAATTTGATAATTTTACAATAAAAATTCAATTTTCGCCATTTGCCTGCGATGCAAAAATAAGCATTATTTAATAGGAAATTGAAAAATAAATGTTTTAATATGTAATAGTTTTTTTTTATTTGATTTTTTCCCAAAATTAACTTTGAAAAGTTTCAGTAGTATAGCAATATCGAGTACGGCGTTTTTTTTGCGCGAGCAACACTGATTAAAAAAAAAAGAAACGTCATATGACATTAAAACTCAAAATGGCGCTACGCCGAAAATTTTTGTTCTGGAGTTGGCAGTCTGATACGTAGTATCTCTTAGTAGTCTGTGCCGATGTGGTCTTGGCATTATTTAGAAATTTAGAATTTTGGAATTCTATTTTTCGCCAAGAAATAGTCAAATGCTGTAACATTTCGTTTCAATAATAGAGAAAACTGCCATATAAATGAGCTTGTGAAAACAATTTTATGAAATTCAAGGCAATAGTTGAGATTAATAGATCGTGCCGTTGTTATTTTGTCCTTCATATTATTTACTAAAGTCCACCAACCCAGAATGTCCCTTCGTTTGCAAATGGAGAAGCAAAAAAAGCAAGAAGAGATGCGTCGTTTAATGGCTGAACGAAAAAAGAAGAATATTAAATCAACTAAAATAGATAACCCCCTTGCAAAATATAACAACACTGGACAATTAATGTGTATACTTTGTAACTCGGTAGTGCGGTCTGAAAATGTATGGCAAGTTCACACAAACAGTAAACAACACAGAGAAAATGTTGAAAAGGCTAAAAAATTAAAAGAACTGACAAACAATTTCACTATTGGTAAGATAAAACATAAAAGTGGGAGTCCCCTTGGAGATGCACCACCTGAAAAAAAGTTGAAAGGGATTCTGAAGAATACTGAGCCTCAAATGCCTGTAATTCCTAAAAATAAAGCACCACAAGTAATTTCATTCCATGATGAAGAAATCAAAAGGACACCTTTGACGCTATCCACTCCAACACTTGCAAACAGTGAAGGTTTGTCAAGTTTAATCAATTTTCTTATTGATTGGTCCAGTAATTTCAGAGCAAATTCAAAACAAACAAATCAAATCTTTCCTCTTCATAATAAGTGCAGATTCCATACCTAATTTTCATTTTGGAGCTGTATAAAATGATTATTTTTAAACTTATGTGAACTTCCTGTCTTAGTCCTGTGAAGTCAAAATGTTCACCTGCTCGTCTATTCTGCTTGAGCACATTTGTCTAGATGACGGCTGACAAGAAAAGGTTGATGATGTTTTTTTATTTAAGATTTCTTAAATAAATGCATGTTTCAGAAATCCCAGCAACTAGTTCAACAGAAGTGGAAGCTTCACAGGGACCAGAGCAACCCATTCCTGAAGGTTTCTTCGATGATCCCATTCTAGATGCCAAGGTATGCATTAATTCAATAATAATACCGATATTTTTATATTCTTTATTAAATACTCTTCTAAATATAAAAATACCCTATTTAAAGTAAAACAAAACACAATGCCCTTAAATAAATAAAAAACACAATGAAACTTAAACTATTGCCATCTTATATGTATGCATGATTGATGCATGTAATGCAATTAAACATTTCAAAGACCTATTATTCAGTAAAATAAATGCAGTACAAAAAAAAACAGAAAATAAAGAACAAAACTTTCAAGTTATTGCCCAAATAACTGTTCAAAAGATTCATGGATGTACTCAATCATATCAGAAGCTACCATACTTCTTCCTTTTACTGCAAAAGCTTTCTCATTACACAGTCTTATCAAACGGCTTGCACCATAGCATGACAGAGATGATGCTAGCAAAACTTTATCCCCATTACATGTTTCTATGTCAATCTTATCTTGGTTAGCTAAGGTCCAGTTCAGCATAACTGCAATGGCTCCAGAGAGTAAGTCCCCTTGTCCACCACACCTTCTTCCAGAACCACCAATATTTGATTTCCACTGCACCGCAGGATCTACACTGAACACCTCATCAATCGCTCCTTTCTTAAGTACGGTCACATATTTGCCTAGTTGGCTCAAACCAGAAGGTCCATTAGTTTTAGCACAAAGCCTCTCAAACTCTATTTTATTTGGAGTTAATATTACAGGAGACATAAATTCTTTCAATAGATATGTTTTTTCAGTGATCAAAAACAATCCATCAGCATCAATAATAAGTGGGATTCTCTTCTCTCTTATGACTTCTATTAGTTCTGTAACTACATGGAATATTTCTTTCTGCCTTCCTAGTCCTGGCCCTATGACTATAGCATGGAGCCTCTCTAACCACTGTGAAATCTCAGAGACAGAATTCGGAAAATCTAATAGAGGGTGCACAATTAGCTCTGGGCTGTATGACTTTATAACTGCTGCTGACTCTCTAGTACAGAACACATGACTCAAATCTGCACCGACCTGCAAATAAAGAATCCTTAGAAATTGCATTTAAATGGTCAATAAAACTAGTGTAACAAACAAATAATAGAATTACTGACTCTTAATGCACTTATCCCAGCAAAGTATGGTGCGCCTGTGTATTCTAAAGATCCACCAATAACTCCTATTCTTCCTGCTTGACCTTTATGATTACTGAGGTCCAAAGGTGGAATGCACGCTATAACGTTCTTCATTATACATGAATCTTCCATTTTATTTAGTAAACTACAACTTGTGCTCATGGATCTCAAATTATTTATAGAAAACTGCTTTATTATTTTTGCCAGATAACCTTGTGTTATTATCATTGATATATTGGTCAAGCAAAGTGTTTACAAGAGACGCGAGTTTACTGTTCAACTAAAATAATGGTCTTAGACGAAAACAGATAAAAAGTAAATAAAACGGACCTCTCAAACTCAAAAAGTCACACTCACAACATGTCAACATTGTCACATTTTTTGCGTTCCAGATTTCACAGGTATTCAATAATGGTATGTGTAACATTTTTATCATAAAGCCCTGCCCACACACACACACACACATTGCGTAAATATTTAATTTGTCGAAACGTTATCAGCTTGTGCAAACTAAAAAGTTGAAAATGATAGTTTGTTCATCCTGTTAATAAAATGGTACTACATGTGTGCAAAAAGGTGCAAAATTAAACTTCTTTTGTCCGAACACGAAAGGGTTATGGATAGCTTGATAAAACCCAATGATATTTGCGTTTTATCAAGCTATCCTTTTTACTTGTAGTGAAATGTATTGTGTGAATAAAAAAGTGTGTATGTGTGCTGCCGCTCGGCGCGGAACAGTTTTTTCTGTTGTTTTGTAAGTTTATAACATAATCTGTATATTACCCCGGCCACTCACATTCGTGCGAATACGCGAACCCGCATGTGTAGGACGACATTTGCGAATGACTTCGCGAAGTTTTCGTGGCATTCGTGCTTTTCCAAGCTGTGTCGGTTTTATGTGCGCGAACCTTCGCGTAGTCTCCTACACATTCGTGTGACCAGTTGCGCACACGATTGCGAAGCAAACGGTCGAGTCGTTGTTATATTTTGTGTGAGGAAATACTGATCAGTATAAGTACTTATTCATACACCGTTAAATTTTGGTCCTTAGTTTAAAGTTATTAGTTTTAATTTGATCATAGAGTATGCGAACCCATTTGCAAATATGCGAAGTTCGCGAATGTATGTCTGACGGCCCTCCACATGCGCGCAAAGATTCGTACAATGTACGAACCTTTGCGCGCATGTGAGTGGCCGGGGTTAGAATATCATTGTATTTACCTACGAAATTGCCTTAATCATCCATGCAATCAATGCATCTTTGCCAACGCAGTGGCAGTTTATTGATAAGCCGGGCTTCTTAAAGAAATCAGCTGGACGGGAGGCAACAAATTCTTCAAAGGCTTTTTGTACTGCCTCTCGGGTATTGAACTTTTTTCCCGAAAAGAAGTTATCCAAATTCTTTAAAAAGTAGGAGTCTGTAGGCGCAAGGTCTGGTAAGCAGGGCCTCCGCCCGACGGAGAGCTTCCAACCCCAGTTCTTGTAACTTGGTGACCGTCTGATGCGCAGTATGAGGTCGCGCGTTGTTGTGCAGGAGCAGCGGAGACGAGCGATTGACCAATGCTGGTTGGAGATGTGCCAGCTTCTCCATCATTGTGTTCAGTTTTTCAGTAGTACACATCTGCAGTAATGCTCACCCCGTTTGGTAAGAAGCTGTGTCGCCAAGTCCTTATGATGATGATGTATACTAAACATGTACACTTATTCATCTGACCAGCGAAATACATATTCCAATAATGCATTGCTTTGATTTATTTCATTGCCTTGTTTCCAACTATTATAACAGAATGCAAGTATAGTATGTTGTGACCCATACCGTGTGTGGTGTCTCGCCTGTCATCCGTGTCCAGTCGCGCAGTTAAGGTGAACCTTCTGCCTATCTCGCCTGTCTGCGTTCACCACCTGGGGGTTTAAATATATCATGATTCCTCCCTACATGGAATCACCCAAGCGTCCCAGAATCACCTACATATTGGTATCACTATTGATATTACTATTGGTATTACTATACATTAACATGACCTTTATATAATGTCACTATGGTGACCAGGCTTAGTGCTATGGCACCACGGAGAGGGCCCCTACGTCCCTCACCGCGCTCACTTGTATCTTAAATACAAGCCTGAGCTCGCCTCTTCTACCGGTAGGTCCCAGCTATATCAGGCATGGGAGTACAATTGGGCTCTTTCCTTGGCAGCGAACCCGCCTTATGTGGTGCAGTGGCCAGAGCCAAGCACTGATGAGTGTTAAGAGCCCTATAAATCAGTTACTATGGTGGGTAACCTGATAAGGTCCATGTAGTCCCCGAAGGACTCATTATATCAATTTACTTAGTGGGTAGTTAGTATTGAAATGAAAATAAGTGATCCTAAGACACTTAGCTAATCCAATCCAGGTTCCTCTCGAGATAGCTGCACAGCACTTGACACTGACTTTAATATTAACACGCTACTACACACTAGCTGTACGTGAAGAGATTATGAAACTCAATAAACAGTAACAAAGTGATATCTGACTTCAAGAGTACCGATTGGCGGCAAAACGTACGCTAATAGAAAAATGACAGTCAGAAAAATGAGACCTGCTTACCATAGAGTTTCAATGTTGCTATATACAATATTTACATTTCGCGGAATGTCGCGACACTCCCGCCGGGAACGGTTAAAGTAAAGTTGACATCAAATTTTGCGTCCACTCCCTTATCTTCTCAAGGGCTTTGGCTGCAGCGATTCGTTTAATTTTGACTTCCTCAGGTCGATCCTCTTTAGTTGACGTATCCTTGTCTTTCATGGAATCTTTGTCCACCATATTATTTGAATGATCTCTCAAATCTTCATTTTGAACCCTATCAGTAGTATCAGCACTCTCAATCTCTAGATCCGGTTCTTTATTTGTGACACTCACCCTATCATCTGTCATTTCCTCGTCTATTTCCTGATTAGCAGTTGTCTCTTTCTGGGCAACATCTGCCTGTGTGATAACATGAGGCAAAAGTTCTGTGTCCTCTGGAGATTCTTCAGTTAACCGAGGAGATTCAAGATTTTCTTTACCTTGAGGTATTGTATCAGGTTGTTCGTTGTCTTCTATTTCTAGAGGATATAAATGCGCAACGGAGCGCGTAAATATAGTATCCCCTACTTTTACTCGTGCGACTCTAACCAAACCGTCGGAACCCTTTATTAGAGAAACTATCCTTCCTACTTTCCAGCCTTCACGGTTCTTGTCTCCTTTCATCTGAACTATTTGGCCTTCTTTCGGAGTTAGTTTGGAAGTCACTCGTGGTTGTTTGTGTAAGTGACTATATCTCTCCCTTAAGGTCGGTAAGTAGCGATTTTGAAACATTTCTTTGAATTCATCTAACATTATCCGAGATTTTCTCCAACCCATAATTAAATTGGTTTTTGTTGATGTGCCTTGTACTAATGCATTATTATCTGCCGTTTCTAAAGTGACACATCTGCCGGGTTGAAGAAAGTCGGACGGTTTCAGAATATGTTCTAGCTCTGTATCAACACATGTTAATGGTCTGGTGTTTATTACTGCCTCTATTTCCTTTATCATTGTTAACAGTTGACTGTCTTTTAAGAGGTGTTTTTGAAGTGTTCTTCTCATACAGTGTTTAACTAGTCCTACCAAACGTTCGTAGAACCCGCCGTGCCATGGTGCAAGTTCCGGTATGAAACGCCATTTTATTTTATTCTCAACGCAATATGCATTGGCCACTATATCTGCGATGAGTTTAAAGTGTAAGGCGTTGTCGGAAGTGATGAGAGCTGGAACTCCTCTGGTTGCAATCATTCGCCTTAAAGCGAGTAAACCTTCGTCAGCCGATAGATCGTCAACCACTTCCAGATGTACAGCTCTAACTGCAAGACAAGTGAATAAGCATATCCATCTTTTGGTTATTCCCTTTTCTGTCTTAACTAATATAGGTCCAAGATAGTCAGTTCCGGTAAAGGTAAATGGTTTGCTGTACGTAACCCTTTCATGTGGTAGTGCAGGTGTAGATGGCAGTTTATATGGCCCACCACCATGTTTCAAACATCGAGGACATTTTCCTAATATTTTCTTAACTTGATTTTTGCCTTGCGGTATCCAATAAGTTTGACGTATTATACTCAGTGTATGGTTGACACCAACATGATAATTCTTTTCATGCGTGTCCTTTATAACTTTATTAGTGAATTCACAATCTTTAGGTATAATTACCGGATACCTCTTGTCAAATGACCATTCAGCATATTTAAGTCTGCCCTTGCAACGTAATATGTCGTCAATGTCCTTGAATAGTCCCAGATTCCGACTGAGACTGGTCTCTTTGCCATTCACTTCATCCCGAAAATGTTCTGCTTGAACTTTCTTAATTTCTTTTAATATACTGTCTTCAGGTTTCATTCCTTCTGGAAGTTCTTCTCGTGATTCTTGTAACTGCTCACTGAGAACCTTATCTGACCTTAACTCTTCATCTGGTCTTATATCTGTTTGTAGACTTTCTGCGTTTGGCAGACCCTCCCGCGTCAGAAGAGAAACTGTTCTAGATGGTCCGACTGGCCATTCTGTATGCTTCTTCTTCAAGAATTTTGGCCCCATCAACCATCTTGATCTCTCATCTTCTGAAGCGGACGGTCTGGTTCCTACATCGGCGGAGTTCAGTTCTGAGGGTACGTGTCTAATTATGAGGCCTTTGTTTTGCTTCACTTCTTCCAATCTTCTGGCTACAAATGGCACAAGCAGTTTGTCGGAATTGTACCAATCGATCACAACCTGACTGTCTGTCCATAATGTCTGTCGAGTGACATTCAACTTTAAAATTTTGAGAACATATTTGATCAGTCTGCTCCCAATTAGAACTCCAAGAAGCTCCAACCTAGGAATTTTCAAATTTTGTTTGTCTTTGATTGGTACCAGCCTTGATTTACCTATCAAAAAATTAATGGAATTTCCCTGTACTAGATAAACTACAGCAGCATAAGCCTGCATCGAGGAATCAGTGAAGCAGTGCAATTCTGCGTTTTCATCATTAAGGTTAGTAATTCTTCTGGGTACACGTACATTTTCGACGTCTTTCATGTCTTTCACAATCATCTTCCAGCGTTCTACGGTTTCCTCTTCTAAAGCAGTGTCCCATTTCGCCTTCGTCCTCCACAGGTCTTGTAGAAGAATTTTGGCTGCTAGCAGCATAATGGGCACGGTGAAACCGCAGGGATCGTAGACAGCTGCTATCGTTTTCAGGATGCCTCTCTTTGTGTACTTATTATTCTCGTTGACTCTTGCCCTTATACTCAGTGTATCGTCCTCTAGATTCCAATCTAGACCTAACAATTTTACTATTTTTTCAGGACATGCGTCTGGAATATGATCCAAGAAGTCTTTGGAGTTGGAACTCCACTGCCTCAAATTCATAGATATCTCATTAAACGTGTTCTTTAAATCGTGATACAATTCTAAAGCTTCGTGAGCACTGTTGGTTCCGGTTACAAGATTATCGACGTATATATCGTTCACTAATTTTCTAATGCTCTCGTTTTCCGATTTCGTCATGTGATGCTTAATTGTGGCGTTTAGAATGAACGGAGATGATGTTAGACCAAACGGAACACGCGTGAATCTAAGGTGCATGATATTATCATCTACTGCTGGTTTCCGAAGATCCTTTAACCATAAGAATCTTGTTACGTCCCTGTCTTGTTGTTTAAGACCGATCTGGAGAAAAGCCTTTTCCACGTCGGCTGTTATTCCAATCGCGTGACACCTGAATTTGATCAACAACCCAGTTAAGTCCTCTAGTAACAGGGGTCCAGAGTAGAGATGTTCGTTTAAACTTTTGTTATCCTTAACCCTTGCCGAGGCGTCGTAGACAATACGAAGAGATCTTCCTGGTGTCGAGACGCCATGGTGAGCAATATAATGCACCGCGTGGTCCACATGTCCGTCGGGAACTTCTTCAATTATCCCTTTATTTAATTGTTCCTTTAATGTCTTATCATATAAGATTAAAGTTTCTGGATCTAACCTTTTAAGCAAGTTTACTAGACGTCCGAATGCTAATCCAAAGTTAGATGGTAGATTTGTTGGACTATCACTCCATGGCCAACTGACATAATATCTCTTATCTCTGTATTCTGTTGTTTCGTTGAAATGCTTTATGGCTTCTTCGTCTCTGTTTGCCTTTGGTGAATCAGTGATTCCTATTGATTCTAAGTCCCATAAGCGTTTTAAGTTCCCATTATCTAATGGTGGGTCTAGATGAGCCAAACCGACTTCACAAGAAGTTTGAAAATATGTCAGAACAGACAACTGTTCGATTGGTTTAGTGGATATTCTACCAGAAAGTATCCAACCGAATTCTGAATCAACCAAGTACAAGTCTTCTCCAATTTGTATCTTGTTTGTAGACATAATCGTATAATAGTAGTCGTTCCCAAGTAATATGTCAATCCGATCAGACAATGAGCCATCATCAGCTAACGGGTAATTTCCATCATTCTTCCAGCCAAGTAATTCCTTTGGATAAAGCACTCCTTGCGATATTGATGTTACTACATTAGCAAATATAGTTTTGACTGTGTTATTCCTCGTCGTGATGCCTAGTTTTACTAGTGGACTCTTTATCTTCTTAGGATTTTGGCATCCAAACGTAAATATAGCTAAATTGTTTTGTTCTTTTGCTTGAAGATTCAGGTCTTTAGCCATCCTTTCGGTTATGTAGCTTCTTCCACTTCCAGTGTCTAGCAAAATCCGACAGGTCCTTGTAATATTATCATGACCTCGTACCTTAACTACAGCTGTTTGTAATACAGTATCCTTTCTGCTTATGTGCATTGCACTGGTGGATGCTTTCTCTTCCTTTGCTCCTTGAAACTTATTGGGACACAATGCTTGATTATGAAGTCCGTATTTACCGCAGTACTCGCATTTCCTTTTTCGACGACATTGAAATATAGTGTGTCCTTTTCTAAAGCAATTAAAACATCTATCTTTCAGTTTTGCTTTTCGTTCATCAACGGTTCTAGCTTTGTCGCAATTTACATTGAGATGATCTCCTCCGCAAAAAATACAATGCCAACGTTTCATTTTCTTTCCCATTTTATAGGCTTCCCTTTCTTTTTTGTTATCAAGTTTCCTTTTAAAAGGTTTCTTGTCCTTTGAGTTCCAGTTCGTTCTACTTTTATAGTTATTCTGCTGTCTCTTAAACCCTTTTGTACCATTTGAAAAACTATTCTTTGAGGGACCTGGTTTTTCTAAATTTGCTGCGTCCTTGACGTGCAAGGTCTCTGTTGTGTACGGAACCTCGACCGTATTACTCGTACAAGGTTTCTGAGTTATCCTTATCGCTTCCTCCTTTGTAGAGACTATCAAAGACAGATGCTCCAGGATGTTTTCTACGGTTTGTGTACCATCAGACCCAAGTCTCATCTTGGTATCATAGATAATATCAGCAGGAAACTTTTCCATGACCAGGAATCTCATTTGATTGGTATCCACATTTTCTCCCATGGATTGGAGAACTCTTAGGTGTCGTTGGAGTTCGTCCAATGTAGTTCGGCAATCATCAAAATTTTCGGCACGTTTCACATTGTTCAGTGCTCGGTGATGTGCATGTATGACTTCATGTTCTTTACCATACCGCGCCCTTAGAGTGTCTACGGCAATTTGGTAACTCTTGTTAGTGGTGTTAAATCCATCCACTAATCTGGCTGCGTCCCCTTTAAGAGAGCTCTTCAGATACAACAACTTGTCAACATCATTCAATTTTCTTCGGTTGATACTCGAATTGAATTGATCCCAAAACTGGTGCCAGTCCAGCAAGTCACCACTGAACTGCGGCAGATTTAAATCTGGTAGCTTGCTATATGTTGACGGTTCAGCTTCCTTTGCCAAAGTTGTCGGTTTTTCACATTTTAATTTTAATTTAGTTTCCAGCTCGGCCAAATTTTCTTCACCTTGTAGCTGATAAGTGGTGAAATTAGATATCTCATCCGGATCAGGATTCTTACAGATATTGAAGTAATTATATAGTTCAGATGAGAAACGAGACAGGATAGATTTCAGTTTAGCTGATACTACTTTGGATGTGTCTAAGTTTTCTTCATTCAAGTTATCACAGAGATTTTGAGCTTGAGATGAGAGCGATTTTATTTCTTCAATAAATTTGGACAAACGATTCATAAGTATTGCTTCCATTATTTAGGAGATAATTCTGAAAAATTGTTATATATCTATACATATGTTTATTACCTATGTGTGTATCTAAGAATATAATTATAATATTAGCATAGTATATTTTATTTGTTTGTCTCAATGTATCTGGTATGTTTACTCCTCTAATTAGTTATTCCGCACTGTACAGTAACAAAGAGTAACAAAATGAAACTCTAAGTTCATTAGTAATAAATTGATACCTTAGAGGTAATAATGTAAGACCTAATAATTATAAAATTATCCATGTCAACAAACAAATATTCCATACTGGATATAAATCTGTGAGAAAAGTTAGTTTTAGCCAGAAAAGATATTGTTTATGTTAGTACATACACGGGAAGCGATTTCATTGATATACATTTGAATAAAATGTGGACATAATGTTCAATCAGTATGTAATCATAAGTTAGGAAACTAAGTTACATTCTGTTAAAATTTCTATATTGTTCTCAGATTTGTAAATTGATTACGACGTAGGTATAATATGCAGTGTTGCAGCCCTACAGTCGGGGAATAACATTTTGCATGAGCCTCCGGGCTCCGGCTCGTGTTGACGCCGTTCCAACTACCTACATGTCACATGAAACGCTTTACATTTTACATTTAGTTTCGAGAGAAATCACAGCTATTTCTAGACGTAATTATTGTTTGTCATTAGCTTTGATCACGTATTAGAAGGCTAAAACTAACTTTAACCCATAACTAAACTATTCAACAACAAAAAACTTTGCCGCACACATAGGTATTCTATCAAACAATAGAAAACAAATAAATCTCTTAAAATATCTCGTCATGACCCTCACCTGACAATAATTTCACTGTTTTATGCAATTTCAAATCACTTTTGAACCTTAAATTCACTTTCAACTAGTTTTTTGCAAACTTCCCAAAGAAAAACGAAAGTAAATTACCGCGAAATGGCGGCAGGACCAGTGTTGCCACAACTGAGTTTCCAAAAGGTACGTATCCTACGCTGAAACGGTAATTAGAGGTTTTCCTTTTAGAGTTTAAAAACTCATAAATTAAAAAGACTGGTAAATGAATATTGTTTTTCTTTTTCCTTCTTGTTATTTATTTTCAAAATGCCATTTATTGACTTCAAAATGACATTTTATTTTACGACATTTTACGTGTGAAAAAAAAAAATGCACTGATGTGAACTGACAATGACATGTTTTACATTTGAATATTTTACGATCAGGGTTTTTTTTACGATGACTCGAAAATTACATTACAGAAAAAGTGTACAAGCTGAAAAAAAAACAAAAATGACGTGACGTTCCGTTCATTGCAGTAACATATCAAGTTCAGTGCCATCCATCCATTGACTAGGGAAAACATAAAAAGAAAATCCCTCATTATTGTGCTAAAAAGGTACGAAACGAGGTCAAATTACACATTGCACATTGAAGGCTAAAAAGGTACGTCAAATGTGTAAAATGTCGCTAATGGCAACTCTGGGCAGGACGGGACCATATCCGTTTTGTTAAGCCGTCTTCACACTTAGTGTCTATTATACGACAAGTTGTCTTCGCGACCTTTTGTTGTATAGTATATAATATTATTATATGAATGTATCTATCAATTATGCGTAATTATTATGTGAATAAGCTTGACATAAAATGGTTAAATTACTAGCATTTATATGATTGTTCATTCAAAGATCAAAATCCAGGTAATCGTATTGTAGGTATTTACATCTAGCTTTATGTACCCATGTGACAACATTTATTACTTATTATTATCTATGAACAGATTTCTTACTAACTATTGCAGTATACTATACCTATTTTAGTATTTTATTTGAAATTAGTCAAAACCAGTTATGATCACCGGTTTAGTGATTGTTCCCCAGTGATTTGTTCAGTAAAACAATTATCCATATTCCATATAATGTCAGCCAATTATCACAACTTGTTTCCCTCATTCCAACTACATCGAGATACTATCGCGACCAGTCGCATTGTCTATAATGCCCTTAATGGAGGTTTCAAAATGGTTTCAGTTTTCGTAAGTTCCGTTTGAAGAACTCTTTAGTAAAAACAGGGGAGAAGCACTTGGAACTGTATTTCTGTGTGTTCTACCTGAACTTAATATTAATGCTTTTATATAACAAAGTAGTTATTTAATACATATACCAGTAGCTAGTTGAATATAGGAAAACAATATAAGTCAAGTGCAAAATTAGTTTCTTTTACTGGACACAGATGGCGCTACGAGTTATGAGTCACAACTTGCTATTTTTTAGAAAGCCTTATAAAATCCTTTCCTAATGCATTATTAGTTTTATGGATTCTCATCAAGGATCCCAGCATCTCCACCATGTCGCCAAGTCCTTATGATGATGATGTATACTAAACAGGTACACTTATTCATCTGACCAGCGAAATACATATTCCAATAATGCATTGCTTTGATTTATTTCATTGCCTTGTTTCCAACTATTATAACAGAATGCAAGTATAGTATGTTGTGACCCATACCGTGTGTGGTGTCTCGCCTGTCATCCGTGTCCAGTCGCGCAGTTAAGGTGAACCTTCTGCCTATCTCGCCTGTCTGCGTTCACCACCTGGGGGTTTAAATATAACATGATTCCTCCCTACATGGAATCACCCAAGCGTCCCAGAATCACCTACATATTGGACATATTGGTATCACTATTGATATTACTATTGGTATTACTATACATTAACATGACCTTTATATAATGTCACTATGGTGACCAGGCTTAGTGCTATGGCACCACGGAGAGGGCCCCTACGTCCCTCACCGCGCTCACTCGTATCTTAAATACAAGCCTGAGCTCGCCTCTTCTACCGGTAGGTCCCAGCTATATCAGGCATGGGAGTACAATTGGGCTCTTTCCTTGGCAGCGAACCCGCCTTATGTGGTGCAGTGGCCAGAGCCAAGCACTGATGAGTGTTAAGAGCCCTATAAATCAGTTACTATGGTGGGTAACCTGATAAGGTCCATGTAGTCCCCGAAGGACTCATTATATCAATTTACTTAGTGGGTAGTTAGTATTGAAATGAAAATAAGTGATCCTAAGACACTTAGCTAATCCAATCCAGGTTCCTCTCGAGATAGCTGCACAGCACTTGACACTGACTTTAATATTAACACGCTACTACACACTAGCTGTACGTGAAGAGATTATGAAACTCAATAAACAGTAACAAAGTGATATCTGACTTCAAGAGTACCGATTGGCGGCAAAACGTACGCTAATAGAAAAATGACAGTCAGAAAAATGAGACCTGCTTACCATAGAGTTTCAATGTTGCTATATACAATATTTACATTTCGCGGAATGTCGCGACAAGTCTGTCGGCGAAACGTTCGTCGAGGAAAGGTTCTGTCATCGAACCGTCCAAGAATGAATCGTTGTGTCGGCGAATCGTTAAGCGGAGAAACGTTTGTCGGAGTAATGTTTCAGAATAGAGTAAACCAACAACAGGTGGTGCGTTGGTTTGTAGTGTTAGCTCCGTAAACTTCGTTGATAATGCGTGCCGCGTTGCAGCCAGGACGGTACTCATATTCCATGATTACTCGAATTTTTTACTTATCCATGATGATGAAAAATCAATAAACAAATGACTACCTTTGGAAAAAAAAACATGTTTTTAAAATAAAATTAATTTGAAATTAGAATTCTTAGCCAAACAAAAATTATTTTGATTTGAAATGGCCGGTACTGCAGAACGGCAATTTCATAGGTAAAGACCTGATATTTTACGGTACGGTTTGAAGTATTAATATGAATAATAATATAAAAACTAAGCGCAAAAGCGGCATCTCAAAATCTCTCGTGCACGCACGCACACAAGTCATTCGCAACTACCCGGGGATCAATCAATACACATTTTCAATTGAATTTAATAATCCTGTATGTTCTCTGCTGAAACTCGTGAAGCCGTAAATATAGGAAGAATACGCTCCCTCCTTAGAACATTTATACTAACTTATTATGCTCTTTTTCAGGTACGAAATATTGAATATAAAGATCCAATTGAAGAAGAATGGGAAAAGTTCCAAAAGGAAATAAAGGAAGAAGCAACCGCATCAGCAGAAATAATTGCTGGAGAGCAGGAAGAAGCAACAGCTGAACGGCAAATAGATGAAATCGATGAACAAATCAGAATTTGGTCAAAGTGGGTATCTGTTCTATCTAGTTACATAAGTGCTTATAAGCTGTCAAAACATTCACAGCCAGAATCTTTATATATTTTTTATCTCTATCTCTTGTCTTAAGGGGCAATTACATTGTCCTGAATTCAGGATACCATTTAGGATAAGAAATTTTGTCGCCGAGGCTCGCGATTCCACGTACTAAATCGTGTCCTAATTTGGATGCTACTCATCCTAAATGTGATTATACTTTCCTGAATTCAGGACGTCCTAATTTTTTTTTTCTCTCACAAAGTAGAATTACAATACAAAATCTTATAGATAGGAATCAAAACTTTTTCAGGGAGACAGGAATCCTAAGGAATATTTTTTACATTTAAAATTATACTTGTAATTACCGCAATTCATATTTTGATAAAGTTACATGTCACTGGCCTGCAAATTGCAAAAAAACGTAAAAAAATTGAATTTCGCGGGCTACATCGACGCAATCACCTTAAAATAATCTTTTAATCTTTGCTTGTATGTGTGTGAGTGGAATTATATCGTTTCGTGTGTGGTGTGTAAAGTGTGATGTATGTAAGGTTGTGTGTTTATTTCGTGTTTCGGAAAATAATTGGCTAGGATAATATAGCAAGCAGCTTTTCTGTGTCCTGTAAATAAGACATAAGGACAATGTAATTGCCCCTTCAGTCAAAATAAAATACTTTATTTGGTCAGTGGGTCAATAACTGGCACCATACGAAGAAGTATTGTTTGAGTCGTAAAATGATTGTTAACCATAACGTGTTATGGTTAACAATCATTTTACCGTTTACAAATCTTTTGGCACGTCAAACTAGACAAACTATTCAAACCCATAAAGTACGTTTTTGCCAATTTGCAGCTCGGACTTAATCACATTTTAATTTAGTGGTATGAAATTCTGACGACTAAATTATATTTATTTTACAGAGTCTTAGACCTTGAGTTAAAAAAAGAAGAAACAAAGAAAACAAAACAAGATATGGAAAAAATGAGTGAAGACGATCAAGGAGATTCAGATAATGAAGATGATATTGATGAATTCTTAGATTGGCGAGCGAAAAAGTCGTACACTTAATACTCTAACTACCTTTTATATTATGTACATACATCTAGATAGTATATTTTTACAATATGCTTGATGTTTTATTTTAATACATTCTTTATATGATATTTATCAATAACGCTGACAGAATAGTCGGAATAAACTCATATATTTTTCTTTGCCTAGAACATTGACTATTATCATAGAATCCAAGCTCGCCGCTAGGCTTCGATCGCACGAGTACGATGAAAGCATTTGAAACAAATGTGAATATCCCAGTGATGTTCGCTGGAACGCACACATTTTGTAATGTAAAAGTTGCTGGATCAAAAAACTTTTCCAAGGAAAAAAGAACCGACTTCAAAACAAAAAGTGTAAAATAACTTTTCTTTCGAAAGTCGGTGGCCATAGTCAATGAAGTATCTCCGGAACTACAAGTCCGATTTAAGTTATTCTTTTTTTGTTCTACTAGGTATTGTTCAACTTAGGGAATACTGTAAGTTTCATCAAAATATTGGTGCTACGGATTACAAAATTCTAGTACACTTTTTTTTTTTTTTTTTTAGCGTGGTAAAATCATCAAATGAGTCCTCCAACCCCGGGCAGGGCGGGAGGGACTGTCAGACTTCTACTGACTAAAATCCACGGTGTCCTTCATAGCCTGTTACGTTCCGGGGTTACGGTAAGGGAATAATCCCGCGACCCCGGCAGGCTTTGGCCCTCCGGGGGCCCCGTCATTATGCTGACGCTCTTTGAGGCGCGCGTGGGACACAACGCGCCGTCGACCCGGGCATGGTCCTTGGTCGGGCAGCGAGTTGCCCTTTACTCGCTGCCCGCATGCCCGCGCCTACGGTGGCCGGAGATCATCTAGCGAAATTCTAGTACACTTGTAAGAAAATTTTGTATTTGACAAGAAGTTGGGTAAAATAAAAAGACTTCAAAGACTTCAAAAAAAGGAGGTTATCAATGAGGAAGGCAAGTGTCAATGTGACAAGTGACAGTTTGGTCCCAAAAGAACTGTCAAATCAAAGGAATTTTCTGATAAAAAACGATTTATTGATGTAAAACTAGCACTTTGCCCGCGACTTCGTCTGCGCGTGTTTTTAATTTCGAACTCAGTAAATTTAATTCCAGCTCACCCTCCTTATAGGATACTTTTGGAAAATCTCTAGTAGTTTCAGGGTCTATTCAATACAAACAAACAAAAATACGATAGGGGTTAATTTTTAAAAAATATTAAATAAGTATCCTTTATTCAATTGAGAGATAATTTATGCCTAGTTTAGAATTTATCGAAGCAAGCAGTAAATCCTTCCCTTAAAACTTATTCAACCCTTTTCAAAATTTAGGGGGTGATTTTCGAAAAACCCAAAAATGGAGGGTAGTTTTGAAAAAAGAATAGTTTCCATCTTTTTTATTTACTTATACTCACATTCGTACCAAGTTTCAAGTTTATAAACCCAAAGAATAAGATTTTGCATACAAAGGTTTTCACCCCCTTAGAGGTAGATTTCCGCAAAATCCTTTCTTAGTGATTACTTACATTATAAACTGCAACTATCATCCAAAATTCAGGTTTCTACGTTTAGTGGATTAATATCCTCCCCTTAAAACTTGAATACCCCTTTTCACCAACTTGGGGGGTGATTTTCGAAAAATTCAAAAACACGTGTTTGATTAATTCTTATCTAGTATATAAATACTGATTTTCAAATTCATTAGCTCACGCGTAATGATTTTTCCATACAAACTTTAGCAACCCCTAGATTACCTATGGGGGGTAGTTTAAAAAAAATAATGGTGCTAATCTTATTTATTTACTTGTGTTCTTATTCGTGGTAAGTTTCAAGTTTTTAAACCCAAGGAATAAGATTTTTCATATAAACGTTTTCACCCCTTTTCACCCCCTTAGAGGAGGATTTTCGCAAAATCCCGTCTTATTGCCAATCTACATAGTAGACTGCAAATGCTGTCTAAAATTCAAGTTTCTGCGTTTAGCGGTTTCGGCTGTAGTCGAGTCAAAAGAAAAACCCCTGTTCTTTTATATATATAGATGACTAGATGTTGTGTAATAAGCTGTAAAAATGATGGAACATACTATCAATCAGTGTTGCAACCATGGACCTAAAAAAAAAGGCGGACGGAACTTCACTAAGCAACAATTGAGGCACCCATAGTAAGTCAGTGCGCTTGTCCACACAAGCCAGCGCGCACACATTCACACCATAGTAAGTCAGCCGTCGGCCATTACGCTTCGAACGACGCTCGCGTGTTATTCGGCGTTATTTTGTCTAATAAAAATCAAAGTATGCCGTCATGTGTTGCAAAAAGTTGTCTAAACCATAGTAGTTCAATTAAAAAAGCCAGGGGATCACTTTTCATAGTTAAGCATGTCATTTTGAAGCTTATTTCTTGATTTTACGTCATTAAATTTAATAAACATCTCGAAATCAATCAGTGTTGCAACTATTTAAAGGTTCAAATTATTTTAAAATTGGGAGATTTATATTTTATGTTACTATTTATCGTTATTGTATTCTTCTGTATTTTTACAGATTTCCCTCGGCAAATGATGCATGAAAAAATGATTGTATAAAAATAATAAGGGAGTGTAGACATGGAATAGGAATGTAGAAGTGTAGGAATGGAACATAAAATAGCTTTAATTAAATATTTATAGCCGAAAAATACTTAAACATTCGTTTTCACCACATAAGTAAATTAGAAGGGATTTCTAGATGTGTCGATAGCAAAAGCCAAGTCTACAAAAATTTGAATCACCAAAAGGGATTGTAAAACTTTATTAACATTAAACGAGTTGTAAATATTTTAATATCCAATGTGTTTAAATTATTTTACCTTTATTTAAAAAAAAGATATCCGTAACAAAAAAATTGTAATTAAACATAAGTTCAAGGGAGGAGAGGATAAAATATTGTTTAAAAATGGGTAATTTTTTCCTTCATCTGGCATCCCTATACAAACGCACACATACATAAGCATCCGCCATTGTGGTGCTTCACTTTTTCTTAGTGAAGTTCCGTCCGCCTTTTTTTTTAGGTCCATGGTTGCAACTATTTCAAGGTTCAAATTATTTTAAAATTGGGAGATTTACGAAGGCGGAGTGATAAGTCTGGTAAAAATGAAATAAGGAAACAACTTTAAAAAAAAATTATGATTTATTTTTCAACTGTCAACTTATTGTCTATTACCATAGACAATAAGTCAGTGTCTATTACCAGCATAGACCTTTCTTTTATTTTTTTTATATCTACTTCCTTCACGAATGGGGAAGGCAAGTGTCAAAGTGAAAAGTGACAGTTTGGTCCCCAAAGAACTGTCAAATCAAAGGAATTTTCAGAAAAAAAACGATTTATTGATGTAAAATGACTAGATGTTGTGGAATAAGCTGTAAAAATGATGGAACATACAAATTTCCAACAATTCACACTATCAAGAAATAATGGGTAGCTGCTGTGACTGCTGTGAGAACAAAAAATGTATTAATACTAAGAAAAAGCTATAATAATAAACAAATATCCAGCCTTGCGAAGCCAAGACAGGCCGTTAGTTGAGTTTATTAATGAAATTCTATGATTATACCATAACTAAACAATCGAATACACTTTTCAAAATAATATCTACTTTTCTTTTGGAGGTTAAGTACCAGTATTGCATCGCTCGAAAATCGAAGAATATCACCTGGAACGAGTTTTGTAATAGTTGTGGTGTTAAGAAATTAAATATATTGTGATATTTCTCGAATCTAAATAGACAAAAAGGTTAAAATTACTGACTTAAAACATTATGATATTTTATCAAAATAGAAAGTCAAAAGCAGCATTATATTCTTGATAAAGGAGAGGACAGGTAAAACATACCTAAACTCAAAAATTGAAACCTCAACTACAAGTAATTGTGGATTTATTACGGTAAAATCAAATGTATAACCACTCAATTAAATCACTTTTTTCCTCTTGTAGATGCACCGCGGTGTCTTAATTCTTCTTTTAGTATATAGTACTTGCATGGACGAATAATTTTCCATATTTATTTTGTATTTATACTCAATTTTTATAACAAATAATCTTGTTTGTTTTTTTGTACAAGGTAGACGTGGGGACCAACTATCGCAGCGCCATCTACGATTAGCTTTGAGTTGCCATCCCCATTGTATCGATAAAATGGGGAAGGCAAGTGTCAAAGTGAAAATGACAGTTTGGTCCCCAAAGAACTGTAAAATCAAAGGAATTTTCAGAAAAAAAAACCATTTATTGATGTAAAATGACTAGATGTTGTGTAATAAGCTGTAAAAATGATGGAATACACTTTTCAAAATAATATCTACTTTTCTTTTGGAGGTTAAGTACCAGTATTGCATCGCTCGAAAATCGAAGAATTATCACCTGGAACGAGTTTTGTAATAGTTGTGGTGTTAAGAAATTAAATATATTGTGATATTTCTCGAATCTAAATAGAAAAAAAGGTTAAAATTACTGACTTAAAACATTATGATATTTTATCAAAATAGAAAGTCAAAAGCAGCATTATATTCTTGATAAAGGAGAGGACAGGTAAAACATACCTAAACTCAAAAATTGAAACCTCAACTACAAGTAATTGTGGATTTAGTACGGTAAAATCAAATGTATAACCACTCAATTAAATCACTTTTTTCCTCTTGTAGATGCGCCGCGGCGTTTTAATTCTTCTTTTAGTATATAGTATTTGCATGGACGAATAATTTTCCATATTTGTTTTGTATTTATACTCAATTTTTATAACAAATAATCTTGTTTGTTTTTTTGTACAAGGTAGACGTGGGGACCAACTATCGCAGCGCCATCTACGATTAGCTTTGAGTTGCCATCCCCATTGATAGACTATTAAAAAGATGGACTGCGCCTTCCTTAGCCAAGAGAAAGATTTAGCCATACATACTACCTACCAACAACCATGGACCTAAAAAAAAAGGCGGACGGAACTTCACTAACCCCCCGGCCACTCACATTCGCGCGAATACGCGAACCCGCATGTGTAGGACGACATTTGCGAATGACTTCGCGAAGTTTTCGTGGCATTCGTGCTTTTCCAAGCTGTGTCGGTTTTATGGGCGCGAACCTTCGCGTAGTCTCCTACACATTCGTGTGACCAGTTGCGCACACGATTGCGAAGCAAACGGTCGTGTCGTTGTTATATTTTGTGTGAGGAAATACTGATCAGTATAAGTACCTACCTATTCATACACCGTTAAATTTTGGTCCTTAGTTTAAAGTTATTAGTTTTAATTTGATCATAGAGTATGCGAACCCATTTGCAAATATGCGAAGTTCGCGAATGTATGTCTGACGGCCCTCCACATGCGCGCAAAGATTCGTACAATGTACGAACCTTTGCGCGCATGTGAGTGGCCGGGGTAAGAAACAAGTGAAGCACAAAAATGGCGGATACTTATGTATGTGTGCGTCTGTATAGGGATGCCAGATGAAGGAAAAAATTACCCATTTTTAAACAATATTTTTTTTTTAAATAAAGGTAAAATAATTAAAACACATTGGATATTAAAATATTTACAACTCGTTTAATGTTAATAAAGTTTTACAAACCCTTTTGTTGATTCAAATTTTTGTAGACTTGTCTTTTGCTATCGACACATCTAGAAATCCTTTCTATTTACTTAAGTGGTGAAAACGAATGTTTAAGTATTTTTCGGCTATAAATATTTAATTAAAGCTATTTTATGTTCCATTCCTACACGTCTACATTCCTATTCCATGTCTACACTCCCTTATTATTTTTATACAATCATTTTTCCATGCATCATTTGCCGAGGGAAATCTGTAAAAATACAGAAGAATACAATAACGATAAATAGTAACATAAAATATACGAGGGCGGACTTATCACAAGTCTGGTAAAAATCTATTTCGGAATAATTATTTTACCTTTATTTAAAAAAAAAATATTGTTTAAAAATGGGTAATTTTTTCCTTCATCTGGCATCCCTATACAGGCGCACACATACATAAGTATCCGCCATTTTTGTGCTTCACTTGTTTCTTAGTGAAGTTCCGTCATTGGTAGTATGTATGTATGGCCAAATCTTTCTCTTGGCTAAGGAAGGCGCAGTCCATCTTTTTAATAGTCTATCAATTCGTGAAGGAAGTAGATATAAAAAAAAATAAAAGAAAGGTCTATGCTGGTAATAGACACTGACTTATTGTCTATGGTAATAGACAATAATAGTATCTCTTAGTAGTCTGTGGACAATAAGTTGACAGTTAATGTCATTCATGAAATCATGACATGATTCGACAAATTCCATAGATTGTTTGACAGCAAAAAAAAGAATTTGTTTATTTCTATTGCATGAAATAATTTGTATTTTTTATTTTCTAAATTGGTTAAACGTAAATTCTCAAGGAGTTAACTTTAATTAAAATGTCAAGTGAAGATACTAATCAGTATCGGCAGTTTTTAAGTCGATTGCAGAGAGACGAGCAGAGGCCGGCTGCATTAAATGATATCAAAAACTTGCTTGCCTTTAAGCCTGCTGGTGAAGCTGTCGCTACAATAAGAGATGTTGGAATATCTAAAATCATTCAATGTCTCAACGTCCCAAATACGTATGTCATCATTTGTTAATTTTAGCCTTGATTTGTTTGTTATACTTTTTGCACTTATTAGTTTTCTATTAAAATTTCAGAGCTCATGTAGACTTAACATGTGAAGTCTTAAGAACCTGTTTCGAGAAGTTTCAAGCTGGGGATGTGGTGAAAAATTTTACAAGTCATGTCATGTACTTGCTTCGTCATGAAAAAAGTTGTGTGAGGAGACTTGCTGTTGATCAAGTCAGTCAATTGTTATTTAAATAACTTTGATTTAATACCAGTTTAATTTGTAATAATGGCAATATTGTTTGCAGGTTCGGAAGGCGGTATCCACTGACCCTAATTTACTGCCCGTACCACAGTATATTGATGTGTTTGTTGCAGTAGCGCAAATGGTCAGCGATACAGATGTGGGTGTAGCCAATGAAGCTGTATTGATAACATCTAACTTACCAATTGAGGCTTATCCTAAAGTTCTGGATGAAATGCGGATTGCACTTGAGTACAATAGTAGTAGCAAGTGTAATGTTTTTGAGGTAGTTACTTACATTTCAATTAAAATACCTAGTACTCACTCCATTAATTTTATTGAAGCAATTATTATAAAAAAAAACTTTATTTTTCCAGGTTGTTGTTAATATCTCAACAAAATCTTATGAGCTTTTCAAGCTGTGTGGTGATTTAAAATACGTTGATTTTATGGTGTCAGAATTACAAACAGATGATGTACTGTACCAAGTGAACATACTGGAATTATTATCAAGATTGGTTCTCAAACCCCATGGCATCAATTATCTTGTGAAAAATGGAGAACTTCAAAAGATTTTGGGTTATGTTACAGAGCTGCAAAATAATCCACTTCGAGGATTGTTAATACCAGGTAATATTAAAACATTTTTTAGGAGTGGCTTCACACCAGGGTTTGTCCAGTGTAGGTGTTCGAGAAACGTGTGCAGCGCAGGAATTTTGTGTAGTGTGGAGGAGCTTTTTTAATAAACCAAGTTTGTTCTTTTGTCTTTAGGCTACATGAAGTTCTTTGGATGCATTGCCCACAGCTACCCTAAAGAAATTTTTGAGAAGCATTCTGTTGTGTTCGATACCCTTTTTGAAGCAATTCAATCTAAAGATCCAGCTGTTTTACCAGTTGCTCTGGATACTTTAGGGTTTATTGGTACAACTGTGGAAGGAAAATTATGCCTAGCTGCACTGGGTATGTATAATTATATTGTAGGTCTGCTTGAGATTTCTCTGTAGCGTCTGTATGTTCATTTTGTAGACAAAGGTACAGAGATTATAATAGATGTACAACACTTTTAATGATTGTGTGACAGTAATTAATCATGGAAGGATTGCATAAAAAATGACAATACTCAAGTTTTAGGCAAGTTTCATTATAGTCCAAATAGAGTGTACACATTTACATTGAAATCTAGCCTTAAGCACCTTAAGCCCATGGATGTCATATCTTATATGTAGACCATGTTTAAATAATAATCTGTGTTGATGTTAATACTGCTTCTCCTTGTAGGAAGTAAATATACTCAAACTGTAGATAGTGTGAGTAAGCTCATCAGAAACAGTGATGCTGACACCAAGATACGTGCTTTACATTGCTTTGCTGGGTTAATGAGTATAGAAAAGGACCCAGCAGTGAAGGCCATGCCAACCCCGGGTACTACACACTCAGGTTTGCATCCTGTTGACCACAGGGTCACATTAATGACCCGTGAATGGTTCAGAACATTAGATCCCAAACCCATGGAAACTTTACTTGATATTTGCAAAAATCCATTTCCTGATATAAGACAAGCTGCATTTTTATTATTGGATGCTGTCTGTCAACACCAGTGGGGTGAAGAAATGGTAGCTCGAGCTGCAGGTAATTTGTTAATATTTAGTTTAGTTTTTTGAAACCACAATCAATTTTATTTAATACAGTTCAATTTTCTAATAATTGTTACTATTTTTCTGAGGTTGAATGATTAGAAATTAAAACCAGTTTCAATTCAATTTCATTTACTAACTAACTAAGAATACATTATTATTAATTAAAAAAAAACATTACAAAGTCCAATCTTATACACAATTAATCATAAACAGATCTTAATAAATTCATTAATCTTTATTCTATTTTCAGGTTTTATTGAATTCCTTTTGGATCGGTCAATAGTTTACACAAAAGAAACTAATGAAGCAAAGTATGACATTATCAAAAGGTTAGCTCATTCACCGGCTTTTGACAGTGTAATTGTTGGGCGACTACATACTTATGTTGAGCAAGGTCCATTTTATTCTGAGAGTCAGTTGGAAGTGGCAATGGAAGAAGGAGAATAAAAATCTTTTACTTAAAAATATGCAAACTATTATAAATTTTGCTAGAAAAGTATACTTTCACAAAATTGATTGAACATTGTATTGTTGGGAAATTGCAGTGGTGGTTAAATGGCTGGCATAATTAAATTAAAAAAAACACATTTTTTTTCTTGTTGTATCGAATGAATTTAAATAACATGAGATGTATTTTGGTTTAAAACCAAATGCAATTGTATAATTTAGCATTAAAATACTCTAAATTTATTTCCTTCTTTTATTTTTTGCTACCGTCTCAGTCTTTGCAGCTGCTTTCCTTTTAGTTGCCTTTGATTTGCTACCACCACCATATTTAGCAGCTAAGTCATCAATAAAGGAGTCTATTTGTTGAGCCCTTGATTGTTGTTTCTGTTGTATCATAAGTTCCAGGCTATTGGGACCTAAAACAAAAACAAACATTTATGGGAAACAAAGTAGAAGTTATTAATTTTTTAGGCACAGTGAGTATTGCAGGTTCAATTCCTTCATGGAATGTATTTTTTTGACTAACAGTTTTTGCAGGTAGAGCATAGCATGACATAGGAAAAATTCCTAGAGTGGGGAAAGCTGTAAAGAAATAAAATGATTCAATATCATAACACAATAATTATAAGTTTGTTAGAAAATATTTTGGTGACATTAATGTGCTTACCTGTATCCATTTCTAATTTCTTTGCCATTTCTTCAGCTAGTTTAGCTTCTCGTTTCTCTTTAGCAATTCTTCTTAATCTCTTTTTGGCTGGCTCATGAGTAAACTTTTTGTATTCTGGTACTTCTCCATTCTTTATCATTTCCTAAAAATGCAAGTACAAAATTTACAATTTTTTTTTGTTGAAATATTGACATATTAGTTGTAAATAATAAAATTATATTTCTATTAAGAAATGATCCAATAGACTGCAGTGTCTTCTCCCAAATAACCATAACTTCTACTGGGTGCAACCCAAGTTACACACAGCACATCATCCTAATACCAAATAGAAAATTACTATAATACATTGTACTTTTTATTTAAAAATCTTTTCCATAATTTATTTTGCTGTTAATTTTTCTCCACAAACTATGTTACATTACTATTTGCCAACTTTTTACAAAGAAGTAAAATACAGGTTGACTGGTAGAGAATGCCTTTTGGTGTCCTAATTTGTGCAGCTTTAGCACATTAAGTTTAAATGTATACTAATATT
This sequence comes from Agrotis segetum, assembly GCA_036375495.1. NCBI lineage: Eukaryota > Metazoa > Arthropoda > Insecta > Lepidoptera > Noctuidae > Agrotis > Agrotis segetum. Next base: position 311,719 of record JAQSVV010000152.1, read on the forward strand.
ATAAAGCTGTTTGTTGGTTTCGTTAAACACGCTAATCTCAGGAATTGCTGGTTCAAATTGAAAACAAAATTGTTGTGTTGTGTAGTCCATTTACGGACCAAGGCCTTAGCTTTATCATCATGCTATGACCAACAGGAGCCAAGTAGCAGGGGTGAAATTGCAAGGAACAGCTAGTAAATACATAAAACCTTACATTAAGAAGATCTCTAATTCTTTGTTCTTGGTCAGTTCTTGCAAATTGTACATGATCCACAATGTAATCCATGTCACCTTTTGCAGTAAGATAAACTTGCTTGATATCCTCTTTTTCCAATGCTGAGCCTGTAAAATTATAGAGATTATTGACCATACAACTAATATATTACAAGAAGTCTTGATTCATATATCCTGTGTTCAAGGAACATATATTTTTAATACTTACCAACATATTCTTTCTCGTATGCTCTGATGTCTTCATCTGTGATTTTCTTAAACAAAACCCGCCAATATCCAGACCAGTCTCTGTCAATAATTACATTAAAGTCTTCATCATCAACACTTTTGGTCTGATCATAAATGGCCCTTTTGTCTTTGTCAGTAAGAATAGCATGGATACTTCCCAAAACTTTAAATTTCTCTGTCGCTTCAAGTTTTTCATCTTCATCTACTCTGTCTGGATGTACTTTCAGTGACAAGCGGTGATAAGCCTTCTTCACTGTAATGCAAATATTAATTTTAAAAATGTGATAACAATATGTGGCAACCTAAAACTTGATTAATTGTGATATTTTTAACAATCAGTGTTTTGAGTGTGTCAGGAATTTCAAATATACAATAGATCTAAACAATGTAAAAGTTGCTTGTAATTTCATTTAAGTATTTTCAATTTCAGATCATACACAGTTCCTACACAATATCAAAATTCATTAAAATGTAACAAAAAAAAATTAAATTTAAAACAAATTTATAAACACAATTATTATCTTAGCACAATTATTATCTTTGGTTTTGGATGCTGCATTTAAAAAAAAGTTCATTTTGCATTTAGTGAAGTTGCTTGGACAACTTCATCAAAACTTGGGTTTGATAGCAATTATGTATAGGTACATTAATTCTATTAGTGCAGTAATTAAGAATATTATTGGCTGAAGAATTAAGAGCACATTTGAGTTCTTACCTTCTTTGTCTGAGGCAGTTTCAGAAATTTCTAAAACTTCATAGAGGTTCGATTTTGAAAGTATTTTTCACACAATTCTAGGAGACCCATATTGTAAACGGGGTCTACCAGTGGAAGTTTGGAAGAGGAGAGGCAGTAGGTGTCCGAATAGAAATTCTAGATAACAAAATTCAACCAGCAAACGCGCCAAAATAACCGGTAAATTGAGCACTTGGTTAATGTCAATGACAAATTGACAATGACAACGTCAATGTCAAAATTGACATATAATTTGTGTTGCCATGTGCCATACTTTGTCCATCTATGCATGGAACTAATACGTACTACAGTATGACGCTTACGTAAAACTATGTGATGAAAGAGAGAACCAACTTATGGTGATTTCTTCGTAATGGCCCGCGAAATTCAAATACCGTAAAATGCTGTAACATTGCCTTTATAGCTCAACATTGCCTAAATTCAAAAAAGTTAAATTATTCCCGCTGCGAAATGTTTTTTACTATCTATGGTATTACTAAAAGAAAGTCGGCAATCTCTATGGCAACATTCGATCATACATCACTCCAAATTTTAGTTAACAAACTGTCAGTGTCAGTTTCATTGTCACTGCGGATACTCGCTTTTTACCGGCTCTCAGGAAAATTTAATTTTGTGAATATTTATGCTTTATTTTCTAGCGTAATATGTTATATAGCAAAGGAAATATGCTCTTTTACGTATTTAAACTGTTTTTTCTGTATTATATCTTAATTTAAACCGTTAAATCATGGTCGGCAAAGTTGTGTCAGATTTTTGCAACTTTTTACTCAACATTATCTAGGGTTAGGGCTGCCACTTTAAATTTTTTCAACAAACTCTTAATCGATCGTGGTTTTGCTTGTGTAATTGTTTTTTTGTAATTGATCTAAAACGTTTTATAGAAGCTAGAACTATTGTTCCTTTATTTATCATGATCAGAAATTAATTTTATTTAAGTCATTTAAGTACCTATGTTATCATATTGTTCGACAGATTTTAGTATACGTAATAGGTACCAACATTATTATTTTTTAAATGTTATTACCTACCAACATACTTGTTTTCCTATGAAAAAATGTTATTAGATTTTACAACAACTTTGATTTCTTAAAAATTTATTTGAATATTAAGAAAAATTGTTGAATTACTTTGGGGCAGCCCTACACCGAACTCACTTTTGTATGGGAGTTTTAGAGAAACTTGCACAACTTTGCCTAGCATTGTAAAAAAAAATTTCTTGTGCTATTCAAGATTCAGTGAAGTCTGACGTGGAAAAGAACTTCATGGCAATATGGGTGTCAAATCCGTTACCAAAAAACCTATTCATTTAAAACGATATTATGTCAGGCAATGTTGTAGTTTTTACCTCAACTTTGCCTACGTTTTCAAACCAATTTTTTGGCGCTTTATAGGTGTTTTTTTTACTAGTAGCAAACGTATTCCTATAGCTTAAAGTCCAATATTGCACAGTAATTGAAAAAAACATACGACTTTCTTAACGATTAAAGATTTATCGAAGAAAAACGTCAAAATCCGTGCAAAGTTGCAGCATTTTACGGTATTGTGTTTTTCGCAATTTGTATACAAATGATTGTAAGTTGAACAAAATATGATTCGCTACGCTATATAATTACAAGTATTTAATTCGCTTTCACATATTTGAGATTTGGTCAAAATTGGTATTTCCGAAATCTAACTTATTTTGACCAAATCTATGGGAGAGCGAATTTCCAGTCCAGTCACCAGTTGTAATCACTGTTTAGGCCCGTAGGCCTGAAGTATAGACACAAACTGTATTGTAGTGTAAGTTATAAGTATCTTCACAGCTTGATGCTACGGGTGTAAAAACCAAAGTTTACATTTCGACACCCGCTAAGTAGACGTATGTATCTGCCAGATACACGAAATGGTTTTTATTGCATTTTTGGCATTTAGATACATAACTTTACCACATATATTTTTTTCAGATTTTTTCTATCATCGGAACATAGTTTTTTCTCAAACGTATAATTGTGTATCTGCATAATCTGACAAATAAGCCCAGCGTACAACTATTTAAAATCCAGTTACATACTTTTATGTGGGAGGAAAAGAGCGCGCGGTGCGGGTAACTGCCTGTCACTTAGTTATTCGGCGGGCAACGAGTTGTGCGCAAGAGTTTTGCGTTGTTTAATACCAAGTCGAGTGAACGTTATAAATTTTATACTACATTAGGGGAAGATGCAATTTAAAGACCAAAAAATGCTGTGGACTAAATATTAAGCGCAACATCAGACCTGATAATCTCGCCATCAAGGCATGGTAAATAATTTTAAGTAAATATTTTATAATTATTAAATTATATATTTTAAGTGCACTCATAAATTGAAATTTCTACCTATACTGTAAATATTTGAACACGTCTTAGAATGAAAATCTATCGTCATGACGATATTACTGCAATTTATTAATTCCCGATACTTAAAGTATGTAACTACGCAGTTACACGTTTTTACGCTGGAAATTAGGTGGATTTAAAAAATTATCTAGGCACTTACATACTTATTCTAAGAAATTTAGCCCTTATTTAAATTAAAATCAGATAACTAACACATACATTGTTTTACATTGGATTTTAACTTGATTATTGTTGTCTATCTGTATACTTACATAGTTTTCCTTATATGAAAATGATGTTGATTATCGTAGAAAATTTAATGTTTTAGTGTGGTTTGATTCCAGGGCCGGACGGACTGCATAATTTCTGGTTAAAATGGCTACAAAGGTCGCACGCTAGCTTAGCTTCACAGTTTCAGTTATCTTTAGAGGCATGGTCGCTACCAATGTTTTAAAAAAACACAGGAGTTACCCACCTGCTCTATAAATCAGGTAGTACCACGGACCCACAAAAACTACAGAACAATTACGTGTTTACCGACGGTCTATAAAGTTCTAACATCCATTCTGAGAGCAAAAACTGCATCATATCATATTAATAGCAATTAGGTTATGTCTGCCACTCAGAATGGATGTAGGAATTTTTCCTGCGGTACTAAAGAGCTGCTCCTTATTGACATGGCCGTAAGCCAACAGGTTCGTCGATCCCGGAGGGATTAGCCAACTTGTTGGATGGATTATAAGAAGGCCTATGACTCTGTGCCACATGCGTGGCTCATGAGTGTGCTGGATTTATATAAATAAATGCAACACTTAGCACCTTCTTGTTGTCCTGTATGCGGCAATGGAGAAGACGAGAAAGAACATCTCTATCCAGGATATCGGCAGATTCTTGGGAACGATGAACCGATTAGAATTGAGCGAGAAACATTCTAAGGTGTCCGTTTGAGCCCGCTTTGGCATACTCAAATGGACTCAGACAGAACATGACGCCCTGGATAGAAAATTCCGAACACTACTGACTGCAAGTGGGTGACTGCGTGGGTGATACATCCGGAATCACCCACGGTCATCTGTGATGAGACTGTACATACCGCGGAAGTGTGTGAAGGCCGTGGCTTCCTCAATGCTAAGACCTTGCACAACTACGAGGTACGCAGTCTCGGGGAATACTTCCTTGAAGTCGACATGGGGATACATCAAGATGTAGTCTCTGTGGATAAAGACCTTACCCCGCTCTCTTTAGCTAACGGGAACTAGCGCAAACCTATGATATTGGATACTAATGATCCCAGGGAGGTATGGCAGAGCAAGGAGCTACACAGACGATTTTAGCGGGCCCTTCACGGGCCTGATGTAGACCTTTTTACATCTATAGCCTGGCTACGTTTTAGTTACCTACCGCATGCTACCGAACCAGTGAGTCGACCAGACACATTGTTCGTCGTCTTGCTAACAGCGAGTACTTGCAGAGACACAATCTAGTAGCTAGGACCAGCAACTTGCCCTGGAATACAACCAGTTCTTGAAAACGGTTATGCCATATTGCATTGGGATCAATCTATAATCACTGACAGGACTGCCTGATATAGTAGTGGTAGATCGCTGAAAGCGTCGTGCAATGATTGTTGATATAACTATCCCTCATGGCAAGAATCTCGTAAAAGCTGAAAATGATAAGAAAATCAAGTATCTTGATTAGGCACACGAGATTGTCGACATTTGGGACATGAACCCAGCAGTCATTGTACCGATAGTCGTTGCGGTCAATGTATTAATTGCGAACACCTTAAGAGGTTGTCATTGTGCAGCTGGCTCAAGGTCCTGATGCAGAAAGCAGTTCTCTTGGACACGAGGCGCATTGTGAGGAAGTTCTTCTCTCTCGAGCCCTAATATAACCACCGGCACCTTGGACCCTGCTTCCAATGCTATTGGGCCACTATTTTTTAAATTTTTAAATGTTGTTACATTTTTTATTTATTTTTTTATTTTAAAACTGTAAAACAATATATAAAAAAGTGATAATGAAGAGAATAACAATATAATGTTACTTTATGATACGTGAAACGTTTGTAATTTATATTTTTGTGTTTTGAAAATAAACATTAGATAATTCAAACTATATAACCACTGCTTTTATTTCAAAATACCAAAACACATGATGATTTTTACAAGTTTGGAATTCAGTTACACAAGATATTTCAATTGACTTTACCATTAATAAGAACGTATCTGGCAGTTAAAGCAACTAAGTGCCTGAATATTCCAATGAAGAAATGTGTATGTGCCAGTTAGGATATTTCGTTTGTTTTTTACAATGAAGTATAAGTATGCATGTGTGATAAAACAAAAACTTGAAGGTTTAGAAACAAAATATACTCTTAATTATAATTTCACTTAATTTTAAACCCGCTCACCAAATATTATACTTCAATTCCATATAGGGGCTTAGATACGGCGATATAAAAAAATTGAAATCTTTAAATCGCTCTCCTGTAAAATTTGCTTTTTGCAGTTACTTAGTTGTACTTAGGGGGTGTCGATTTGTACGAGTATATATTTAAAATCTTGACAATGTACCAAAAATATCGAACATGCTGCAGTTGTGAGCAGTGATTTGTTCATAAAATAAAGTAAGACCGGCTTAATTTTGTGCCTCTTTATATTAGCTTCTTTTTTACACAAAATGAACATCAGAAGCCAAAAATTCTGACGAATCTTTCGCTTCTGATGCTCACCGGATGGCACTCGGTGCCTAAATTTTGTTGCCAGATAAAAATTTCTGATTTCGTATGTCTGTCAAAAAAAATTCTATTGGTCACCGAATGCACCCCGCATTCGGTGACCAATAGAATTTTTTTTGACAGACTGATACAACACGGTCGCGTGTATCCTCCAGGAGCTGATAGACGGGCCGAAAGGCAACAAATGGATGATAATGGATGGCAACTCAAAGATAATATTAGATGACGCTGGGTGCGTTGGGTTCAATCTTCAATGTTGAGGCATGTGTTGAGGATAATATACGTGGTATCTCTATGTAGTCTGTGAGGATAATGACAAATATATTATAAATTAACTTATATCACATTTACCTAAGTTAAATGAAATTAAAATTATTTATATTTTTGGTGTATTAATTACATTTAATTAAATGTAATTAAAATAATCATTTTTACAGCCTAACGGTCAGTTCACACCGAGACGCAACGCAAAGCGACTTGACACAACGATACTTCTTTGTATCTTTTCTCGTAGTAAACAGAGTCAGATTTTGAATCGCTATTAAAACGCAGCGCGGCACCCCCGCCGAGCTGCGCCGCGCAGCGCCGCGCTACGTCGCGCTGCGTTGCGAAAGGTGTATCTTTTCGTGTATAAAATAGAGTTACAGAAATGTGCGCGCAGCATCACGTGTCGGTCTGAGCTGACCCTTACGCCTATCGCCGCCGTGAGAACACGTCGGTGCTCTGCCCAAGCGGGGCAGTCTTGCACCGTGTGCTCGACTGTATCCTCCGGGCGATCTTCGCAGTGGTGACGCCCAGGCGTTTCCTCGTTTCTCATCAGACACAGGTACCTCTCAAAACTTCCGTGTCCGGTGGAGGACCTGCATCATGTGGTAGGTCAGGACGCCGTGCGTGATCCCTATGCAGCCACTCCTCAAAGAGAGCAAGAGGGGTCTTACCGCTGCGATTGCGGCGTGCCCGTACTTATACTTACAGCTTGGCAAAAAACAGTAGAAAACCGGAAGTCGCCACTGTGCTCTCGCTACCAGCACTTTGTTTTTTTTTTCACTTATTACGTTGGTTTTATGGCACAATAATAAATCTAACAAACCTGCGTACTTTGTTTACATCAAATATTAAAGATTTTAAAACGTTGTCAGAAACAAAAAGATTAGGTTCCGTTTCAATCCGTTCTGGCCAAGCTGTACTTTGCATTTTTTAAATTGACTCTAGTACCACTGCCACCGACTTCCGAAAGAGGAATTATTTCATTCATTTTTGTGTTGTTTTGGACGTCAGTTATGCTCGTTTTTTAGGGTTCCGTAGCCAAATGGCAAAAAACAGAAACCTTATAGATTCGTCATGTCTGTCTGTCTGTCCGTATGTCACAGCCTTTTTTCTTCGAAAGTATAAGAGCTATCCTGTTGAAACTTTTTTTTTTTTTAATATTTTTTTTAGCGTGGTAAAATCATCAAATGAGTCCTCCAACCCCGGGCAGGGCGGGAGGGACTGTCAGTCTTCTACTGACTAAAATCCACGGTGTCCTTCATAGCCTGTTATGTTCCGGGGTTACGGTAAGGGAATAATCCCACGACCCCGGCAGGCTTTGGCCCTCTGAGAGGGGGGCCCCGTCATTATGCTGACGCTCTTTGAGGCGCGCGTGGGACACAACGCGCCGTCGACCCGGGCATGGTCCTTCCTTGGTCGGGCAGCGAGTTGCCCTTTACTCGCTGCCCGCATGTCCGCGCCTACGGTGGCCGGAGATCATCAAGCGACGTCCGTCGCCGTGGGCGTCTACCACTGCGGCTGGGGCGGAGGGAGGACGCTGTCGTCTCTCGCTCGCGGCCCGCCTCCTCCTTCACGAGCGTTACTGCCTCGCAGAAGGAGCTGACCGCTTCCCACTCCGTCTCGCCCCGCAGCATGGCCGCAACCAATGCCGGGCGCGAGAGGTCTCCGCCTATTGCAGCCGTGAGGACACGTCGGTGCTCTGCCCAAGCTGGGCAGTCTTGCACCGTATGCTCCACCGTGTCCTCCGGGCGATCTTCGCAGTGGTGACACCCAGGCGTCTCCTCCTTTCGCATCAGACACAGGTACCTCCCGAAACTGCCGTGTCCGGTGAGGACCTGCGTCAAGCGGTAGGTCAGAACGCTATGACTTCTCTCCATCCACTCCTCAAAGAGGGGTCGTGCCCGATCCTGTTGAAACTTGGTAGGTAGATGTATTAAGTAAACCGCATTAGGATTTGCACACAAAAATAACTATATACAACCAACTACAAGAACGTTTATATTATGTTGATTGCTGCTATGGAACCCTTCATGGGCGAGTCCAATTCGCACATGCCCGTTTTTTTTTGGCTACGGGCATGATTTTATATTGTATGATTTAGAAAAGGTAAACAATGTATGGCGATAGCAGCAATCGGTTGATTTGCTTTTGTTTTTAAAGAGTTTTCTCTTTTACTTCTACTTTTATATTTAGTATTGCCTCACCAGATCCTGACTTGATGATCTGGGTAGTACCTACTCACACAATTTTTCTAATTGGTTGAGAAATCGGGGAACTCCTCCTCTTTTAAACGTTACACTGGTTATTAATGTCCTATATGGTGGGTGCGTTTACAAACAATTAAACTTACAAGCACAGACTCCCTGACCTCAAATAACTACTTGTAGATTTTACATGACATATATTTATACCGTTTGAGAACCGAACTCGCGATACAGCCATTGCACCAACCGTGCCGCACCGTCAAACAAACTTGCCGTGTACCCTTACCTTTACATACATAGGACGGTGTCATGTGTCATTACATGTCCTTAAACATATACCACCTCTTGTAGTTGCATCTGTCCCTACAGATTTCATTTGTTTCACCAAAAAGCTCTTGTGATCTATATTCACCACACATTCACCATTTCTTGACAGTTATTTATCTCGAATCTTTTATCTGGTTTTGGCTTCGACACGGTTACCTAATTACTGAAGTATCGAACCATTGATTGAACCGGATACTTTTATTTATAATATTTACATGGATACTATTAAACTGGCTTCCGGTGATAATATAAATTCCGTATCTCCAAGGGGTTTAAATGTCACGAACTTGGATCAAGAAGATGGTAAGCAATCGCCTTTAGGTGAACGTGAAGTTCAACAGACTGAAGAGGATAATGCTGAATCCGAACAGGTTGAAGTTACGCCACAGATGATTGACGATAACGAATCCAAAATGAAGGATAGAATAGCGCAATGTAAAAACATTATTGAGTCATTGAAGATTGAACTTAACGAAGAAAAAGCGAAATTGGAAAGGCAAAGCAAGAATGCTTATCATCGTCCCGATAATTCCTCCAAATCGGCGTCTAGTAATTATCAGTCTGTTTCCACTTCTAATATGTTTGTGGGGGACCTTTCATACACCCCCAACATGTATAGCGATTGTGTGGATAGCAAATTAAATGTTGATGAAAATTTAATGGAATATGAAAAACAACTTCAGAAATACCAAAATACTCTCAATCTTGCACAAATCGAAAAGAAAAATGCTATAAGAAAACAAATGTTAGCTAAAGCTTATCGACTGAAGCTTTTAGAAGTAGAAAACCAATGTAATGTTGAATTGCTAAGAGTAAAGCAAAGTTTACAATGTTTAGAACCGTTGCAATTGATTGCAAGTAAGTGGAAAACTAATGTAGATGACATGTATGACATAAATACTTTTGAGCTGATTCCCAGATATCCAGAACTTAGCGCTAATTCGAGCAGTGACGTGGCCTCTTATGACCTGGATATTAAAGCAGGACGAATTGAAAGTTCTATACAAGAAGATTCTGTACTTTCAGATTGAAATAAAAATCGATCATCTAGAATTTGTACTTGTTTTAGGATATCTAATTTGCATTTACTTTCCTAATCAAAATCAAAGTGTCGAAAGTTGTGTTAACTTTTATAATTTTTCTCTTTACACGAAATGTCACAAAATGTTATATTAATTAAACAACATTTCTGAGAACAATAACTTACTTTTTCTGAATATTATAGTCCTAAAGGCTTCGGGATGGTCTACTAGTCGTGAAATTATTGAATAAGGCCCAGAATCCAATTAAGTAGTGAAAACGAGACACAACTACGAGAGTAGATTGTTGTAAACCTCAAATAGAAATTGCTATATAATTAGTATTTACTCTTCTGACTTCCAATTAGCTTTAACGGAATCTTTAGAGCAGAGATTATAGGACATCTCCTATAACATCTGCTCTAATGATTCCGTTAGTCATCGATTCGGTTGGTCATCGAATATGGAGGTTAGAGCCATCGCTCAAACCTCCATATTCAATGACCAAGCAGGCAGCAGCGCACAGCGGATGCTGAAAGAGACTTGAACGACTAGCGCGTTGTGCGCGGCGTGGCGTGAAGTGATGGATACCATTCATGTTGGATCGCACTGATCTGAGAGAGAGATCCTTCAGATCTCTGATCCGATTTTTCCTTTACACTATTTTGTACAGCTTTGGTGACATATACAACATTATTTTTAGTATATGCGAAAGCTGAATATAGTTTGTTCAGAATCAGTAACTGATTCGACTCCAGTAATTTTTACACCATGTTATATTTTTTTTTCAAAAATATTTTAATTAAATTTTATTACCAGTTAATTACAATACAATCACCGTACGGTTAGGTACCTATTGCCGAACCATTATCACGAGTGTATAACACAGGAGACGCGGTTTATGCGGGTGTATCTAAATAATGAGCATGTTTTTGAACGGAAAACCAGGTAATATAAAAGCTTATAACTTTGTGATTTTTTATGGTACGGTTTTAAAATTTTGTACATAGATTCTTTACACAAAAATATTGGACAGGTGTATCAGGTTTCGCATAAACAAAAAATAATGTATAGACAGAACACTTTAGCTTTTAAGCGTATCCTCCTATCCTCTGCATGCCATCGATTTGTAGGATGGTCCGTTTACCCCGCCAAACGCTGGCGCTGCTGGCAAGATTCAAATATCACTTGCATTGCAAAAATTAATAGTTCTACAGAAATTAGACCATTATGATATAAGAACGGTCATTATGATAATAGGGTATTTGACTGAAAAAAAATCCAATAAAACCGGTAGTTTTATTTTGTATAAGTATTTAGGACAATATTCTTAAAGAAATTACTTAACAAAAAAAATTACAAAATAATCATATTACGAACTAAATATTTACAAAAGATACTCAATTAAAACTAAAGAGGATAGAGGAGCTCGTGGCTAATTATTTACAGCCGCACATGCTAATCTTCGGGGTTAAGCCACGCTTGCCGAGGTTGGTCTGTGTTTGAGTGACCGTCTGTCATGAGTATTTCCTCCGTGCCTCGGAAAGCCACGTAAAGCCGTTTGGTCCCGGCTGTCATTTGTAGATCTTTGATAGTCGATAATAACAGTCAGAAGCTCGAAAGTCTGAAAACCAGTCTTACTATGAGGTATCGTGTTGCCCAGTTACTGGGTTGTGGAGGTCCGATGGGCAGTCGCTCCATGTAAAATACTGATATTCAGCTGCATCTGGTTCGACTGGAAGCTGACCCCAATATAATAGGGAAAAGGCTCAATATACATACAGACTATTAAAACTCAAACTGTTAGTCCGTTAGTTGGATTTAGAAAATAATATCTGGTTGACCGAGCTTCGCTCGGTTTTTAAAATGTCTATATCTTGGGAACCGAGCTTTTCTCGAACCTGGGACCTTGATGAATCGATTCCTTGAGCCGAAAAACCCCTGTAACTTTCATGAAAATCCTTGGAGCCGTTTCCGAGATCCTGATGTGTGTATATAATAAATATACAAGAATTGCTCGTTTAAAGATATTAGATTTGACCCGTAAGTATTTTCTTTTGTTACGTAAACTAAAATTGATTGGCAAAACGTCACAAGCAAGTAGAGTTTTTGTAACTTGCTTCTGACGTCACGACTCTCGAATTTTGATGCGTTACATCTTTCTAAATATGCATTGGTTTAACTAAAGAAAAAAAAGTGCGTCATATATTTTTCAAATCTCTAGCTGACGGAGTAATTAAATTTGCAATTTTTTGATGCTTTTAAAGCTAAATTAATTAACTTAGCACTTATCAACGGGCATGCATCGGTGGAGACACTGTCTTCCCATATAGAAATCTATACAACTAAGTAAAAATTAAAACAACAAAAGTTTAATAGATGCAAAAATATTTACTTAAACTAAACTAAAAGTATAGGTACCTCTCGGTTTGATAATTTGCACGCGGGTAATCAAATCAATAACCAAAAACGGGTGTGAAACTCTGATTTCAATAAATCAAAAGCCGAGGAGGACCTCCACAGTGGACCACACACATCGAGGCACGCGCTTCGAATGCTGCTGACTTTTTATTCTCGCCGCTTGGGACTCGATCGTGTTCACTCGGCGCTGCTCGGCACCCGGTCGGCAAGCTCCCGACTGACATCACACACGTCTGCTGCGCCCGCGCCCGTTCAGTTAGGAACTTGAACTTTATTTTAATAAGATTCCAATTTGTCAATTAGAGGGCATCGCATGAACCAAACAGGTTTGACTCCTTTACACCTTGTATCTTTATGAGTTTCATTTAAAAAGTGCTTTTGAATACCTAACTTGTTGAAGTGGATACAATGGTAAGATAAACATTTTTTTTTATCCTACAGGTATAACTTTCTTTGACTACGAAATTACTTTATGGACTTAGAAAGTGTTTATGTTTAAATCCAAAAAATGCTGACATCCCAGAATGTTGCATGAGAGTATGGACTTTGTTGTAATCCTTGTTTTCCTTATGAAAAGTGAATTTATTTGGTATTGAATTTAGATAATGAATAAAGTACTGGTAATAAAGTACTGAATGTAAACCTAATATTTGGAAAATAATAATTATAAAAAATCAATATGTTTTTAGTTTTACTGAAACATATTGGCTGAAAAGCCATAAAAGTGTTTCAAACACCCTGAAAGGTATATAAGGCAACTAGCAGCATTTTATGTCGGAAACTACAAGTGGTTTCTTTTTTGATTACCTACCTATGTACACCATGTAACTTTGTTTAGACTTAAAGCTACCAGAGGCGCGTATGCTCAAATTATAATCCAGTACTAAGCTTCATATCATAACAAAGGAATATGAAATCAATATTGTGTTAAAAAATCAGACATGATTACGCTCCAGTAGCTACGAGCCGGGCGATACGAAAGTATGCAAAGTATTTTGGCCAAGCAAGTTTTCGATTCTGCATCTCAGCATCTCTGCAACCTTTAAACTTTGATGTTTTTTTTTCAACTGAGTCTGGAATTTAAGCGAATTCCACGTCTCTGGAAAGATATCTTAAGTATTTTAATCCAACTCTGACTAATTGCATGCAGTATTTAAATAAATAAGAAGGTTTGAAGTGGAAAAGAGGGTATTAGTCACTAGGTATCCTTTTTAATATGCAGAGCTGGGTGCGTTCGCAGGAAACCTTGTTTGTTGTCGGAGTAGGGAGATATCTCACTTCATCCGCGGCGTTGGTCGACACGGCACCCGTCTATGTGTACGAGCTCGAGAGTTTTATGGAAGAGTAAACAATTTAAAACACTACACGCCGGGCGTATTGGTCCAGCACTCTCCTCCATTAGCCTTAGCCGACACCTCGAGTCGCCGGTCCTTTGACGAAAATGATGTTTGTTCACAAGCGCAGTGACGAAGGTGCGGGCGCGACACTCGCTCACCACTTGGTACAGTTTGCTTTAGCTGCCTTACAGAGGATGGTAATCGGCTTGTCGATCTTGTTTAGTCTTGTATGTGTGTGTAAGTACATGTTTTGTGATAATAACGTCTTGTTGGGCTGATTCTGTTTGTTGTCAGTAGAAGTTTTATAGTTAGAGCAACGCGAGTAACGATAATGCAGCCTGAAAGTATTCTGAAAGTTTCTTGTTTACCACTGCTGATAAAACTGAAACTGAAAAACTTATTATTTATAAAAAAAACGTCAATGTCTTCAAATAATGTGAAATGGCCGGACCTGTTCCCAATACCAGGGGGCCACTATTGTTTATATTTTCAAATGTTTTTGATAATTTTGTTTTGATATTGATAATTAAGACGAATAAGTGAAAAAAACATGAATAAAGGATTATAATATGAAATAAAAGCTCCATTTATCTTCGATGCTCTTGAAAACATCGCTATTGACTCTGTCACCCCAGTTTTTGTTCCCAACAGAATATCCACCTTTAAAGTTTTTCAAAACGTCTTAAATGCTTTTAAAACAGATATTTTAGCAAAAGCATAGAGTATGTTTACTTTTTAAAATTCCTGTCGAACGCAAATCCGTTTGGAGTTATGAATGAGTGGTTTAAAGTTATGGCCGTTACAATAACATCCCTTGGTTATTGGGTTAGTTTATTGTATGCGAACGTTGGCTTTGTGTTGGAAGTCTCCGCTATCAGCTCTGGCGCCAGAATTAGTGTAGGTGTTAACAGTCATTACACAATTCGTACCTCTTTGTTGTGGTCACTTCCTGCCCTTCTTTATTGACTAGCTTTTTTTAAATTTGCCTATCTGCACCAACTGTTAAAGGTGACTCAGGCTGTAAAAATTAAATCTGGGTGAAAATTAATACAACATTTATTTTATCTTCACAATGACACTTTCTGCAAAGGCGTGCGTAATAGGTAGTACCTAATACCTGGGGCATTTTATTTCAGTCTACCTTAGGGATCTACTTCTTACTGTGAAATAACATAGTACCTAGATGCTACAAAAAATATATATATTTTTGGAAAACAAAGTAAAGTATTAAAATTATTATTTGCTGTAAAACCTGTTGCCATGGATTACTTTCAGATTGATACAGAAAAACTTTCCATGACCAGTTCTTAAAAATAAAGTCAAATGATTTTAAAGAATAATTTACGTGCTTTTTCCCACGTTTCTCACACATACCTAATAGTTATGTAAGAAGTTACCGCCGAATGCAAAAATGAGTTATCAGAAATGAAACAAAAGCACATAACAAAGCGCAAAAATTGAAACACAAAAGGGAACCCTTAATTACTGCGGGCCGGGAAAAAGTTGACGTCATCGGTCGTCTTCTGAGGTAGGTAAACAAGGAAGTTACTTATCACCTATCTTATCAGTGGTTGGCAATGCAAATCTTTGTGCACGAGGTGTGAGCACGTTGAGTTCGCACCCTTTTTGTTCAAAGTTTCTCATGGGTCTTTCAGGTTAAAATCGATAAGAATGTGTGAAGGTCTGTCGTCATTTCTATTTAAAATTTTAAACACTTTTAAAACGGGAAAATATATTTGAGTGATTCTCGTAGGCGCGAACGTAAAAGAATAAGGGAAATAATAAACCGAGCCACAAAATTACTAACTCAGCCACTTAGCAAGATTTCAGGGACACCCCGAAGTTCGGTTTGGTTAGGTTCCTTTAAACCTTGTACACGAAATAGAAGCCCGCGAAGCAACGTAAAAGAATAAGGGACTTTCCTACTTATCAAAGAATGTTTTGGTTATCAAGGATTAGTTATCAAGCTTAATGCTCAGTAAAAATATTTTCCTTGTTGTGTAAGCGATAAAGCAAAACAAGCGGGGTGTCAACGAAATCTTTGCTTTACGTATGACTTACGGGCTGATTATGCAGATTATGCATTTTATTACGCAAATGTAGTGTTGTTGCCTACAAATTGTCTTAAATAGAAGCTTTGTTGTTTGTATTTACATAAACAAAAACTTATATTTCTGCTCTTCCTTATTTTAGCTACAAAGCTTCGTGGATATTTTTGCTGAAATAAGTGAATTCTTTTGGGTATATTAAGGCATACTTATAGGAAGTACATTGACACCCTTTTTGCTTTATGTATCTATAACATATTAATGGATAAATGAGTATTTTTTAAAATATATAATTCTTAAGGTAACTTGACGGACTTACTTAATCCATTTACAGCCACAAATAAATACCCGTTTGGTAAGCTTAGAAAACGCGAAAGTTTCTAACTTGGGCCGGTAGCAGATAGACTTTCAAACGACAATCATATCAAGTAAGTATACCCACCAACATGTTAGGTATTTGGATACCGAGATTTAGAATGTTTTATGAAAGAGTCAATGTGATGGTGAAATGAGGTAAGTAAAGAGATGTAAGTTTTGATAGTCAACGACTTAAAAGCTGTCAGCAAATTGAACTGCCGGGGTCGAGTCACTGCAATACCTACCGACCGCGGCTCAGGAACGCAAAGTGCTAGAGAAAGAACAGATTGGTTTTTAGTCAATCAAGTCCGACAGTCTCTTCCGCTCCACCAATGACGGAAGGACCCATTTGATGATTTTCGAAACTTATAGCTACTTTTTTTACTCTTTAGGTACACTCATCGCGGGGTCTGTAAGGGTTATTGTGAACCTGAAGGATCCTGTGGAACACGGTGGATTTTTAGTCACTAAAAACCTGACAGTCCTTCCCACTCCACATTGGGCGGAGTGGAAGGACACGTTTGATTATTTTAGACCTTTTGAAAACGGTATTTTTACACTCTGTGGTTATGTTAGGTACGCCCAGGGGTCGCCAATGGAGGTCGCGGGACTACGAATACCATGACCCCTGGACACGTAAAGGGCTATTCGAAGAACACAGTTGATTTTAGTCAATACACGTCTGACAGTTCCTCCTACCCTGCCCTGGGTGGGAGGACTCATTTGATGATTCCGATTCGTTGCGGATGGCACGTTTCAATGCCATCACTTTCTTTTGCGTGTGGCGTTAGGCACGGATGACGTGTGTCATTGTAAAATCGATGGTAAGGGACCTCACCAAGATGCCTTGGCGACGTAGCTAGCGTCGTCGCCAACTATATTCTATGGGCCGCCAGAGTTGCCAGTTGGTCGCCAAGTGTACATCTCTATAAGAACTAGTTGGCGACGTTGCTAGCTACGTCGCCATGGCATCCCGGTGAGGTATGGCCCTAGCTCCTTATTTTTGTTCGACGCCACAGCTAGAAGTTAGCGAAATTAGACATCGCAACGAATCGGTTAACAGGATAAAAAAAAGGTAATACACCCGACTTGTCAGTTAATTCATATCAAGTTTCCCCAGTGATTATTCATTTCACGTGTCTCGGTATTACACCTCTCATTTCTGACTCAACACTCGCAGTGCGGTGACAAACAATTAATCTTTGATCAACGAGGTTGGGCTAATATGATCCCATGATACCGATATCCCATCGAGTTAACGATACTGCAATAAAGAGATGTGCGTAATCCTTTGTTAGTGTCGTCTTGCTGATTACGTTACAGTTAAAATTAGACGGGTACGTTTAAGTTAAGATGTTTGTATCTTGAACTGTTGCGATTTTTAGGAGACAAGGAAAGCTTCCAAATACAAACGGTTTAGTATATGTATATTGATGCACTGTATTATAAAATATCCTTCAAATGACATCCTTAAGAAAATAAAAAAAAAACTTGCTTTTTTTGAGGTGGTAAAATTATCAGTACCTGCCCTTAGCACGAATTTTCAGTATTTGAGACGTAAAGTAAACTGCGACTTTGACAATTTTTAAGAAAAAATAGTTCCTACTTCGCACACCAGAAGCGCTGTTCCATTTTTCCATACAAGAAACGCTGTTAATACCTACTGTAAAGTAAAAGAGTGAAAATTCGTGCTAAGGGTACTCTGAACCGTAGAGTATTTGATTCAGTTTGTTTTCAGTTTCCAGGTTTCGACTAGAGATTGTAATAATAACAGAAAGTAGAAGTACGTTCAAGTTATAAGAAAAAATCTGCTTAGTTGATGGTCGTTATATCAGCCGGTATCTTTCTAGTGTTATAGGATCTTTCCAAGGCTCTCTGTGTACCGCAGGACTGTACGAGTCTGTCAGACCCTTCTGCTCCACTCATGGGAAGGACTCTTAGTATAATTATGATGGTTTTCCTTCTTTCCATGTACCGCTAATAATTGTTTTACACGCACCTTCATAGAAGGTAGGTACTGTAGTTTTTGGGGTTTATCCGATACCTCTATGGGATTTCCTGAAAATGTAGGCCACACAAATGATTTAATTACAAAAATAAACTCATGTTATTTGGCATTTTCGTTAACCACAATTGACTATGAGCCATGGTATTTCTAAACACTTACTCATTTCTAAATTTCTGAGTAATAGTACCTGTTAAATGGATAATCCATTCACGTACGCATAAAACCATGTTTATTATCGTCTTCTTATTCAATACAAATAGGTATCTATGTAGGTATACTTAAATTACTAGGAGGAAAAATAGAGTAAGTTATAGAACAATCGAATCATCATAGGTATGTGGTACACACGTCATGCTTCTGATGATGAATGACAGAATGACCACGTGAAATCTCGTGATCCGCGGTTACCTCCAAGTTTCCATTAAGATCTCCGCTTCTTATGACTTTGGTTTCTATACGGAGACAAAGGGTCATTAGCTGCTCAATAAGTGGTTAGAGAGACCGCATAGGCTATTCAAATACAAATCAACACTTGTCTGTTCTATATCACTTGCTCTGACATAATCTGGGTTTAAGTTGTTAGGTTTACAGAGACGTTATCACAAGATTTTTGTTTTTTATTTGCAGCGTATTAGAAGTATATTAAAAAAAAAAAATTGCCTCCAGAGATGATGATGATGTTTTCATCAAATTAACATCAAAGTTCCCGTTTACTTTATTTACGTCACAGAATCGTGAATAATGATGGTCGCGGGACTTGTCTCATTACCGTGACCCCGGAACATAAAGGGCTATTGAAGGACACCGTGGATTTTAGTCAGTACGAGTCTGACAGTCCCTTCCGCCTTGCCCGGGCTGGGAGGACTCATTTGATGATTTTATCATGATATAAAAGGCCTCTGATGATATAAAGAGAGAGAAAAATCTAAGCATAAAATTAATATGAGCTTTTCTGTCTATAGACACATGTATGATTCCCTAATGTGTATTGTGTAATGTGTCATTGCATCCCTTACGAAATTTTGGATTGAAAGTAAAACTTTTATGTAAGCATTTTAAGCTAAAATATTTGGGATATTGCTGATATCTCGTGAGTTACTGTTATTTCTTTTCTGCATACCTTCATATGCAAATTATTTTTCTTACATTTCATCGAAGAGCTATTATTTAGGGGTAGTTGAAAGAAATGATGACATCGATAACTGTAAATAAAGTGGAGTAGTATTGTGACAATCAGTTTTCCCGAGGCGGACTAAGCGAAAGCGAGATGTGAATGCAAACGCAGCGGGTAGTGGCGCGGCGCGGCGGAGCGGTGCAGCGGTGGTGCTCGGTGGTGGTGGCGGCTGGGCGGCGGGCAAGGGATGCAGGCCGGGCTCGGTGGTGCACGCCGCTCGGACCGGGCTGCGGTGCCGGCTCTCAGTGTCGCTTAGATCGCGGCGCGCGTTGGTCGTGCGTCGAGCGCGTGTGGAGTGATGTCTGCGAGATGAGGTTGTCGCTGGTGCTACTGTGGCTGGGCGCGGCGGCGGCATGCGGCCCGAGCCGCGGCTACACCCGCCGTCAAGGTGCGCGCCGCATCACACCCCTGGTCTTCGGCCAGCACGACCCTAACATTAGTGAAAACAAGAACACAGCCAGTGGACCCCCTGAGGGTCGCATCACCAGAGACGACGATAGGTTCAAAGACTTAGTGCCGAATTATAATCCGGACATCGACTTTAGGGATGACGAGGGTACCGGTGCTGATCGCCTCATGACACAGGTAAGTTTTCACAATTTCCCATGAATTTTCCTCTTGTTCTGAATTAACATGTAACTTCAGAGCCGACGGCATACTGCAGCAATTTATGAACTTCAGTTTCGAATGTTTAATGGGCAGTGCAATGGTATGCGGCCCGTTATAATCGTTGGAAGTTGTCTTGCAAAACAATGGATTTCATGAAGTGTCCGCTGTTTTCAAAACAGCTCCTTAGTGCGCGGGCAGGGACAATCGGCGATGTAAACATTACGCGCGTGGAACAATGGGAACAAATTGCGGGCGTTACGGTAGCTTCGTAGCGAGTGTTCCGATTGTAGCACTGCAATTACGCAGGCTTTGTCAACAAATATTTTGACTCTGTGACTAATGGATGAATGATGAATTCTTTACAATTTTGATGCCAGTTTCGGTGAATATATGGCCGCCATAAAATTTGGTGTCGAAGGCATTCAGTATCGTGCGTTGTCATTCAAGATGCTTTGTATAAATATAAAGACAGCTTACGGGAAACTTATTGTTGAGGGTTGTTACATTGTAATATATTTTGTTTCGCATCAGCATTACGTATTAGAACAAAGGGGAATCGTTTTTTATTGACACGCATCAATAATTAATTAAAGATACTTACCCTGAATTGTTTGAAACTACCTACTTTTGAAAGAAGATTCGATCTTGTTTTGAATATTTAAGATTACAGGAGAACACGTGATGCGCATTTTTTAACTATGTGTTTATTATACGAGTTCTACTTTTATACCGCACAAAAATATTTATGTATTAAACTATATACCCACGTTAAGAGTTTAAACTGTTTACAATTGAGTGTTTATAGAACGCGCAACGCCTTGCAATCGTGTCGATATAATTATACGATAATACTTAGTATTTTTAATGACGCATTATTATCAATTTGGAAAATCACGATACTGTTTGCACATGGCCTGCTAAAATACGTTTTGATAAACTATTATTTATAAACTTTTCTATAAAATCTTAGTCTAAAATATAAAGAAAACTGAAAAAATAAGAACTGGACATGTTGAAAAACTATTGTCAGACCTCTTAACGTACAAAACTTAAAGATGACCGTAAAAATAACTTTATACTTTATGATGAGTAAGTAAATGGCAATAAAATAAAATTTCAGTCGTCGCTAAGTGATGTGTTAGTGACCCACGAGGCGTGTCTATTCTGCTTGAACCCACGTGTTGCTATAAAGCTATAAAAATCGTCTTAAAACTTTGCAGTTGTACATAATACGTGTACAGCTACGTGTGAGCTTGAACGTTAGTCGCCTACGATCAACATACTAACCTATTTTCTCCATTAACTCACAGCGGGATGATAAGCCATTTTCTTGGCTTTTCTTTAGTTATCTTACTAATTATGCTTGGAATACTATTTTATACTCTCACGACAATACATAAGGTCCTTTATTGGTGTTTTCTGATGTTTTTGAACAGACCACTTTAAAAGTAGGTCAAGTTTACAGTTATTAACCTAAGTTTCAGGAAATATTTTGTAAATATTAAATGCATTAACATGTGCGTCGCGAATTTCAAAGATTTTTTATGAACCGTAAGGCATTAGAAATGGATTAAAGTGTTTGACTTGTAGGTAGGAACCTAGATGGCTCGGTTGGAAAGAGCGATGGATGTAATGAATCTGCAGGTCGCAGGTTCAAATCCTGCTCGCGTGTACAATTTTTATTTCCGTAGAAAATCTTAAAGTTTCAGTAGTTTTCCGCTTAAAATGGGACTGAGGGTCTTAAATGGCCACTTAGCAATATCCCAAAATGATTCACTTCGTGAATTAATCGTCAGTGGCGTTGCTGGAAATGCACGAATTTCTTGCATTTCGAGTGATTTCGAGCAACGTTGGCTATTCTTTTATTTTTCATTCACTAATTAGTGAATCATTTGGAATATTGCTACGTGGCCGGTTTACACTCTTTGGTAAACAAGCTATCGATAAATGTGGAACTATGTTGGTACTTAATCTTGAAACCACGCTTGGCATTGCTAGGTTAGTAGTTGACAAATTGCACTATGTGGTAGTGGCAGGCTGCCAACTACTTTTTGCTAACTTTACAACTTCCATGGCGTTAAACCTTAGTAGTTAATTAGTGGTTTTTACGCTTCTCTCTTAATTGCATGTTTTACTTTACAACTGAAAAATGTGAGGAGGTCGTTTTTACAAAATCTTACAACCAACTAATATTACAAATGTGTAAGTTGAAAGTTTATGAGAATGGATGGATGTTTGTTTGTTTTGTACTCTTTCATGCAGAAACAGTTGAACAGATTCGAAAAAAAATGGCATGCAAATATAAAGTCGCAGGCAAAACCTAGTTATTTATAAAATAGTGGTACTATCGATTTGTGCTAAATACTCATAGACAGGTACCTACGACAATACGGCATATAATATTTACAGACTCGTTATAATAGTTTACATGAGTAATTGACAATCGCGGTTAGCAAATACATCGTGCGTATCGTCAAAGAAGCCGCGAAGATTCCCACTTGCAGCGTTGTGCTGGGTTGTACCTGGGTTTGCGTGGGTCTATAATAGCCATATCAGTAGGTACATCCTACTATACTAGTATAAAGGCGAAAGTTTGTAAGTATGGATGTATGGATGTTTGTTACTCTTTCACGTAAAAACCACTGAACGGATTTAGCTAAAATTTGGTACACCGATAGTTTATAACCTGGATTAACATATAGGATAGTTTTTATCCCGATTTTATGTTCCCGCGGGATAATTTTCGAGTTGTAGCGGGTGAAGCCGCTGGCAACAGCTAGTATAAAATATATAAGAGGTACTAATCTGGTCGCGGGATTATTTCCTTACCGTGACCCCGGAACATAACAGCCCCCCAAGACAAGTCGCAAACGATAATCGTTAACGCTCGGTTCTCCCCAATAGATTTTCAACCTTATTCCTTCGAGGCTTTAGTTGAAAATCTATTGAAGATTTCTTGGCGTTGTCGTTCGTTTCAGTCGCTAACGCTTAGAAATCCTAAATAGATTTTCAACTAAAGACTCGAAGGAATAAGATTGAAAATCTATTGGGGAGAACCGAGCGTTAACGATTATCGTTTGCGACTTGTCTAGGGGGGCAGGCTACTGAAGGACACCGTGGATTTTAGTCAGTACAAGTCTGACAGTCCCTCCCGCCCTGCCCGGGGTGGGAGGACTCATTTGAAGATTTTACCACGATAAAAAAAAAATAGGTACTAATCTGTCCTTCTCAAAGCAATCTCGTGAGGCACTCAGTCGATGGAACCCATGGATCGCTGTTACCTTTACAGTAACGTAGGTACCTAAGTTGGTTCACCCGAATGCGTTTGTCTTGAATTTCCCACGGTAAGCATTGACTTGGATAATTTGTACTTATATATTTTTTGTAAAGGAGATTGAATGGATTGAACATCGCTATCTAAGATCTTAACGTTAGGAATCACATTAAGACTCAGTAGAAACAGGTTTAGACTGAACGGAGAGGCTATGTACCTAGACCAGACAAAACTATAGAAGATTTTCTAGTTGCATGAGCCAGGAAACAGCTATTCCTGAATATGAATAACCTTTTGAACCCTAACAATAAAGTGATTAAGTGGAAAGTGGCTTGAATAACCACCCTTTGGTAACTAAGAATTCTAAAAAAGGTTACGTTATAAGGATTAAAATCAAAAGTACTAATTAGTTGACAGGTTGTCGTAAGTTCGCCACAAAAATGATTCCCCTTGAAAAAACGTTTTGATCCGTTTCTCCTAGTACTAATAGTTCTGATTCCATATTGTGTCCTCGTTTTTGATAGTTTTATGGTGGATTTTGTAATTTAATTGTTCTGCTATTCCTGGCGGAAAAAATGGGCCCAATCTACAATAAAGAAAAAAAAAACAATTGGCTTATTTATTTATACATGTTTTTTTCCGTGGGGTATTACTTTGGTGGCGAACTTACAATAACCCGAGTAAACTATCTGATGAAACAGTTTGACAATTTTTTATCTTGTAAAATTCATTCTACTGAGGAAAAGCCTACAGTTTTCACTGAAAGAACTACGACATTTGTTACCTACTTATCTCAAGTGTGACATTTGTTACCTACTTATCTCAAGAGGTTACTAAAAGGACAAAAAAAAAAAAAAAAAAAAAGTTATTTTTATAGAAATCGAAAACTTATATACTAAGAAGCAAAAATAATACAATAACAGTGTTATTTTAAGATAAAAATAATTATAATATTCTACCAAACCATAAATAACAAAAAAACACATGGAAAGCAAATCAGTTGTCTCAAGACTTTAATTAAAATAGTCCTGAAATAATCAGGTGGGTGGTGGATAAAAATCAGTTACAAAATGGCTGAAACACGATTCCATAAATCGAGAAAAGAAATTACTATTTAATTAATGCTAATGTTTTCAACACCACACTACGGAGATAGATAGTTATCCGTGCGTCAGTTGCAAAACTGTGCAAGCACATAATACCAATAACTAGTAATAAATCATATTTACACCTATTGTTTGTCCATCCATAAAGTGTGACAACAAGTTTATTTTGTATTTAGTAGGAAAATCGGTCAGTGGCTGGGAAACTAATATTTCAGCCTTCAGCAAAGAGGATGGACATATGTGTTTGGCCTCGCTCTAATGGCTCGTCAAACATGTGCGCATGTTGACAAACAAATTCACCATCCAAGCTATACAGTTACTGCTTGGTACTATGTACTATGTGGGTCAAATGTGACATTCTATACTAAAAGGTCACTACCTAATTGATGCTTTCATACTACATGTAAACAGTCCCCGGTACCGAGATGTAGATAAGATATAATATACTAAGATCAACTAAACCGTATACAGAAATATTCTTGTTGCGGTAAAATATTATATTTGCATTTTATATGTTTGCACATTTTGTGTTGCTACTGGCACAAATTATCTGACGTTATTATCTCGGAAAGTGGAGTGCTGTAAGAAATAGAAGTAATATAAATAACACATAGAATATATAGTTTTGTTACTCCATGAAAATACACCCTGCCAAAATTTGCTACGCGTCGTAGACGCCCCTACAACGCGTAGCAATTTTACATGGTGTTCAAAAATCAACAAAAATATATATATTTTGTGATTAAAAAATCGTATTCCTTTGTGTAAATTAAAATGATATTGCTTTTTTAATCATAATTATTTTTTAATGTCAAAAGTATCCTTTAATTTCGTTATACCTACTTTACTACTAGAAGGAATGAAAGGACAGATTTGTGCTTAGAGGTACTATTTTGTACTTCAATTGATTTATGTTTAGTGTAAAATTATCAATTAAAACTTAAACGTACTTACAGACTGAAATATCTACCATTTTATTTCACAAAAAGAGTTTTCCTGTTAGTTTTTCTGCTAGTTTACCTACTCCGGGGAATTTTTACCCAAAAAAGTATTGCCTTTAAAAATACAATACCTATCAGTATAACTATACATGGAAAACTGTTGACTCATTCGGTAGTAGTAATTAGCTTGGGCCTTCCCAAGCTAATTACTAATAATAGAGAGAAAATAACTACAAGGAAATTGATCCATAAAATGTGGTATAATAATCACTATTATGAAATTCATTCAGTATTGACGTCAGAAAATGACACGTGTATAATTACACGTCATACTACTGTGCATTACTCTGTCATCTACAAGAGTACCAATCGCTGACGTAGGAAAAACTGTAGTAAATCAATCCCGAAACACAATAAGACATATTTACCGGACGAGCTATTTCTGAGCAAAACGGTTTGATGCATGTCAATCCACCGTAATTACTACGTAGTCGAAATGATTTAGCACTTCAGACAAGGTGTTTACAATCAGTGCCTAAACAGAAACTCAAAACGGGTTAACGTCATCACACGTAGTTCATAAGTCAACCTAAATCCTGAAATAGTGTTGAAGTGTTCAAGGATACTATTGTTTGAGCGAGTATTTGTAAATAATGAGTCAAGACTGCAAGTTGATTGCACAGCAAATATTTTAATGGGCGGAGGTATCTTTAGGCAGAATCCAGTTATATGCAGATAATAATCGGTTGAAGGAATGTACGGACGCAAGGCGAGTGTGTGCGTGGAAGAAAGGCCGGCGCGAATCCGGCGTCGGTCATGTTATGTGCTCGCCGCGGGCAGCACATAGTCGGAGCCGAGCTGAGCAGCCTTGCATTCGTAAAAATCTCCAAACCGGTTCGATGCGCCTCCATTACTTTCTTTCTGCCTCCACCGAGCCTCCCATTTAACTCGGGCCCACTTTTTATCAGGAATCGGTATCTCCGTCTAATAGTATTATTTATTTCTCATAAATAAGAGGGAATATAAGTAAAGTTAATGCGCACGGGAAGCGGTACATTACATGCCAGATGCTTCACAGATAAATGCGTTATGCTCTTTCCGTCGGTTGTTGTGTTGCGTAACGTGCGCGGTGACAGCTCAGATTTATGCTACAGCTTCCACAAGCTTGTAATCTTTATTTACAAACAATTGCCCAGATTTACATCATCACCGCAGCGAAATATTAAATGGTACACAAGTGCACACTTTATGAACTTTGCGCAAGTACACCAGTTATACAAGTCAATATTATATTACCTAATACATTATTATAATTATGGTGATGCTAAGTATCTGAGTGATTGAACAGCCGTCGACTATTCCATAATTTATTTCAAATTCAAACCCGTAATGACAGTTTGCCTTGTGAAAAGGAACATGAGTCGGTATTCCACAGTAAAATGGTTTAGCAATTGGCTGGTTGGCTAGCCAGCTAACCGCAGAATAGGCGCAAAACCACACCGCGCTTGCTCTCCTCCAATTCCAATCGGAATTACTTACCATTTTATGTAAGTTTTTATTTAATATTTTATATCCCTGGACGCGAATAAGCCGAAGGAGTAAGAAGGGGTGCGGCGGAGGCGCGGGGGTTGAGGGACATAAATATCTCGGTGATTTATGGGCAAGGCGGTCGCGGGATAGGTCAGCATTATTCAATTTCGTATTTGAGGCTCGAGTTACAATGAGCTTTTACTGCGGTGCGCGCGCGCAGATAGCGTAGCAATCCCACCCGCCACACTCGCCTTTGTTATCTACTTTTTAAACCGTATTGTAATCCGGAGATTAGCCTCGTGTTTGACATTCTCTTAAATAACGAAAACATTAATTAACATGGCATTTCTATATTTGTAGAACTGTTAGGAATTAACCTTAATTCTAAAAGCATGTTCTCAAGCCGAGCGGTAATTAAGTAGGTATGTCAATAGTTGGGTAAATCAAATAAACGTTTTATATGATGGCACCGTTTTAAACTTACTTAATTATCGATTGTTAATATTGAATTAATTTCATTGCCTGATACGCTAAAGTGGTTTAATTTGTTAGCGGCAAAGACACCGCCGTCCAAATTAGATACTTTTCGGCTTATTAGCGCAGGATAAAAAACGGAACGAGGCCCGATCGCTTTGTGAATAATTGACCATAATCAAATTAATCCTAAAATTCTACGGTGGGTTTACAACGTTGTAAAATGTTATAAAGACCTCCTAACAGCCGTATTATAACAACGCGTTTTTATCAACGGCGCTCGCACTATCTACAACTCGACTGTAAAGAGGAATCTGGGTAAACAACCATTAAAACGTTATAACTTTTCATACATAAAAAAATATTTTACGATAGTATTATTATGATTTTTTTCTACACTGAGTGATTTAGTAAACATATTATACGGATTGGTTCTTGTATGAAATCACATCTGGCAGGTTATTAAAATTATAGAAATAAACATTTCTTTCTGATGTTAATAAGTTTTTCAGTACGCAACGCGTTGATGTGAAATTCGGATATGCGCTTACCGCGAAATTGCTTTTTTATGACATCTGCGATGTAACTCTGAGAGTGATATTTGTGTATGAAATTAATTAAATAGAGGATGCACATTTTCATCATTTTATTACATCCTTTCTTCACATTCTAAATAGAAGATGTAACTATGATGATGAGTCAGAATGACTAAGTCAATAGGTGACCGAATCAAACATCAGGTTTTCAGCTGCTGTCTCACACAATACAGAGATAAATAAAAAAAAACGTGCAGAATTTATGACTATTTATTTGCTATTGTTTGCACAACTTGCGAGAAGCTCCGTTGCAGTCACACCTAACGTTCCGTTCATACCGGACCATCGACCGTTTCTGATAATTAATTTCTTCAACGCCTGTTTGAAATCGGATACATACAATCATTTGTTAGCGCAGAATATATCCTTAACCTGTCCTTATTTACTGAGTATTATCTTTCTTGTATGTTGTAACAACCACGTGGATGAGGTGTTATTTTTAGCTTCTATTGTTAACGAGTCCATGTTTGATATGAAATGATCTTGAAAAGTGACTGTAAAAATGTTTTGTCCTTCCGAAGTGAATTATAATTGTCCATTCCATATAGAAGCCCTTCTACGTTCGCAAGTTGTCGGCGGACACTTGTTCAAACACACGCCAAACTGTTCAAGTGATAGGTCTTTGAACCTCGGCCGTGTTTGCGGTTTGTTTTATATAGTTGCTTCTTAAGGTGGCGATAAATTAACGATTTGCATTTCTCTTACAACGTAAACAGTCGTGATGTATGTAAACACAAGTGTGCTAATACCTTAACATAAATCAGACATTTAGTGAGCACTGCACCATGTATGAGTAGTTGTAGCTTGTTCTGTCTGAACACATTCTGGATAAACAAACCTTGGTGAAATGTGGCGGGATACTCGGAAAAACTTGTAATGGCGGTGCATGACTTATTGTAGATTCAGTCATAATCTTGTGTAGGAACTTCCTTTGCGGATTAACTTACAAGGAAAATGTACAAATGACAATAGATAATGCTTTGTGTCATGTTTGTATCCTATCATTTGATAAAATACCATGTTATGCCCAAGCGCAACTTACGTGTCCTGTTGAATGCTGTAATAGAAACATTTAGTAGTTTGTGCAGTAATAGAAATTATTGATTGCTTAGGAGACGAAGAATCTCGGCGAGTGTTAATTTATTCCGTTAACTAGCCGCCTGCGAGACTCACTATGAACAAACATTAACGCACAGGATTACTATTGGAACAACTAATAGTAATTACATAATCTTTGAGCTCAAGCGGAATAAAAATGAAAATCACGCGTTCAAAACAATTTTTTTATTTGATTTCTGATTGTGTCATCAATTCCTACTTTAAAAAAATAGCTTTCGCTTTTCATAGTGAATTAGTCAGGATTATTATTATTATTATACCAAAGCAACGATACATTTGAGTAACACCAAAAAAAAACTCATTTGATATCTACTATGGGTCCAATAGATTTGTAGAACGCTTTGTTGACTATCCTTTTATACTATTTTTTCATATCATCTCAAGCTCAACTAAAAGAAAAGAAAACCGAGTGGGTCGTCGCAAAAAGCGGTCCCCTGTGTTTGCGTGAGTGTCGTGTGTCTCCGACGTTCGTTTGTTTTAATTACTGCTGCAAATATTTGTCAGCTAGCTGTTTGTGGTTATCTTAGCGTTATCTGTCAAACCTCAGTCAATGCTGAGAGGCACGGGCTACGCCACTACAAACATAATACGACGGCCTGTTTTATGATTTTTCCGCTTACTCCTAGTTAACAGATTACGCTCTGCTTCTACTTCTACCGAATTTTGTTTGGAAGTTTACGTGAAGGAGGTCATCTTCGAAACTAGTAATCTGATTTCGAAAAGCCTCAACAGAGAAATGAAGGCGTAAAGAGCAATTGAAGGAACATGATAGAGACCTTTCTGCTTTACCCAAGAAGGAAGGATTCATTTGATGATTTTACGACCTTAAAAAATTATAGGGAAATGAAACTACAGTATTTAAGCGTACATGTTAACATAATAATTATGTTCCGTCATCGTATATTCTCAAAACTTTATCTAAAACTATGTAAGATGCGTTTGCGATATGGTATGGTTGCGATATTTAATCAAACATGTTTTATTTCGGAATTTGTGTCGGCTACAGATTAAGGAAATATGAATAATGTTATTTCACTTTTGACCTCTTTCCGAGCTGATTTTAATAAGATACTTTATTATGTTTATTTACTTAAGTATTAGTTATGGATCAATGAATAAGATTTAGAAAATGTGCTGTTTTCCCAGGAAACACATTTTCCTCGATTTCAATAATCGTAAGTAAATAATCCTGAGTTAGTTACGTACCGTAGTAGATACAAATTAGTAGTTTGATGATGAAATTTCAATTTTTAGTCTTACTATTTAAATAATAGTAGGACTAAAATTGAAATGTCTACATCAAACTACTATTTTCGCTCTTTTTTATTTGTACATAATATCAAGAAGAAATAAGTTGATACATTAAAAAAAATAAATAAAGAAAATTGATCAAACATGAACTGCCGAATGCAGGCTACGAAATTACATACTTATATACAAAAAGCACCCATCTCGATTTTATAGTATCAAGCAAGTATTTTAGAAGCTTACCGTGTGTACTAAAAAAACTGTTTTTACAAGTAACCGGTTCCGTGTCCATAACTATTACGTATGATGAAACATTAGCCGCCACAATTTATGAGATGATTACTTTGGCATCATCAGCAAAGAGATTCGATACATCTCGTCTGATCGTAAATCCAAGGGATTTTCTATAGGAAATGTGGAGAAATGGGCCATTTTAAAAATAAACTTAGGAGTCTTTGAAGTGCTTGAAAGACTTTACCCAGTTCTAACCCTATTTGTAAGAAGGAAACGGGATGTAAACAATAGCCTGAAAAGTGTATACCTACTTAAATATACAATAGTAATATTTTTGGTAGATATTGCGTCAAATCACAGTTTATCTTCTTTGTAGTGCAATTAAAAAAAAAACAAAAATATAGTGAGAAAACAGGCATGTTCCCAAACCAAAAATTCGAAGACTTGTGATCTATTAACCCGCACTGGGCCCGCGTGGTAGATTATGGCCCACTATCCCTCACAGATAGGAGGCATGTGGCCTAGCAGTGGTGTCATTTATAGGCTGATGATGATGATTTTTCAATTCATATTTTCAGTTACTTTGCTTTGTAGCAGTTTTACTGAAGTAAATAAACAGCTTACATAAATGTAAGTAGCTTCGATAAATACTATTCGTTTCCTGTAAAGTATGACGTCAGCAAGCAGGCGCCAACATCAATGAAAAGACCAAAATTTATTGTTGTAGTGTGTTTATGTAAGATTGTTCGCATAATATCGAAATGCTTGAGCTTTAAAGTGCAATCCGTTTTGTGCTTTTCGATGGATTCCGTTGATTTATTGCGATCCCTTCCCTGCTTTTATTTGACGTTATGATATATTGACTATGAAATGTTAGTGCTGAGGTGATTCAACCGTCTGTCTGTACTATCACTTACGAAGTTATGAATTAAACATAAATACTTACTAGTTCCTGATACTGTACAGTGAACTGATGTTTTCTTAAAAAATTATTCTGTCCCTTCTGAAATGTTTCTATAGGACACTATCCAAGGCAGTAGTATCCAGCTATGAATGAACATTTCAAAACTTAAGGGCATTTCTACGAAGAAGGCATTTTTTTTGTCCTTTTAAAAAAAACATGGTTAGAAGTTACATACACATCCCAAAATTTTTAAGCGTACGTCCCAATCTATATTCTAACTGGAGAGCATAAAATTAATTCCGTACTACTTCTTAATTTTCCTAAAAAAAAAATCTGAAGTGAAAAAACGGGGGTAATTTCACTGATTTTGACCTGTCCCTTTTCCGAAATCGAGTGTAAAATATTTTATATTTTTTAATGGAGCTGAATTTCAAGTAAACTTTTGATATTCTTGGGTATATGGATAGCTAACCAAGAGACATAGACCATAAATAAACCTGAAATTGCTTATTTTGTTATATTTGTGGACGCGTAAAGATTTGTCTCAGTCTAATGAGTCATTTCCGTGTCATACAAAAAACACTTTATTACGATACTAAATACCCGCGAACTGGACATTACCATCCGATTCTTGTATACTGTCAGGTGCTCCCGAGTAGGCCATGTGAGTGCAAGTGTGGTGTGCTGCTGTTTTTTTCGATTTTCGAAGGTGAGAACCTGTTTCCGTGTCTTTAGTTCGGGGTCTTTTCTCAATTCCGTGTCAAAGATATCTTCTGAATGTTTTATTTTTAAATATGTTTTGTTTCCCTAGACTGAAGTTTAACTAGACACCAGCATGATTGTTTCATTTAATTTGTTTGAAGTCGTAACAGTAATAAGTTATTTTGATTAGTACGATATTTTTTCAATTCCGTGGCCCTCAACTTTGTGTTCTAGTGTCCACGGAGTTGAGAACGATGGTTTACCCATGTAACTAATCTCGGTTTACATGAGGTTTAAAGTCATTTGCTTCACAATTTGTCATGGTAAAGTAGTTAACGCCATATAATATGTGTCTATAATGTTGTATAAAAGTTTTAAAGTATCTAGAGTTGACGTTGCAATTGCAAGATCTGATTTTAGCTAATATTACCGCGACTAGCTACTCGAGCCTCGGGAGATCGAATAATGATAGCCTATATTTTATTCTGATGTATAAACTATATTTCTGCAAAGTTTCATTAAAACACATTCAGTAATTTTTGAGTAAAAAATTGAATACACCCGAAAACTTCGATTATTGTCTATTACTTTCTGCGGTTTGATAAATAAAACTGACTTGACGTCTATACTTCATGTCTCTTGTTTGTAATTTAAAGGTTTAATGAAAATGCTTAATAGAAATACATTTTACCATATAAGTTTAATAAAAATGCTCATTTAAATGATTTGACTAAAAGTTGGTTAACTAAGCATGATAACTCAAGGAATCTCTCTCAAGGCAGACTCAATGTAAACTTACGTAACTTAAATACCAAAAACTGCTAAAACATGTTCTTGAATATTTTTTAAAAATTAAATTTGTCTTTCCCGGATATGTAGAATATGTGTAATTCTAAATTCTGTGGTCACATTTCTCAAATCCATGGCAGTCAAAATTTATTTCATAAACTACTGGAGCGATTACTGGCAAATTAGCACCATTTTGTTTAAAAAAATATGCATTTTATTGTGGTGATATACAATTAGTCATAACGTGTAAAAAAAAATTGCCCACGGAATTGAGCAAAAATCACCGTGTCCGTAGAAATGCCCTTAACAGTTACTTCATTTCTTCCTACACCTGCCCATCATATCGTGACACAAGAGATCCCCAAGCCATCACTCCATCATCATTTGCTGAATCGAGAATGCAATTACTGATACTCCAAGTCAATAATGATAGACAACGATTAATGTACTTAAATTTCGAGTAAAAGTGGTCCGTAAAGTCTTAAGTGGCCGTAAAAATCAGGCAGGGCCAGAACTCAGCGTGTCGATCGGCACTTAAATCTTACACCCAATAAAAGTGCACGTTGGACTGGCAAAGGCCCGTAATTGGTCCTGCTGTACGATCAGCCCCGAGAACTCGGACAATACATTTACGACTCTCATTGGTCTCATTTAATGACGTGTGACAAGTACATGTAAAGAACAATGACCATGTAATTGAGATTTTTACAATGTACAAAGATTTTCTCAATGTACCGACACAGTTTTCGTGGATGTGAGTTCATGTGTGGTGCTGTGCTTTTCAATCGATGTTGATTTTTCAAAGCAATTTGGGTTCAGTACAGGATATATAAAAACAAAAAAATGCAACATTCATAATCCCAAATCTTTGAACAATCTTACTAATAAAAAATCGCATGACAACCCTTATTAATTTAATACGACATCAAACGTCCCATTTTTTGTAAAAGCAACTATTCCCATTTTATGTTGTAACCGAACGCCTAACAACTTAAAACGGCATTAACTGTTGATTGTGCCCGATGAAAAGCTTCGGCTGTTGAGAGCTAGATCGCGACGCGCGCGCATGTCTACGAGCCGAGGCCCGAGGCGCCGCGGGACGCCCCCCGAGCCTCAAGCCGCCATCACTTTTATTTATATTTATTTACCTTCCCTTCATTCAACGAGGGCCGCCCTTTCGGCCCTTTTTGTCGCGCCGTAATACGCCCGATACAAATATTGTGAAAGAGCCTGCGGTTTGGGTGAATTTATTGTGCTACGATTTGATGTAGCACCGATGACGACCGCATTCTGGAAAGGACGGCTTTTAAATATACATCGGTTACGTTAATGATAAAAAGGATGACTTTTTGTGTCTTTGACTGCATTGAGAGAAACCCGAATGGTGCAGTTGAAGATTTCCGATACGTATTATATTTATTATGGTCAGCGTAGATAACCTGGGTTTAACATTAGTGCACTAGACTTTCAGTTCTTCTTTAAAGATTAGTATTATATCCATGAGGAAGATACGAATAAAAGAAGTTCTTAAGTTATCCAATTTAATTACATTAAAATGATATCTGTAACTTCCACAAGATTAATTTCGTAGCGACGCTCGTAGCGCAGACTGCTGAAAAACAATTCGTAGCATCATTCACAGTGCACATCATAAATTGTAGTAACATATTACCTCGACTTCTTACTAATATCGATGCCCATAATTTATTCGAATATTACTAGAAAACAATGCAAAGATAAATCACTACAAATTGTTCAAAGTAAAGATCAAATCTTCACTCCATCTGTGACGCGGCGGCGACGTTCACGTGCATCAGTTATCTATCATGATAAATGGCGTATTTATTTATCCGACGAGCCTAAATAGCTATGGTAATATTGGCCCTACAACAGCACAAAAGGTAACAAAACACAAAAGTTGAAAAAGGTAAACCGCACTATTTACAAAGTGGCTAGCGAGGACCACACAGCCACAATCGAGCCGCGCGTGCGACTCAGCCGCTTCACAATAAAAAAAAATCGTTCCCAGCATAGATCTTTTTCGGTTATACATCTCGCATTTTGGTGGTGTGATTTGTGACGTTCGGAAATGTTAATAGCACGTCCTGTTGATTTCCTTTTGCGGTCTTATTATTTTTAGAAAATTAACTCTAGGAGCGAATCGAAAACCTGAAATGTTTCGTGAAATCGCAGAGTGGGTTGAGTGTATTTAGTTTAACGTGTAATAGGAAGTGGAGGTGAGTACGCGGAATATGTGAGGAACGCAAATCGTTTGGCTGCGCGCGCGCCTGCCGTTGTTTACGCTATCACGGCGCGCCAGCGCATCGCTGACGGACGATGAACAGAAGTTGCCAGTCTTTGACACTACAGCCGCACCCGGCCTCCAATTCAACTGAGTTTAAGTAGAAACTATTTTTAGATAGTTATTTTTTATAGTTGCAAGTATTTTTTTCTTATTTATTCCAGATTCTATTAACAATTACCTAAGATTCTGGTGTTTGACAGGTCGCTGTCTTCACAATTCATTGTGTAGGTGTTTTTAGGAACTTCCATCAGATTAGTTTTTTGTTTGACCTGGAGGTCAATGGATTCACAATAAGCTCATTCTTCTTCGAGAGCGCCGATGTAAACAAACAGTAAGGAGCTTCTGGGAAACATCTGCTGAAATATTGCTACTGTTTAGCAGAAATGTATTCAGTTAACAATGTTGAAAGTTTCTCCACTACGAATGAGGGGCTGCTTCTGACAGAATCTTTGGAGCTGCGCATCGTTCGGTTCGGTGCTCTTGCGCATAGCCCCGCACATCAAATATATTCGTGCGGCTCATTACACACATGTTTCCAGTAGGTACACGTTATTAGCTGCGTTTACACATGCACACATGCGCTACTTTAGGGTACATCTAATTGAACGTAGGCGCGGCGGCGGCGGCCGGCCTAACCTAATTTACATTAATGCAAACGAGGAGCATTGTTCAGGTGTGAAACGCCAGTGTCAACACACGGCCTCTACTCAAATAGTTTATTAGCTCCACCCAGCCGTGTTGTGGCGGACAGACCTTTGTATTACTGACAGCCCCCTAAAGACACGCATACTTAACGCTTAAATATGACTATTCAAGATGTCGCGTCGCAGCCATATCTAATATACATATACTGACATATCTAAAAACATCCGTACAAAACTTTTAAATATGTAACCTAAGACTGTGTTAGATTTCCACCACCGACATAATCACTTCAGGCGCAGCTTTCACTTCTGTTCAACATCAGTGAATGCGGGTTCAATGAAAAGTCCAATTTACGTTATTTGATTGGCTTAACACATCATTAATGTGCAATTTATTAAGAAGGCATAATGAGCCATTCGCACATTATTGAATTTTGTTCTAACACCTATACTTTGACAATTCCACAAAGTGCACTAACGATTTTACGACCGCTTTACATCTGCTTTATAGGACCGTTTAAGAGACGATTTAACGCCTATAAATGTTTTTGATTGTATGCGACAAATTGTGATGGTCAGGGTGTGTCGAGGTCGTTGACTGAGGTCCGTTGCGGTCAGCTGAAACACAAGAAGATCGCAGCGGTCACCAGTTTGTGTGACAAGCCGCTGGGCGCGGGTCGGTCAGCACGCGCGACGCATTCAACCGCGATGTGGTCTGCACCAAGCGTCCCACTGTCGCCGCCGTCTAGCTGTTTACTTTGTGTTTGGCACACATTTCACCTTTGCACAGTTTTTCTGATAAATAATTTCTTACCAAGAAAATAATAACTCGTAACTCATTACTTCACTATCATTCAAAAAGCTTCTACTGTTCAATCAACCGTAAAAATTTTACTTTGAAAATATTTTTTAACAATGCACGTTAATCAGATGGCAACGTCTTGCATAAAATGACGTCAGTTAAGAGACAATGGTCGATCATAAATTATAGTGACAATCTGCCACATCGGAAATTAATCTCGCGATGTCGTGTGTCATGTATATCGCAGTGGTCCGTCCGTAATAACATATAAAAAATTACCGATTGAGACCTCGTCGGAAGGTAAAGTGCATTCTTGTGTTAGTTGCTTGAAGTCAATTCGCGAGAATGTGCGAATGTGAGTGAGCACGCCAGTTGTTATTGTAACCATCTCGGCGAGAAGCAACATCCCGCTCGTGAATCATGCTTTGTCTCAGCGAGAAATTATCATAGTAAATTCTGTATTTACTATTGTATATCATATCAAATGACTCGCAAAAAATAGATAACGACTTTCACTATCAGTTGTGCGGTTCGACGTAACAATTATTTAAATGTGAAATAGATATGGAAATGAGGTAGTGTTCAAAATGTTATTGAGTCATGTCAAAGTTGTAGTGCCGTTAGAACGTGGGTGTGTGAGCTTTGATTGTAAATAAAAGAAATGCAACAAGTGATTTATCACTATGTCGAAATAAATAAAAGCATGCATAGTAATTTTCCATTGGGTAAGGAAAACCCTATGGTGGAAGTCGACCGAGGGCAGGGCTTCATTGGAATTCAAATTGTTTACTCTATCGTACCGTAATTTATATTCGCACATATATGGTTAATTTCTCAGATCAAAGAAATAGGCAGATAGAGCGCTCAGAACACGCGAGTGGTTCCACCAAAGTTAATACAAAATCAAAATCTAGTACAAAGTCGCGACAGTACCAAGCTACGCGTCGTACCTAGCTGCGCGTCATTGTTGTTGTTTGCCAAAATATGCCGTCACGTGTCTTTAACCATTGTAAAAGTTGTTCTCAAAAACAAAGAAAACATAATGGAATGTAACTCGATTTGATTTTGTATTAACTTTGGTGGAACCACTCGCGTGTTCTGAGCGCTCTATCTGCCTATTTTTTTGATCTGAGGTTAATTTGTATAAGGTTATCGAAGCTTTTATCAAGATCCTATATTAGTAACAAGAATTATGAGTAATTTATTTACATTTTAGCTTTACTCATAAACAAATGAATAATTTTATAACAATCCAGAATAACATGATCAAATATTTATTTTTACTAACTTTTTTACAAACACTGTCATTGGAATTAACTAGCAAGGCAAATGATCCAACTTATACGTAAGAACAAGTACATAAAAGCTATGATGTTTGTAATAGGCGATATAGATTTTACTACGGCAGGTTTAAGTGTCCATATAAATAATTACAGACTGTTAATTAATTCTTACAAGGCAGTCAAAATGTTATGAATGTGCGCTTCCACTGCGGCCGTGAACACGGTACACGGCTGTGGTCGAGTTCAAGGGAAGCACGAGAGAACGTTTTATGGGCAATATTTGCTGACGAATAACTATCTCTACAGTAAACGTTCAACTTCTTGTTTCCGATCACTACTTCGTACATAGTTTTACTACTTGTTACGAATGTTTGACCGTTTATGTACATGAGTCACATGTTCTTAATTTCAAGAATATTCTCCTTCACGTATTCGTCCTATATTGCTTCACCCACTTCTGAACAACTGTTTACACGAAAGGAAAATTTGTTTCCTCTAGTTTTCATTTGGAATTCCAATTGGTGTGGCAAACGACTCCGCCCTGCGGCTGCGGTATTAAACATTTAATTTCAATTATCATAAAATCGTTCAATTTCAGTTTTTACATTTTCGTTTGTTGTTAAAAAGGCTCCACGAGCATGTAATTGGTTTTCTTTATGGGCTGGTTGTTTATATGGGAAGGCATTGATGCGAGTCTTCGTTTGTTACGTGCGTTTATGATCCGCTCCCTCACCAGAAAATGTTCGGGAACAAGTACTTAATGAATAAGTAATGTAGGGAGAGCATTTACTAAAACAAAGTATCTATAAACTTGAAGTGGAATTGTATACGGGACATTGTAGCTGAACAATGGGTTAAGCGATGGTACTTTATTAGTGAAAACTATCGGGCTACAGGATTGTTCGTTTAAAGGTGAGATACGCGCTAGTCGGCGCTCCGTGCGGAAGGTACATTACAATTGGACGGTAAAGCCTGATGGTGAAGCAACTCGTTATTGTGATGAAATCAACTGATGGCACTAATAGTTGTTGGAACCTACTTAGTTGATGCAATTCATCTGAGATGTACGCTATGTGGCCATCTCTTCATATACGACACCTGTTGGTATATATATTAAAGTCTTCGTTGATGAAACGATGTTACTTCAAGTATTCAATGAGGATAGCGCCCCTTACTTAGGTTTTATGTACAGTCGAATTCCAAATTCCTGGGTCAATTTCTGAAAGCAATAGCCTGACGCTTCGCTGTGACTTACGACCTTTTATTATAAGTTGTTTTAATACTATACAAATCAAAGGAACTTACGGTATACTTCATAATTTCAACCTTTTCCAACAAGTAATGCTGGCGCAGTGGTTAACGTGCTCGGATGTTTCCATCACTGCTGGCGAAGGATCGATCCTCACTTTTTTCTAATTACTTTTATTTTATTTAATAATTTTAAATAGTTGCGATATTCTTTTTGTTATTTTTCATGCATTTTTTTGTAGAAATTTGATAAATAAAATTGTTTTTTTTTAGTAATTACTAATACTAGTCATTAGTGTTATGTGTCGACCGTTATCATCATAATTATAAGTATAATAAAGTTTTGTAGGTAGATCAGGGAAATAAAACAAAAGTTACAAAAGTAAATTATTTCGATTTGTGAGGTAGACATAACTATGTTAGTTCGTTTCGAGTCTCATTATAGAACGTTGTTGATTCCTGGATATTTTGTGTGACGATTGTTTACATCTATGTTACGCTGTTTTAATGTTATTGTTTTGTAGTGAAATATTAACAGTGGAAATAATATAATCACTGAGGGCGAATATTATAGCCGTGCATAAATATGGATGAAACAATACAAATATCAAATTAAACCGGACTAAGTGTGAGTATTAATATTTAATTTTTAATTGTTTCACATGTTAATATCTTATTTATTAGATAAGATTCCCTACAATAGGTTTGTTTAAAAGATAGTTAAACGTGTTATTTACTTATAGTTTTTACTTTTAATAAAATAAATTATCAGTGTTATTTTGCATAAAGATAATAATAGTATTCCATGTTTTGTTCTAGTGAAATACTGTGAGTCCTGTGGAAGTGGATATGAGATATAAGGAACGAGCTTAGCTTAAGCATGTCGAGAGCAAAGTCCAACACCGACGGTTGTCAGACATCATAATAAAATTATGGTGGATGAATATGAAGGAAATGGCTTCCCCCAATGAGTAACTAATTCAACACGAAATGAATAACCGTTCAGTTTCACCGTGCACTCAAGACAGAAAACTTCACCAATCAGCCAAAAACCCTTTTGTTTTATAGAAATAAAAGAAACGTTTAAAAGCACGACCATATTTTTTATACTTATGGCTTTTGTTGTTCAATTATTTTAAATCAATTCAATTGTTAATATTCTTAGTTAGCGAAAACATCATTTTATTCACAGTTCTTATTAATTTAGGGCTTAGATTTGAGGCTAAGTTTCAATCATTCTTTTCATAAAGAAAACGAAAATTAAACTGATGTCCTCAATAGGGTATATTTATGGAGAGCGGTTATTTTTTTATGGTTAAGAAATAATAAAATTAATTTTTCAGATATAGAACATATTTCCATATTATTATTTTTTTTGCTAAATTGCACCTAGTGGAACGCAAAAAGCTTGATTTCATAGAAACAAAATTGTTGGCACCGCAGCCCCGGAACGCAAAGAGCAA
This sequence comes from Agrotis segetum, assembly GCA_036375495.1. Taxonomy (NCBI): domain Eukaryota; kingdom Metazoa; phylum Arthropoda; class Insecta; order Lepidoptera; family Noctuidae; genus Agrotis; species Agrotis segetum. Next base: position 352,446 of record JAQSVV010000152.1, read on the forward strand.
CTGGCCCTTTGCGTTCCAGGACCGTGGTGCCTTCACAATCATAGCTGTAGCAGTATTTTTAATGTAGTGATAATGTTATTTATTTGCGTGCTTCTATTTCAGTAAAAGAACATTCATCCTTAAATACCTAACTTTTTTTAAACAACCTGTTTCTGGACCGTGGCCCTGGAACGCAAAGGGCAACTAGCGTTTTGCGTTCCAGGACCGAAGTGCCATGGGACGTTTGTTTGAAATAGTAACAAGGCACCGCGGCCTTGGAACGCATAGAGAAATTGGCCTGCTGAATTATTACTATTTCAAATGGTTTTATTATAATAGTCATATCTTTAATATTTCTTTTGTTAACATAAAGACAAAATTACACATTAATTTTTTTATGGGATAACATACTAAAATGGCCGCACTTTATAAAATAAACCCTATAATTTCTTAAATATAATTAAACGTAATGTAGTCTTATAATCAGCTAATTAAATTGGATGATATTGTTTTATCTTCACTTCTAATTTTTTAATTTACTTATTTTATAACTGAAGACTTATTTTATGCTGTTGGGCTAAGTGGAGCTATATCAATGAGATCTGAGTCTTATAATGTGTTTAGTTTTTTTTGAAATCATGATCTTATTAATCAATGTCTTGTTAGTTATTCATGTTAATTTACAATTTTTCATGCTTATTATTTATATAAAAAAAGTTAAATATTAGTTTAATGTTTTTTTTTTGGTCTTGGTGGAAATAAAAAAGTCATGCTGAATTAAAATGTTTATTTTGTTTTATTTATTTATGTAATTAACAAACTTATAAATTATATTTTTGATATCACATTCAATACGAATCTGACAATCCCTCAGTCAACAGTCAACTCATTTGATGAACTTCAACATGACATTGCAATAATATTCGTTCTTTCCTCAATATTGATATTCGCCGGCATTATGAGAATACTTAAATATATCGCTATCTATATAATCACACGTCACTATCCAACAACCACAATCTAACGACAACTTGATTTCGATCAAGTTAAATATTCCTAAAACTTGGTCTACCTCACAGAAATTGTGAACAAACGATTATAATCATATTTCTGTCCCATTACAATATTTAACAATTGAGTAAAACTTACAAAAAGAATATCACTGCGAGGGGATCGAACTCGTGCCTTGCTGTTCACCGCATATTATGTAGTGGAACGCTTAACCATTAGGCCAACTGAACATTATTATAAACGTTGAAATTATGAATCCTATACAATCAGAAGTTAATGATGAATGTGTTTCTCAAAAATAGAAGGTCGTAAGTCAAACTAAACGTCAAGCTATTTCCTTAAAAGTGTGTTTGACCACTTTTGAACCGCTACTGTACATTAACCTATGACACCCGTATAAATCGTCACTGAGTGGGTAGCTTAGCGTCAATGTATTGATATAAGACTGCACGTTTGACATAACGCTTATTTACGAACTACCGTGCAATAGAAAGGCATTCGTATTGTAACGTTGGCTGTATTTATAGGTTCGTGGTTGGCGCATGTGAAGCCTCAACCGCATGCGATTTGTTCTCACGCGGTTTCTATTCCCGTCCCACTCACTCTCTTGAAAAATATGCCTCTGAGTCTCACTCATTTTGAGATTCAAGTTGCATTCTTCCTTTTTGATTTTGTGCATTATTTACATCTTACCTTTCGACTAGATTTTTTTATGTAACAAGCATTTCTTCAGAGAGGTTGGCACTGAAAACAATGAGTTGTTTCTGCTAGTTACTATATACATATGACGAAGTGAGTAACTACTTCCTGAAATCTTTAACCAGTTCCTATATGTTTTTAATTGATTTACCTTGAAATTGTAATGACGTGCAAATGTGAAACGTAATACTTTCAATGCTTTGGATTTTTTCTTTCCGTTGTTGTATTTAGGTAAGCTGAGCCGACATTATTTGGTCTAGCGACGATTGTCCCCGGCGGAACAATGCTTCGGTTCGTTCGCGATTAATAAACTAATGGGTATAATTGTAACCCCGCGGCCGGTATGTTCACGTCATTATTTTGACTATGAACGATCGACTTCGTGCCTCCGATAAGGCACACTCGACTCGGTCGTGATTGTGTTTTATTGTTATTGAAACTGTCGCGGGAAAGTTGAACTTCCTTCTTTGCAAATGATAACATCAATTCATAAAGCAAGGGTTTCGCCTCTTGTTTTTTCTTCAAATAAAATAACATGGGATAGTTTTCTTCTAATTTAGTTTAGTAGTCCAGCAGAAGATGCTATTATTTAGCGAGGGAGATAAAGCGGCGCAGTTGCAAGCTATTTGTAATTCTCAATGAGACGTAAATACAAAGTTATTGGTCATTGTTTTAATACTACGGCCGGTGCACTGGTCGTAACTATTAAAATGTGCGATGCGTTGACCTGAAACGTTCGCGCAGATATCTGGACGTGTTCAAAGTACTTCAAAGCATATCGTCCGACTCTGCTACTTTTACTCACCATTAGAAATCAAGGCTTCTCCTAATATTTCTTATATATTTTCTGTCTCAACTTAGTACTTTCATCAAAAAGTTTATTTATAAACATTAAACAGGTAAAATATGAAATATCTATATCAATTAAAATACCATTTTATGTTAATTCTGCCTTATAATAGTATAAGGTGGGTGGACCATGGAAGGCCATGCTCCTTCGAAGGCCAATTATTAAAATTTCGTAGTTATTGCCAAGTGATGACAAATTCCTTCCGTTTACAAAGATCCATCCAACTGAAAATCACAGACGCAGCCGCGAATCGCTCGCGCTATTATTTTGGTAGTACGTAACAGGCCCTCGCTTCTTGGATATCGGGAATAGACAACGTAAAATTAAGGTGGTGTACCATGGAAGGCCACTCTCATAAATAAACAGTTATTATTAATTCATTTATTGCATAAATTAAACTAACAAATGTTAAAGTGATACTTTGTTTTATTATATAACAATCATATAAACCACTTCTTTTTAACGTAGATTTAATAACAGTAACTTTTAGTGTTAAATAACCTATTTATTACGATGGCCTTCATAGAAGCCCCTGTTCCTAGTTAGGCCATTTGGTAGAGTTCAATAAAACTTATGTCTAATTAATATTGATTAAATCTGCAATTCAAAAAAGTGGTCTTATGATAAGTAATAAAACAAAGTATTACTACAATATTTGTTAGTTTTATTTGTTTAGTAAATAAACGAATAATAACTGTTTATTTGTTAATGTGGCCTTCCATGGTTCACCTACCTTATTTAAAATACTATTTCAGAGTCTGAATTTGTACTTGAATGGTCTTCGCTGTAACAAATTACTAAACATTATAAAAAGTGATTTTCTTGTCTGGAAGTGAAGGATTGAAATGGAGTTAACAATGCTTACTTATTAACTTAAATGGATAGAAGGCACTTAACAGAATTAGATATTAATAATCCTAAAAATTTAATACTAAATCAATAACAACGGTACCTACTTACATATAATAGGTAATTTTTCTCGTATGATTTTAAAACATAATTTGTGTTCTTTATGTTTAGAAACTAAATTGCCTAATTAGCATGGTCGTAAAGGTTTGCGTAAGCGAAGATAATGGTGTAACTGGGTAGGTAGTTAGGTACTATCAAGTACTGGATTTTACCTACATTTGTTTGGAAATACAATACAAAATATTTAGCGAGTGGAGTTATTGCTTGAATGTAGGTACTAGCTCCTCGCCATTGTTTAACTTCGTAAGGACGTATTTATTATTGACCAAGTTAATTGCTTCGGCTAAAGTTCTCGAGGTTGAAGGAGACAACGCGACAACATATACAACAATAGTTAACTATAATTATCACCTGACTCGGTTCAGGAGTGGCCGCTACATGATTTACAATCAGCCACGAATCTCTACTATTTACAACATTGTTTGGCATGAGCATAATTCGCAACATATGTGAAGGACTTTATAAAGGGCATTGCCACCTTGCATATTACATAACTGCAGTTGCAACACTGTTTGTTTTAGCATAACATAAACAAAGATTAGCAGCACTTCGTTGTCAAAAAACAATAATTTATCAGTCATATTTATTTGCGTGAAGATGCGACGTTGGGTGCTAAATCCGAAAGGCGCGGTCAAATTAAATTTTGAAATCGCAGAATTATCTCGGTCGGTTTGTAAGCGCAGTTGCAGTGTTTGGTGGCAATTAATTATCGCGTCGGAACACAAAAGATGGCATTGTGAAGTCGACACGGCGACGTCTGATAACGATCGCACGCGGGACCGGCGCGCGCGCACCTCTACTGTTTCAGCCTACGACACTAGCCGCTGGGCGCAGGATCATTGAAACTTTACTAAATTAACTGTAAGTTATAGGATAGCGATCTAAATAATTATTGAAGACTATAAAAACAGAATATTATCCAAAAACAGTAGATCGTCCGTTCCAAGAAAAGTGCTACGAAATAATGGCGTAGCAAACGGAAGACATTTAAATAATTGCCACTTACTTGACTGCACTTACAAATTCATACTGCAAAAGAATTTCCGTCTTAACTTTACGCTCGAAATGAAAAGAAGTAAGAAAATATCTCCTTAGACTTGAAAACACATACATATTCAACATTAATGTGATCATGAAAAAGTTAATGGTGAATGTTTGATTCATCACGAGGCTCGGCGCAAGCGGTCCGCGACCCGGCTGTTCAGGCGACACGCTTTTGTGTCGCCGTCGTCATTTTATGTCCAATTAATTTAAATAATAGCTGCCTCCCGACCTACCTGCCTGCGACTACTGCGACCCGTCTGTCGCATGTCGTGAGCGTCGCGCGTCGTGACGACAACCGACAACTACCACATGTTCTACTTTATTTTCTACTCCTTTGTCCCAAATGTTTTGATGATAGCTTGTCAATCATCATCATCAACCTCCTTAAACTGATACTTGAAGTTGTTTTGTGATGAATAGCATTAAAGTAAATTGCAGTAGATAAGGACTCCGATTTTAACGACAGAGTTCCTTATACGAGTAGCCAAACTTGTTTTCTCAAGGCTCAAAAACTAAAATGGGCCGATTCAAAGGTAGTAAACTTTTCTAGTAGGATCATAAGAGCTTGTTCTTATTCATATATGCAGTCCATTATGACCCTAAAAAGTTATAAAGCGCTCTAGACTTTCAAATTAGCATGTCTTAAAAGTGGATTGATCGCTCAAAAGCCGTTCATTGTGTTCTCTAAGGGGGACATTTGTCTACCATTATTATTTCGGGCCGGTTTTTTCATGTACCTGCCTACATGGCGCCTAACTATTCATATTCAAATTAGTGTTTCTTGTTTGGTAATTTTTAACATTTATTTACAATTGTGTAATCCGATCACTTGGAAGATAAATTGAATGAGTCTGTGTAAGTGAGATAAATTGATGCTTTCCATACCACAATCGGGCGTTAATAATGATATCAAGTTCCAATACAGTGCACTGGAGAAGCGGATACCGAACTGAGGGGAAACTGAGATTTTATTCGAAGTTATTACGTGTCGTGGACACGTCATTTATATACCTTATGATCTTTGAGGAATTTGGTGTAGGTGAGGCATGATTATGGCCAATAGAAACGATGAAGCCGGGCGGGTTTCCCGACGAGCGCAGTGCTCCGGGCCGGCTGGCCGGGTCAGGCAGCTTATTCATTAACGCACAGTTCCTCCCACCGGCGTCGGTCATTTTACTTTATTTATGGCCGCCGACTCGAGGTGAGACCCCAATTTCGCATGCGCCCGTGGCTTGATAATTATACCCTAGCTGCGTCTGAAAAAGGTCGCTGTTTTATATTGAATATGAATAACTCCCCAGACCCCATGATACCCTTGCATGCTATACACCTAACGTTTGTGGTTAGCTACGTAGGTTATTTAAGGATGAGCCTCTACAGGATGCAACTTAATGCGATGATAGGTTCTTGTCGGTCAAAGTTTTCTCATAGTGAAAATTAGTTCTGTTCGAAGTTGTGTTGTATTTTTATTTAAGTACAGATCAATATATCCCAAAACAATTTTAACTTGTTTTTAGACAAAACGAAATATCAAACACTTAGATTCTTCACAAAGACTTATATTTTTTTTACCAAGTTAAGATATATTAGCATCTAAAGTTACCTTAAATATCAGCAAGTTAGTTGCGTATGTAGAGTCCTACTTTATTCGCAATTCTGTCGCAACTAAGTTGTGTTAAGCTAGAACTAAACTTACATAAATATTCCATTTTTCAACACTTCGCACTCGATATATTATGGGCGTATATAATAACCGGTTAATGTATGTATGCAATTTTTTATCCCTATAATGCGTTTGCCTCACAGGTAATCGTTTATCGCAGAACATGAATACTAAACGTCCTATTTATTGCAACCAATAAAATAAGTCGAACTCAACGGAAACATGTAATGGGTATGTTTATATACATTTTATGGATAGTAATACTGTTAGATAGATAACTTTAAGAATAAAGTGATTCTTGATGCAGTCGATGACGCGCCGAGCTTTTACGTAGCGCGCGTAGCAAAGCTTGTGTTACTGACGAATTAAACTGAAACTGGTTTTATATAAACTGTGTACTTCAATACATTAAAATAGCTTCAGATGGAAGAGCACGATCATGCTATATATTATTTAAGTTTTGTTTAGCGACGTGGAAACAGAGTGTTGCGGTCGCAAACGTAGCGCTTGGGAAAATCAAGGACCACTTCGTGACTGCGTGTCAACTAGCCGCAGACTACTTAATGTCAAAGTAATTAGCATGTTTTTCTTGGCTAGCGTCTAATACACAAATGTATGTTAGAAACATTATCCCAAATACTCATTTGAGAAAACTGCCAAACATAACAAACCTACATAGTCATAAAACCCAGAGCAGATAACGTTACAAATGAAACAAATATTTTTCTTGATACACGAGCATGAATTTATTAAAGATATCGAAGGTCCAAACACAAGAAGGTCGAAGGATGTGGTGGCAAAAAGCTCTCTCATGTCCGCGATGTCGAGATAACATTAAACTGAGCATTTGTTATCCTTATCTCATGTTGGAGCGTGGCTAATGTGGCTGGAGGCAGATACACCCGATCGATTTATGTCGCCCTGGCACCCACGACAAATTGATAATTAATTTTCCAACGATGCGTTTGATGGTGCCGAATTATTTTTGCGAGGTCGTTCATATCGCTTTATTTTAAATGGTGATCAGAATTAAACTGGTTTAAGAAACGTAAATGTTTATATCTACTAAATTAATAAATCGTGCAGCCGCTTCTCGCTTGCTCACAGTGACATTTGACTGATGTTCCACCGTACCTATGCATTGTTCACAAGATAAGCCGCATTAATTCTCGGTCATGCCACCTGATCGAGTTAATGTTTATTCTTTATGAAATATTTTCTACTTATTTATTTTTAGTTGGCGTTAAGTGATTACATTTTCAGCAAATGTCATCGTGAACAAGCTTTAACCACAGTAAATTAAGTTCCTGAACCTTTTGTTTGATATTAAAATATTTCTTCCATTTAAAATTGATGGCAATTTAAACTTGTAGACGCTGCAAAACAGGCCTGTGAAAGCTAAAGCATGAACGTAAACCTCTATAGCGCGTAGAAGTGACACATTAAAAAGGTTATATGCAATCAAAAAGTTATGTCCCGCTCAGCTATTCTCACGCCCTCGCGCCAGCGCACACAAAAGCCTCATCTAATGGACGCCCATTGATAAAAACAGTTACTACTTCAAAATAAATAACAACACGCGACTCTCGAACGAATTATCTCTCGCTCTTTATGATAACCATTTGGAGGTCCTGTGACAAGTCCTACAAAAACCAAATGAATCATGTTTCGATAATGCGTCATCACATTAGAATAATATTTCAATAATGTTCGTTAAGTTTGTACAAAGCTGTCTATTTAAAGTGTTTTACGACCGCTGTCGCTGAATTCCAAGCAAGTAGTGATGCGGAAACGACCGCAACATCTTAGTCCCACGTCAAATTGTCTCTTCAATAAATCATCAATAGATTTGATGCGCGTTACTACAACATGTAAACCAATATTCCGTGAAACTCTGCCAAGATATGTTTTACAGATCGAAAAGCTGATTGGAATCCTTTTGTTTTTATAGTTAAGGCTTATAATTGTTGTTACCCATCAGACTAATGTTGCAAAGTTTGTGTTGAAAAAACGAAAACCCTCTGTCGTCGGGTAATATTGTAAAATTGTCGGAGACATCGGTTTTTATTTCGACCCAAAACAATCTAAAAACGTTCGATCTTTTGTGTAATATGAAACTAACCGCGGACGACAGTCTAACACGACAGCGGTCAAAGCGTCCAGATTTAGAAATATAGGTATGCCATTTTATATCGGCACTGATAGTACAATTTCTGGTATGAACAGAACTAGCTCAACAAGTTTTTTTTCTAGTATCAAAACAAAGCAACAAAAGAAAAAGACTTATCAGCACATTAGATACAGTAGTCGTTTCACACTGATTATATTTGAAAGAAAAAGACATGTGTCATAAAAATATGCGTGTCGAGCGACACATCGCCCCACAATGCGCCTGGTAAGCGCCGCTCTAATCCTTTAAAACAATGCTAATGGATCTACGTGAAGTCCACCGCCTTAAGTCCTGTCAACGTATTTAAACATTCGGCCGATCGCCTTAACGCTTCGCTCGCCACCAATAAAGTTGACACTAAATTAGAACTTTTATTTCTTTTCTACCCGAAAGCACAAAATTGTAAATAAATATTTTATTATACTTGTTCACTGGACGCATTTTAGTGTGAGCGATGAACACGGGTTCACGTCAAAACATCTTTATCGGGTTATTTGTCTTATAAAATATTATCAAGAGGCTCCTCGGGATCGTCAGCAAAAGAGGACGTATAGTGTGATACGTGTGCGCTGTTTACTTTACACCCACGTGATGTGGTCACTTCGCTTTGGGGCGAGGGATAAACAATGAGAGAGGCGATTGCTCGTCAATGGTGTAACAAAGATGGTTTATTTTTCTTTGAAGTTGAGATCTCGATGAGAATAGGTTGTTAGGTGTGAATCATAGCGGCAGACCGTACCGCGGAGATTATGCGTGAGCCGCGCACCGGCGCGTACCAAATCCGACGCGACAAGCAGAATTATCAAGTTTTGATGTACTGATAAATCAATAACTCATTTCGATAACAGAGATGCGCCCAGAATCCGCTTATAATGTTTTAGACTTAGAATGAGCTTTGATGTTAGCTTTAAACACAGAACTATTTTGGTGATTTTTGATGTTTATGTGTTATTGAATTTCCTTAGATGAAAATGTAGAAAAAGTGTCGGATACATAATTACTCGTAGTTTTATCTATTAGACCTCTGACAGCGATCATTATGATAGTGGGGGTAGCGGCGGCACAGCGTCAAGTTAAAAGCTCTGAACCGGTCGCGTCGGAAGGGGCGGGCATCGCCTCCCGCAATCACGTACTTGTCGCGTTTTCATCACCTGCTCGCTAAAAGTGACGTAATTACGGATGCAAATCGATCAACAGCAGTTATCGAGTCGACGAGGGTTGACGCTGGAAATTAGCCCGATACGCCAGTTAATGTTTATAGCCTTCCGCGATTTAGCGAGTATGGTATTTACGACGATGTAGCGGCGAGCAAGATGTGCTGTTATGAGCTACTTCTAACCCCTTTCTGTTTAAACTGGTGATTTATATTTTCTCATGATGTTGTTTTGAATTTTACATTATGTATAAGCTACGCAAAACCTATAAGAAAATTAAGTATCCTAATAGCTGCTGGCATACCTTATTAAAGTCACGTAGGTCCATACCTTACCGTACCCATACCTTTCGAAAAAAAAAAACAAGTTTTTCAATTAACTTTACTAATGTGATTTAAGGGCAGATAAAATGCTACGTCTGCAATAGTTTTCAATCTAAGTTGTTAACAATTCTGCAACTTACGTCTAAAAAGAGTTGCTAATTCGCCTTCACAATAAATCTTTCTTTAACACTCTTTTCCAGCAACGTCTTTAAGACTATGTTATATTAGAACAGAATGCAAAGAGAACGGTGAAAACAAAGGATAAATATACGAAGTTGATCGATGTCGGAAGCGTGGATTCCATCGCTCATTCGGATGACTTGCAACTACTGAGCATGCTCTCATTGACTCCGCCATTGACCTCGCGTCAGCCAGACTTAGCCATCACAATAATATAAATTATGGTATTACGTCCGTCTCGTGGGTATTAACAACTGTAAACATACAATAACGTAATATAAAACAGAACTTAACAGATCGGCCCCAGGGGTAAAGAAGGGTGCAAGCGTAACTGGAACCAATTATTTGTAAATAAGATGGTCCATTGTCATCTGCTTGGTACTTTTCTCAATGAAGATTTTAAGATTTACGAAACACACGCGTGAATCCAAAAGCACATCCAATACACATTCCTGGTGCAGAGAATGCAGCTAGTTATAATGTAACACGTATGACAACGGCTGTAAGCAAATGGTAATGTAAATAAATTGTTATTCAATGTATTCTAACACAGGTACAAAAGTAAACTTGGTTGTGTCTGGTAAGACACTTGCTCCAGTTGAGTGAATGAAGTGTAACGTTTCATTAACAGAGGTCTGTGGCCCAAGCAAACACCGCATATCGGTGTCTTGTTTCAAAAGTTTTTTTTCCAACATAGTGAAAGGCGCCCGCGTCTCCTTAAAAGCCTTGTGGACTGTATTCGTTAGCGCGCCTTTACATACGGAATATAGCCCTCAATGGGAAAAAAACCTCTCAGAAATGAGTAGAAGTGTATTTAAGCCATATTTGTTTGAATCCTTAATTGATCATGGACCGGGGTTTGGCTAACATCTTGTATAAATAAGATTAATTTCCTTCATGATGCTTAATTTTCTATGCTAAATTATTCATTGAAGTTTGAAATTGTAACTCTTGTAAAGCTTTGCATTTCGCCTACAGCAAGATAGAGATAAATGTTAAAGAACCCCTCATGACATGATGAGTTCTTGCTCACAAATAGAATTTGCTAACGAGTTGAGGCGATTATGGTTGGCAACATTTCATAGTATTAATGAAGCCTGTGAGTGAATATGTTAACGCGTCTTCGCCCCGCATTGCACTGACGACAGCCGCATTAAGACAACAAAGGGTGATATTTTTCGTGGACAAACATTAAAGGGCTTTGAACATGACAGACAGGTGATGCACCCACACGATGCATATTTATGATGTGTTCGACAGCTAGTACGACACTAGGAATTATGGTCAGCTAATATTTGTAGTGTTTACATGCACACACCGCAGTGAATAGACATGTGACCAATAATAATGTCAAGAATCTTCACGCATGCATAGCGGGGACTTACAGATTTAATAAGTAATCTATTAAATAAATAACAATAAGTTATTGGCGGTGTAATCAACACAATCCGTTTTCTGCAACATCAGGCCGTGTCTGAGCTATATAATTACGTAGTCAATCTAATACAGGTTATAAAAAAGTAAAAAAAAAAACAAAATGGCTGCTTGGGCTAGTGATTCACACGTTGCGGTTTTTCTGACTATTTGTGACTGAACAAAACGATCTGTGAGAAATCATTCATGGTCCCTCCCAGCACTGCCATCCACCAATCCGAAAAAATATTTCATTGCCATAAAGACACGGTGTTAGTCTTATACAAGGGATATATTATGCCGACTAATTTGTACTTTGCAGCGCCGAAAATGTGATTAAGCTTTGACTCAACCATACGTTTTTGGAACGCGTCATTTCTGCAGGTACCTAAGTATGATGGGAAATAAGGCAGGCTATAAAAATCGAGCATTAAGTGGTCTTATTTTAGCTTAAATGATTTTGTGCGCCGTTTAAGTCGTCGGGCGGACTAAACAGATCTGCAACAATAATAAATGTACTCGGTCCGTCTACTAAATTTGAATGTTTAGACTTTTAAATGTTTACATTGTTATAAGGTAATCAATTTATTTAGAATTATTTTTTTGAATGTTTACAGAAATGTTATAAAAAATAGTTGTACATATCATATCATACTTTGGATACAGGTAACACGTCTAAAGTGCCTACGTGAACCCTTACCCAACACCCTCGCGCGTAGAAATCGTTTGGGTTCGCGTGAACAAAATGAACGATCGGCATTACAAAAAAATGCCCTTAAACTATTTGTTGTGCTTTCCACAAAATGACAAAAAACGGGACATCAAAAACCAGTCAGCATTGGTCGGCTTTTCGACTCCAGTGGCCTTGTAGAAAAAACCATGTGTTAAGGAATGTAAAGAGCCATTTAATTATCCTAATATATTGTTATGGTCGCGGAGGGAGGTGGTTATAAATTAGCGGCAAGTCCGAGCTAGGACGAGGTGGCGAATGGTGCCGCGCCATGGCCGCCGCTTGTATGGGAGAACCATTTAGATAATATGAGAGATAGGAGTTTCAGCGACATAATATTTTATCTACATTGTATGGGTTCAAGGTGTGTACAGAGTGTGCTGGTATCTAATAATTCCCGTGCGTGCGCTTGCGCAGGCTGCAGACAGCACTCGCGTTCTCACGTTACTGCAGCCGCTGTTTCAGTGCGATGATCCTGAGAGTTTTTATTCCATTTTTACCTCAGTTCCATCGAGCGGCCTTCATTATGCGTCCGCAAGTGCTTCGGTCGCCACCGGTTCAGGTAGCTTGGAGTTTCGCTTCAAAACTTGACCTTAGGTATTCGATACGCTTGTAATATTTTTTGTTAATCAATATAATTGAATATGAGCTTTTGATGTGGTGTAATTTGATAATTTGCGAAAATAAATTTACGCAAATTGACTTGGTCGTAAAAACTGGTTTAATATTCGAATTTTATTGGATGTGCAAGTTCATGTATACGTATGTGAATGCATACCGAGTTGATGATAATCGTGATATTAGGGTATGTAGGTATCGACCGGGACGAGGTGTCGGAGGCAGGGCTCCCGCTGCGCGTGAGCATTGTGATCGACAGCTTGTTTACTAAAAATATGCATAATGAATTTATAATAGCCTATCGACCTGCCACGTCGCCTCGCCCCTCCGTACCTATATGACTTATATGAGGTCTGCTTTGTCTACCTCTTTAGACATTAATCCACACATCGATAACTGCCTAAAGTTTCAAACAAAGATGATATGTTATGAAAGAATAGTTAAATAGTGTTGGAATGGCCAAAAATCCTTATTATTGAAAAATACCTTCTACAGAAGTATAACTCATATTATTGAAACTTGTCAGTGAAAGAATGTTGGTGTTACGCTGGTGAGAGATGCTTAATTGCGCCACCGATGTGTTCCCACGTTTAAATGCAGCAAGTGTTTGTACAAGCATTTAGCATTCGATTGTTTTAGTGCGGACCGAGACGTCTGCGGAGAAGCAAACATTGAGCTTCCTGATCGTGCAGCACCGACCCCTCCCCGTGCCCCGCCAGCCCCGCCAGCCCCGCACTTCACAACGATGTCTTCGTCTTTCTGATTACTGACATACTTCGCTAAAGATAAGCTTATTAACCAAGACAATTACTTTATGAAATAATCGCTTACCGCAAGAAAAGTAAACCCTCATGCATGAGGAATTTTGATGCCGTGAAATGCCAAAAAATAAAAGCATCGTGGACGATGCTAAATATGTCGCAGTTCTCGCAACTCTTTATTAGGCGGTTGAAACGTTCGTAGAAGTAATTATATACGGTGCTTCAACTATCTGTCGCATGAATGTGGCCGAATACACCGGCCAGGCGGGGCGCCCGGCCCGGTTCCTAACCTCGATTCGTTACGTCAATCTCCAAATTTTTTCACATTGAAATCTGCATAGAGTGAGTTGACATCGCGCGACAAAGCCGCCACGCGGTGCGCCGAGCTTTGTCCGCATTTCTTTATAAATATTTTGACATTTCCCTCATTCGTCCCGCGGAGCTGGTCCACAAACAAATCCGTGTGGATCCTTTTGTGCAGCGTGTGTAATTTGATTTATTCTTTGACGACAAACGTCCGACATCCTGTGTTGTGAGGCGTTGGCGTTGGGGCGGCGGCGTTTGTCGATTTGTTAGCACGTCTATTGGTATTTTCTTTAGTAGGTGTAAACAAAAAGTTTCGCATGTCTTTAGAGCGTCGATATTGTTTCTTAGAGGTGCATTGAGTGCGCACTCCACTTACGGACCTTTTAGGTGGTCGACGCGAATTGCGATGTAAATATTAGATATCATGATGTTTGCCGAGGGCTGTTAACACGTGGGGCTTGAATTGTTACAATATGCATTAACATTCGCGTTCCTTTGAATTCTGTAAACTCTGCGGGCTTTAGTAAACGCTTACGATGTTGAATCATTGTTTATGTCTGGGCGTCTACAATCTTCGGATGAAAGGAGTACATCGAGAAGTATGTAGCTAGCAATGGTGCTTTGCTCTCTTATGTAAATATTATTCAAAATGTAGCATTCCTAAATTCTATTCATTGTAGTAATTCATCATTTCGTTTCCGTTGTTAGGTTGTTTAAAGATTATGTGGATACAAAGACTGATGTTATAAGTGGAATGTTCCAGAGATGTAAGGAGAAGCTGAACACGTTGGCGATCAGCGTGATGAACCAGTGGCCGGGCGTGCGCCTGCGCGTCATCGAGGGCTGGGACGAGGAGAACTCCCACCTGGAGAACTCCCTGCACTACGAGGGCCGCGCCGTCGACCTCACCACCAGCGACCGCGACCGCTCCAAGTACGGCATGCTGGCGCGCCTCGCCGTGGAGGCGGGCTTCGACTGGGTCTTCTATGAGAGCAGATCGTACATACACTGCTCTGTCAAAACAGGTAACTTTTATTTATTTTTTAGGTGTTATTAGAATCATGCTTTGACTATTTAATGACGACACACAATAATCATGTCTTGTTGTGAAGTCCGAGGAACCTAACGCTCAACGACTGATTAAGTATTTAAAGCAGAAATAGCTATTACTCTATATTATCAGAATGAATATTAAATCCATTTTAATAAACTAAATAGTTTTTTTAAGATAGCTTTATACCAAAGCAATTTCAATAACTCGAACAGAATATTAATAGTTAACAATAAAATGCTAAATTTATAAATACAGGTACAGATACTACTTGTGAAACATAATCATAAATGTTTTCTTATGAGCGCTGCCTACTATTTCGTAATGCACACAAATGCGTTTAAGTCTTTTGTATGGCGGCGCGACACCACTCCATATTTGGCTCTATTTGGGGAAATACTATTTCAATACTACTCAAAAAACAGCATGTTTGTAGTATATTACTTAGATTTTAGTCGCTCAAACTGGATTGAGCTGACGAAAAACGTGGTTTTCATAACAGTGTTGAAAAAATTGGAAAAATATTTACTTAACAATTTGCGGCTCTCATTTGTGCAGTATCTTTATCAACGTTTCAATTTAGTATGATTTTGCTAATTTCAAGTTATACATACAGAAAAATGTGGTATTTATTTCCATATTGTTTGCTTTATTTGTAAACAGATGATATAATGTCATTTTCTCTTACGTATCTTCTTATGTTCATGGTTTTTCCGAAAAGAAAATCCGCAATGATACAACATGACTAGAATCGACTATTGTGTTATTGTTACTTGATATTAGTGATAATTCACTAATGCAAAGTGTACGTGGTGAGGGAAAACTGCGGTTTCCCTGAAAATATTTACACAAATCTACGTTAAACGCTACCTACTTTAGGTGCTAAAAAATGTCACGCGGGGAAAGCCGAGTGCTTATCAATTACGGGAACATAACTGTACAATGTGGGCTACAGGCATCGGGCCAAATATATAGTTGAACTTTACAAGAAGAATGCATCTCAGACAGCTTCCCGCGCCCGCGCCCCGGCGGTGTCGATCAAACGGACGAACGAGCCTCTTGTTAGCATCCCTCTCACTTACACTCACGGAGAAAACTATAACCATCTCTTGCGCACGCGGCCGCATCGCAGCCAATCCCCCACTTCTATAATTACACCGGTGATTCAATGGCTACTTATATCTATATATATGTATACGGCATAACGATGAGAGAAGCGCGTATTTATATGTATGCTTGTGTTTTTAGATATTATGGAGGCATTCTGGCGCGTTCGCATAGTTCCAATTAATTTTGCAGATGGGTCTATAAGTGGTCCTCTGTTCAAGCCAAGAGCAAAAGTGTTGAATGTCGGCAGCGTTATTAACGATAGTACTTAGCGCACTGACAGTAATATTATGAGCAATTTATGAATTTTGAACAGAATTTTAGTTTCTTTTAATATGTCCATTTGCCCATGATTTTTTTTAATGAAAATTCTATTCATTATTGATTTAACTTAGATATAGGTAAAGGTTTCTCCATTAGATTTAAATCTACATTTTATGTCGCTTCTTCATAGATTTATATTTACCTGAAAGTCCATTGTTTGTTATAAATTGAAAATTGCTTCCAAACCAAATTCGTTTCATTTACGATAAATATTACACTTGGATAGAATACGCTATCAGGTGATTATTGTGTAGGTTGTAATATTTAGGAATATTCGACATTTATTTATTATACAGGTTGTGTCATTTACTCTGTTTCAGAGTAGGTATCAAAGTAATCGCTTTCTATTTAATGATAGGACTCGGGTCCCTTTTATTTTAAACAAGTTTGTCAATTAATTTTATAATTATCATCGCGGAGAACTGATTTAAGTACCGTAAAGGATTTAATTTCAAAATAATACGAACTCCAAATCAGGGTGGAAAAAAAAGGACTTTTGACCATTATTCTTGGTTTTTTCGAAGTATAAAAAGACTTGAATGTATCGCCTTATGCGTCCTGAAAATTTAAAGCTTTCATCCCCAAATGATTGTAGGTATTAATTTAGTTGATGTTTTCTCAATGTCTAAAATAATAAACTCCTTGGAGTTTCCTCCATGGATGTAAAGTGTACCTGTAACCTCCGGTCGATGACACATCATACGAGTATAAATTGGAATTTCCAAAAAGCAGCCTTTCAAGAATCCTACTTTCATAACCTTTAGTAAAGTAGGTCCCCAGCTCCCCATAAACTTTCTAAAGGAGCGGTCTCCTTCTTAACAATAAAGGATCATTGATATCAAATAAAATAAGTAATGGAGAGATAAGGATGATGATGTCGTGAAGGATGGAAGGAGTGGAGGGAGGCGTTTGCCCAGGAGTGGGACAGAGCAGGCTAGGAAAAAAAAAATAGGTAGATATCATAAATAATTAGTTAGTTGTTATTTTTCATAGGATTAGTGTTTCACCAAATCTATAAACATATGACCTAAATGATCCATTTATTTTACCGGTTTTAGAGGCCGCCGATTTCGTTTGTTGTTTATAATAAATAATTAAAAAATATTCTAGTTTCAAAGCTGTAGTTTACTCAAAATGTGTGTGACTCACAACTTTTTAAAAGCTTTAAGCTTTACTACGAACCCCAAAGGCAGAACGCGGACAACATTAAAGGGTTGAACGTAGAAAATGGATGGGGGTAGAAAATTGTGGGGTTTGAAAATGGACTAAACCAAAAAAAAATATTGCATTATATGTTGTTAAAATATCGATCATCATGTGCCTATATAGCGGCACAAAATAAAAGTCGTAAATTAATAAAAAAACGATACCTAAAGTCATCCTAAAACGATAAAGAGCATTCATTGTTTCAAAAGCTCGACCACTGATATCCGACGGAGTCACCCGCGGTCGCAGGCAATTTGTTTCGATGTTTATTCATTTATTCCGGCGTTTTGTACGATCCGAGTCTTTTAGTATTAATTTGGATCTTATAAATAATTAATGTGCTTTGTGTAGCTATGTGTGTTGCGGTCGTGGCTCTCTGTTGGTCGCGGTCAAGGCCGGGTGGGGCACGACCAGCCACTGCTCCTTACGCTCTCCCCTTCGATAAAAAATCATCGTCAACCTGCATCACATTCAAATAATCAAATATATCTAGCTTTCGAAAAATACGATATCTACGAGTACTATTTGTTTACCAGTTAATAAATTGGTGTTTAAATGACATAGCGTATTTTTCCATATTTATTCTAATTTAATTAACGTAATAAATTCTTTTCCATAGTTTCAGCGCTAAACTGCAGATTGATTAAATCAATTAGAACAAGCATGTGCACTATTAGTCAATGCATCACAAATTTTCAAATGTGAATACATATTTATTTAAATTAAATTAGCACATAAATTCGTTGTCTAGATTTTGAGTGTTAAATTGCAAATTGATTTAATCAATTAGCAAAAGATCAATACACCATAATCCAAAAAACACTATAACATCTCATCTACTACGCGTAGGAATCCAAAGAATAATCATGAATATTTAAAGGTAGAAACATTTTTCGCTCTATCACATGGGATGAAAAAGAGACAGAGGAAAACGAGCCCATTATATGCTCGTATATTAAATTAAAGCATTCAGTGATCAACTCGGCGCCAATAAAACTATGCCGAGCGTTAATTTTTTGTGTTGGACTCGATTAATTGATTTTCATTGGTCGGCGTTGATTGTTTTTTTTTATTTCGTACGTTGACTTATGGTATTTATACTAACGTCATCGGTTTAGGCGTGCACTTACACAAATTATGTAGTCGAACTAGATAATGCTTATGTAACCAAATTCATCGCCTACATCAGTACCTCAAGTTTCGACGCAAACGTAATACTTTTATTTATTTAAATATTCGTTTTATGATGTTCTCTGATTGAGTGTTTAGATAGTAAACGACAATCTTTTATACACCGTGAAGCGATTGCATTTTATCAATTATAACATCAGTTACTATAAATTAACCTGATGGTTGGCACAAGCTGGTTGTGCAACATAACATTCTTAAGTAAGACATTAATAGAGCAATGTTTTATGTATCAAACTAGATTCATTCGATCATATTTTCGCTTTTTGCGACTATTAAGAATTCTTTGAAGCAGCGGCAGAATGGAAAGACTGTAGATACGTTAAATTATGACTGTTGGAGCTGTTTAACATTAAGGGAACATAAAATCGATGTAGATTTTTATCACGACAAGTGTATAATGCTTTTAAATCTGTTCTACGAATTGGAACAATGCTGTGGGCTAGTGTAGGAACAGTTAAGGTCCTACACCAAAGAGGCTCACGGTAAATGGGGCGTGACTGTCGACGAGCGGACAGGTCACGACTCACTACATGTCACCACCCTAGCATGGACGAATTTTATTAGGACACGGACATCAAGTTTTATGGCGATGCGTTGCGTAGTATATAGTAGAGCATCATTTGAATGTATTCAAACAGCTCGTTCGGAAATAGCTGAATTCTAAAAAGGGGTTTGACTTGTCGATTCTCAGGTATTTACTAGTAATGCCTCATATCATTATGTTAGGTGTTAAGGACCCATTGACACTTCTTAACGAGCACTTACCGCTTAAACGTAGACTTCACTTTGGATTTTATCTTTGGATACCTACGTGTGTATCTTCTCTCAATTGAAATGGAAGAATTATAGCTTATTCTAAAGTTTCAATGATACCGCAAGGAAATTTGGTGGCTTCAAATGTAATCTAATCGGTAGTGTTGTAAAAATAAAGACTAATTAGCAATAAAATGAAATGTCGATCCCTAATTGGTATCGTTTTGATCACATATTTTATTGTATTTCATACTATACTATATTGTATCAACAACACGAATATAGGCACTGATGTCTGAATGATTAACTAATCAAATTATTTAATGGCCAGAGGAAGTTAATTAGCAAGTTGGTTAGGCATCTCTGATGTTTGCGACAACATGTTATAACAAATTAAGTAATCTAGAATTTAAATAAGGCTTAAGTTCAAAGTTCAACAGGTAGTGTTTATTTAATCACGATTATAGTAGCAACTTAACTAACTTGAACATGTGCTTTCGTCGAGAAGCTCTTGTCTACTTTACAGAAGAACATATGACTTTAATGTTTTATAACGGGTTAAGTAGGTCGCGATGTTATTAAAATAAACTTAACGAACGTAAACCGTTCAAGATGTTATATGGATAAATAAACTTTACATTGTTTAGCACTAGAAATACACCAATTTGGTATTTATTGATAACATTTTTATGAAAAGTCTAGATTCTGCCTGCGGTTTCCGTCGCTTTCATTCCCCAACACTTTAACCGTCTCCAGGGCTCCACCTATCTATATACCAAAGTTCATCAAAATCGGTGCAGCGGTATAGGCGTTAAAGCGTAACAAACAAACTCACTTTCGCATTTAATAAGAGAAGAACGGATTCCACGTCTTTTCTCATTTTCTAAATGAGATAAAAAATCTTAACTGCGTTTAAGAAATATCAGTGGCGGTGCGGCACGGCACTGCGGTGTATGGCCGTTCTGTTCCCGCATGGAACAAATATTCGTATGGACTACAATTAATTGTTCCGAGTCTGGCTGTTTTTATACGCGAGTTTATATGCATTGTTACAAAGTATTTTTATTTTGTTGATTTACTTAATTAGATGAGCGATTAAATGCAGAAGGGTAAGCTGCAGAGAAATGTCACCCCCTTTCTTAGTGATATCAATGCCTAAAGGGGTGACTTTTCTCTGTACTCACTATCAGACGTTTTTGACAAAATTAATGAACAACGAATGATATTTTTTGTAAGATATAAGGCAGAGGATAGAAGCGTGAATGAACGATGTTGCGCGGCTGAGCGCGCGCGGGGCATGCGTGCGAAAGGCTCGGGGTGCGACACCCGATACGCCACATCCCGGAAGACTGTGGCCGGACCCCGCGAGGTTCCCACACCCGCCTCATACCGATTACCGATCAATTTATTAACTGTATCGGCGAAAAATCGCAGCGATTAAGCCTCATTTAGACGGAGCAAGAACTCGCATGCGAGTTTCACTACATTAAGGTATTTGTTTGATCAACTGAATTCGTTGTACCAACCTATAAAGTCCGTAATAAACTAATAACTCAAGGCGCGTGCGAGTTCTTGCGTCGTCTAAATGAGGCTTTATTCGTAGATTGCTTTAATGAGACTTATTTCGCGACTAAGTGTTAGATCTATTTATAATTAGCTTTGCCTTGGAGACCAAAATAGTTTAAGCTGATTTTTTATTAGTTAAATAGTTGTAGTTGAGGTATGTGTCATGGGCTAATATTAACGATAGGTATTGAATAAATGAATCCTGAATGAGGATTAGGTTTCTACCTGAATTCCAATATACAGAATTCTTTACCAAACTTAGCTTCTTTACTGTTTGTGAAATTGTAATATTTCCATTATATCTATCCTCATCAATTTTCAAAGTGATAAAGCGAGTTATGAATAATATTAGCTTTTAAAATACCTGTTTTCCTCGCTTTTATTTAAGTTAACAAGGCGGATATTTTTATTTTTCCCATTAACATTAATTTGCAGGTAAATATTTAACGTTGACATAGTGTGCAGCTTACATAAACTTATATTTTATCAGACAGCCATATAACTTTAAATATTAATCATATTTCAATACTACTCAGTTTCGTTTTATATCTCAGTAAAGAGCCTTAACGTCGTCAATTCAGAACTGGTGGGCAATAAATTCAAACGTTAAGATCTCAGTACCACATTACAATTCCAGACGCTACATATTGCATCAGAGTCAGTGTCGCTTGCTTGGCGCTTAAATCATTCTGCTACTGGGCCGATAGAACGTCCACAAGTGAATTACGAATGGGCTAGATCAGACTTTGGAGAGGCAGCTTTATAAATATTAATTCATTGAAAGACTAATACGTTTAATGTGTTTATCTACCAACCGTTTAAACATTATAAATATGTAGATATTTCTTCTTATTACGTACCAGTATGAATCTTTCAATGAGAATGCTTATTTTATATTCTAAATATTTGAATAATGCTTAAAAACAATTCAGCGTGACAAAACCAAACAGTGTGAGATGCAATTACAAAAGATGTTTAACATATTGACAACTAGTTGTATACATCGTTTTGAGAATTTCATACTGATGAGTACCTACTCGTAGGTATTATTTGAAAACGTTTTCTCACGCTTGCCTAGTACCACAGATAAAATAAACCTTCCCATCTTTATTTATTTTCTTTTTACATTGTAAGATACGGCTTGCGTTCGGCCGGCGCATGAATCATAACCGGCGCGGTTTGGCATTTGCATGACCACGCGACGGCTAATTGCTATTCTACACGATATAAATCAGATATAGTTCTACTGATCTCATGCGAGCATCTCGATAGCCTTACATCGCCCCAACAATAAAAGGTTGCGCGGCGGCCGACAAAACCCTATCGATAACATTACTTTTTATCGAGTGGAGCTGAGCTTTTAGGTCGGGCGATGCGCTTCTGACAAATGTTGAAGTTTCATAATCGTATGTTACAAAAAAAAAACCTGAAATAGCGTCACATTTCGCTGGTTCGACATGTCATCCATCGAAGAGATAAATTGTTAATAGTGTCACGTGCTTTGTGGAGTTGGTAATGTATGGTCACGCACGGCCGGCGCGGCTCGGACGGATCGCGGCGGGGCCCAGCGCGCGCGCCGCCTAGCTCTCCCGGTGGTCCCCGCGGGGCGGGGTCTGCGCGGCCACTCGGCTGCGCCGGCGCGCTGGCCCCGCGCCCCCCGCCCCCGCGACCGCGTCGCTTATCGCCGCATCTTCAGCCTAATGTTACTTACGTCACTATGAAATCGCGTGTGACTGGTTTTAAGGCTTTGGATTCGTTAACTTTGACGATTAATGAGGTCGGAAATTAAAAATTATATAAAATCTTCGCCACTGTATGCTTGAACATTATAATTTAAAAAGCAGGGAATTATTTAAGCGGTTACATACCATAGTATAAGCCTAATGATATCACTACAATAGAAGTGAAATTGTATGAAACAAGTAAAGTAAATTGCTAGTAAATAAAATACCGTAAGTAACATTACCCACAAAATGAATAACTCCGCACCCCACCGAAATTGTACAAAAACGCAAAGGTGTCCGACGTCTATTCAATAACTCGTGTGATGTGTTCACCGGACAACAAACGCATGTTGACAATAAGCGCTTGACTTTGAGCAAAATCTAATTTGTGTAGTTATTGTGTAATGCGATCCGCTCCGAACCCATCGCTTTGAGAACAGCTTGCGAACAAGGATCGACTGAATTTATCGGTCGGTTACACAACAAATCAAAATTTAACGAGTTCGCGCAAACTGGAGGCTTTGCAGGGTATCTTTAGCCGTGCTCATTTGCGCGTGTAATTGCACCACCCACTGTAACAGTAACTTAAGTAAAAATATACACGGATAGGTAATACAATTGTTGTAACGTAACAGTGGCGGCTGTACTCCGAACACGTTTAAACTTGGCTTTAAAGTTAAGCCATTTTTATTTATCTTTTGGATACCATTAACTTGCACGTAAATATACACTTTTTTGCTGCAGGCAACCAAAGACCCAACGAATTAAAAGATTATGCACAGGTACAGTTTAAGCTGGAAGAGGATTTAAATAAATACTATTAGATAAAATACAAACAAAGTTCAGCAAATCAGGATCCTGTGCCATTTTTTGGCTGTAGTTTTTTCGCACAAACAATGAGTCAAAGGAATTCGAAAAACTGATTGAATTAACTTATCTGACGCTTAAAAAGTTTGTTCAAGAGATTAAGGCTCCTATTTCGTGGAAAACTTTTCTTCAAAATTGAATTTGGTAGACAGACAATATATCTGTGTACCATCGGAGCCGGACCGAGCCAATTGTGGTTTTAGTAAAAGACAAACTCGAGCACAGTGGTTGGTAGGTTATTCTTGCCGATAACCTGGCCACAGTGGGAGCTGTCCGCGACTCTCTTTTGTTTCGTATCTTATCCGATTTTAATTACGGGCGTAGAGAAATCTTGTTATTCCTTAAAGGGATATGACTGCTCCGAGCTAATTTACTATCGTCTCTTGCACGATTTTATGTTCTCCATTTTATTTTATTACTTATGTTCCACGAGATGTAGGCATAGCAAATGCGTAGCATAATTGACTAGTGAGACTATTTCACTTAAGAAAGCATTTTAGATTTTTTTCCTATGACATGTATCGTAAAGCACATTTGTATGAATTTTATTAAAATTGTTCTGTTGTCTATTTCAGAGTCATCTGTGGGTACAGGAGCCGGTTGCTTCCCTGAAGGAGCCATGGTGTACACAGAGAAGGGTCCCCGCGATATCGCTACGATACGAAGAGGAGACAAAGTGCTGTCAGCATCCGATGACGGCAAAATGGTTTATTCCGAGGTAGGTAGACAGACAATACGATTTGAAGTCCAGAATACCGCACAAACTAAGTACTTTATGTATAACATAATATATTATGTATCTGAATCTTGGTATACATGAAGTAACTGGTTCTGTTCTGATATAAACGTTTTGTTAACAAAGCTATTGTTATTTTTTCCAGGTGTTGACATTCATCGACCGCGATCCGAATACAACACGACAGTTCATAGAAGTGACAGCAGAGAACGGTGTGACGATCACGACGACGCCGTCGCATCTGCTGCTGCTAGCGGCCGCGGATGGCTGGCGGGAGGCGTTCGCGGCCAACGTAGAGGCTGGAGATGTGCTGCTCACGAGGGGGCCGGCCGATGTCATGCGGCCGTCCAGGGTTGTAAAGACCCGGATGGTGACAAAGCGCGGAGTGTACGCGCCGTTGACGAGGACCGGCACCATCATCGTGGACGACGCACTAGCGTCGTGCTACGCGTTGGTCCGGAGCCACTCGCTGGCGCACTCGGCCATGGCGCCGCTCCGCTGGATGGCGCGGTGGAGCGCGAGCAGCGAGCTGCCGCGCGGCGTGCACTGGTACGCCAGCGTGCTGTACTCGTTAGGGGACTTCGTGCTACCGGCCTCCTACCGGTATCGCTAGCAGTGAGTGTATGTATGTACTATGAGTGGTCGTCAGTATAACGCGCGCGCAGGACGTGCACAAGGACACTGTTGTAAATATCAGTCGTGTAAATAGTAGTGAGTATGACAGACTACGATATGTAAATACTTAGGTCGCGGACATTAAAATGTTTCATAATGTACACATGCTCGTCGTTAACGAGCTTTACTTACCCTCATTGGAATTTATTTATTAAGTAGTTTTAGGAACTTTTTGCAAATTTTGCATATTATTTAGTTAACTTACGAATATTTTTTGTAAATTGTATCGGTATTGTTATTCTGCACAATGCAGAAATACTTAAATGTATGCGCTTATGTTATTTTAAGTTACTGTATAAAGATTATGAATAAAATTAATTCACTTCTTTAGCAAATCCGAAGAATAATACAATTTCTGCAATGCAATGCGAGATGTTTTGATTGCGCCAGTGCACAGTATGCGTATTATTGATACGATGTTCAGCTGTAACCAGACATTCCATAACTCTAATCGTTTTGTCTTCTTACACACGTTAGAAATGATGAAATTGTGATCTTGGTACCTAAAAAAGTGCCTTAAGATTTTTTATTTATTGTTATTTATAAGCTAGGTGTCTATTTATGAATTGACGAAAGTATTTAGGTCTAACTTATTCTATTATGTCTGATACCGTCTTTATTTCTAAGTGCTTTAACTATTTATTTAAAACTCTTATCCTTCCAAGTTTTCTTTTCAACGCTTGACATCGTTAAATGTTCCCTTTAATTTCAGAATGTCTTTTTATCTCTCTAACAATGCATGAGTTCTTTTGAGTCTTTGACTAGATGAAAGTACCTATTAATAATAAATATGTAAGCAGTATTGGTGGACACTAAACTTATTATAAGTCGGCGTCACGTTGAAGCGTCACCATGAGCGACGATTTTTATAGATCATTTGTTAGATCTTGAACTGAAGTATGGGTTCCTATAGATTGAATTTAGTGGAATGTTGTAAGACTTGTGAGTGCAACGATAATATTTAGAAATAATTTCTAGGACAAAATTGTTTGAATTATTTATTATACATTCACATCTATGCTAATTGATGTCAGCGACAAACGTTTACTGAAACTCTATTATATAAATAAAATAGTGATTAGTGCTTATGTAGACGATACTAACAAATTTTATAGGTACATACATAAATCGGAAAGCTTTAACTAATATTTGGACAATACATTTATGCCATATTAATATAACTTAGTTTAAAAAACTAAATGCTAAACAGTGGATGTACCAGTGCAGTCTTCTCAGTGTACGATGAAGAGTTTTATTTATTATTTGATATCATAATATTATGTTGACAGTCACTGTGGCATTAAGTAAATGTGTACTATGTGTCGATCTTTTGGAGTTCGAATACATGATAATTTTACATAAGTACCTAATAATTTTCATGGAGATTTTTCCATTGTTTTCTTCTGTATGGTCGTCATTGGGATAACTAACTTTCGTTATTGTAATTGTCTTTAATTATCCGTCTACATTTATTGAATTTAAGTTGAGATTCTGTGCGCGTTGGGCTCATTTGGAACTTGTACACTTACCAATCACACATTACCTACAATGCAAAAACTGTTGAACAAACATACTTATTGACTACTAAATTGTTGTCATTGTGACGTCAGAGTGAAGTTGTCATAACTGGTGTTAGCAAGTCCTTCATATGTTTGAGATTTTGTAGATTATTAACTAAACAATGGAATGTGTCATTCGATGTTGAATATGTATGACTGTGCATTATTTAAATAAGTAAGGTAAAGGGAGATTATTTGGTGAGACAGGCAACTCAGTGATAGAGTCTTAAAAGTCTCTCAAAACATTACCTATGCATGCTGTAATGCGAAATGATGTGTCACTAAGTATGTCTTCTCCATTTTAGGTTGCATCATTTCGCATTAGGTACTGTATGCATAGGTAACGTTTTGAGAGTTTTTTAAGACTCTATCACTGAGTTGCCTGTCTCACCAAATAATCTCCCTTTACACTATTTTGTTTAAAAAACTCCCAAAAAAGTTAGAAATCGACTATTATCAATTATTTTAATTAAATAGAACGGTCGAATCCAATTATACTATTTAATCAAATTACACATACACAATTTGCAGCGATATATTACCACACTTTCATGCATTCTTCGCACAATAATTCAAACATTCCAACAATAACAACTTCCATTCATCCGCAAATAAATCAAAATTAGGATTTGATGTCAGGAGAGCATTGAGATCCCGTAGTGATTTTGGTAGGGGGAGTTTGGCCGTCATAAACAGATATAGTCAAATAAAGTCAATTGTTTTCATAGAATTTGTTAAAAACGGTGGATCTAACGGTATTGACGTTTGGATTTACGTCTACGGAATTACGGAATAAATACATTTGTTATCATATCACATACTAATTGATTGAGCCAAGTCTGGCAGATGGCAGATGTAAACAGTATTCGAATTGAAACCAAAACTAACAGAATCGTAAAAAATTTAGAACTTATTATTCCTGTAAGAAAATTAGTGTTTTCCTCTTTTTGCCTTTTATTATCTGTTAATTTATATTTGTGTGACACTAACTTTCATTTCCAAATATTTGGTATAAAAACTTGGTTTATTCCACTTTGTTTATTCAGGTGGACACCAAAGTGATCAACGTTGTTCACCTCGGAAAAATATCAGCTGGGTGATATCACCCAGGTGAATTGACGACATCAAAGTTGTCCACTTCGTTCCGTCCTGGGTGATATTAACCAAAAACTAGAGCCTCAAACATAAATAACTAAATCTTATTCTGAAATACAACATTTTGAAAAGCGATTATGTATTTCACAGAATAATGAATTTAGGTCTTCAAACGTTTTCAAATGAGTATTGTTTTTGTGTAACGAGATGTTAAAATCTTAATGACGAACCAACATAAGTTTACAAACAAAAGTGTTATGATCCTCAAAACTAGGTATCTCTAAACCACTTTCTATACAATATTTATATTGTTAATAACCCTGTTTTTCTGTGCTTCCAATGTGGTGCTCAGAAAATGCTAGTAAATATGTATTATATAATATTTAAACCATAATAACGCTAGGAACTTTTAGCTTGCAAAATCTATATTTGGTCATACGAATAAGTGATATTGTAAATTACAATAATACGTAATAATATAATGCTTTTACACTATTTATTTATTGACGTTAAAATAAAGCCTTCTCCACGTGTTAATGTATAATGGAAAATGTATATTTTACTCGTAGAGCTTCTTGTAAAGAAAGAAAATGTTGAGGACATTATTTGGTGTACCACTGTCGTATTATCAAAATGTATTATAATATCAAAATAAATAAAATGTTGGCTTTGTGGATATAGTTTTTGTTTCAGTTTTAATAATTAATTCATTTTTATAGCGTTTTATTAACGCAAGAAGAAGAAGTACCCAGAAAAGAAAGAAAACAATACCTACGTATCAAAATCACACACACACACACCAAAGGTTGCGACAATCTTATGAATATTGGTTCGATTACTAGTTCAGGCAAAGTGGTATTATGTAATTCCATCCGGATACGTACTAGCAACGAAGTCTGATTTTAATTCAGTTGGTGGCAATATACTTGCCAACTGGCTTTTTTTTACGTCGTAAAATCATCAGATGAGTCCTCCCACCCCGGGCAGAGCGGGAGGGGGACTGTCAGACTCGTCACTAAAATCCACGGTGTCCTTCAATATCCCTTTATGTTTCGGAGTCACGGTAATGAGATAAGTCCCGCGACCCCGGAAGCTTAAAGATAATTGGTGTACTGCCTAATATTGGTACTACTGGTATTACAGGCGTGATTTTAAAATATGCATGAGAAAATTAAAATGGGAAAAACATTAAAACAGCAAATACAAAATATCGCCAAGTGTGTTGATTAGTGTGCTGATTTTGGCTGAAGATACTACGAACCTACGAGTAGGTACGTATCAACATGATATTAGGTCGAGTCTAATATTAGACCAGCTCCGTTCGTATTGCAAATCTGTTAACCACTGTTTGTTTGTCCATCGCTCTGGAGCCCGCAATAACTTCGTTTCCTGTTTCTGAGTCATAACGATAATTGATTTCATTGTTATTCTGTGCATCATTATGGAATTTAAACATAGGTAAAGAGCTTTAGTTACCTGTTTGAAACGTAACTGGTAGATAAATAGATCTGTTTATTTTGTTTATTGGTAGCGTACATTTTAATTAATACCGTACAGATGTAAACTTTGTTTACAGATTGATATATTAATGTTGATTGCGTTATAGTAGCATTACTTATTTAGTGAGATTAGACAACATTATATACCGTAATGTTCAAATTTAAGTAAAGCTATTTTTGAAAAACACCCAACCGTCTTATATCTCACAGTTAAACTGGGTAAACAGTTTTGTGGGACTATGTATTTAGTTTATAAGTATTTTTTGAAGAAAAATAAAAGCATTCATTAATTCATATTATAACATTTTGTGAATGTGTTTTCGACTAGTGGTGGCCGAGTGATATCGGCCCCGACTTACGAGTTGTAGGTCGTGGGTTCGAACACAGCCTGGCGCATGTGCTGTTTATTTATATGTCACTCATTGCTTTCACTCGCAGATGAGTCAAAGTTGACTTAACTTTAATAGTCATGTGTTATTTATTTAATCCGAGATTGTGTAACTAGGCACGGTTTATTAATAATGGGGTGTTCAGAGTCTAAGTCCTGTGATTTGAAACACTAATGTGG
The DNA here is from genome assembly GCA_036375495.1 of Agrotis segetum. Taxonomy (NCBI): domain Eukaryota; kingdom Metazoa; phylum Arthropoda; class Insecta; order Lepidoptera; family Noctuidae; genus Agrotis; species Agrotis segetum. The sequence goes on from JAQSVV010000152.1 coordinate 382,237, forward strand.
GGCACAGAAAGCGGAAGTTAATGTGCCTAGTATAACTTAATAATTATTGCACAGAAACTTTCAGCGACCACAAATGACGACAGCAGGGTGCAGTTAAAAAAAGGAAGCATTGGGCGTTTTAAAACGCCAGTTGCGTTGCGGCACTGGGCGCGGGCTGTCGAGCATTCTAAATCATACGGATTGCTTTTATGTGGGTTGGCTATCATAAGTCTAGATGACATTTAAATGGAAACTTGCCAGATTAAAGACTATCATGGCATACGACGATGGCCATTAAAAGGCTCCTTATTTTATTTCCAGTGTTACAATTTATAATAAACTACCATCAGTAATAAAAGGAGAACAAAGTTATGCCCGGTTCAAAAAGTTACTAAAGTCCCACACAATTAATACATACAAATAAGTTAAAAAAAAAAAAAGTTGAACTACATTATAACAAAATATAAAAAGCATTTGTAATTACTTAAACTAAACAAAATAAAATAAAACCAAAATCTACTCAAAATGAACATATATGTATATAATATAAATCATGTATGTATTAAAAATTTATATATAAAACAATAAACTAAAATCAAAATGAAAACAACTCTGCTCATAACAGACTATGCTCTCAATTATCAAAAGTGGAGTCATGGCATAAATTATTTAGGTTTTTTTTTCTTTCTATTTAAGTATTTTATTTGTTATAATATTGTTTAGTTTATATTATTTGTATATATGTAATAGTATTATTATTATTTTTTTAGTTCGTATAGCTTATTTTTTTTATTTTATTATTTTACTTTTTTACTAGTTTTTAGTTGTTTTGTTGTACCCTACCACAGTTCTGTTTTACACCCAAAGGTTGACTGGTAGAGAATGCCTTGTGGCATTAAGTCCGCCTATGTACCATTGATTTGTACATGAAGTATAAATAAATAAATACTATGCCACCAATGCCACATCCAGTAAAAACCAAACTACATCCATGTTGTGTTGTGTTCAAACTTATATACGATCGAGTTTGTGTTATTATTTATCAGTGTACCCACATAATCTGTGCGCCCTAATTATAAATTGTAATTTTAGTGTGTTTCTCAGTAAGTGAATTAACTATGTAATTCTTATGAGAAATAAAGTTGTTCTTAAACCTATTTCAATTATGTGGACATTCGTGTTGTCAACAAGAAGAGAAAACTTACTGTTACTTTTTTAAATTACATACATATCTAAATAAATACTTGAAAAAAAAAGCTTTGTGCTAGCACAGAAATCACTTATTTTCACTTCTTCATGGGATATCACTTGTTGAATATTAAACAGCACTGAAGAACAAAAAGGAGATTTATGTGAGTATTTGGAAAAACAATTGGTTACTGTCGCGCAATGCTTCATCCTGTCAAGAACGACTTTAGGACGAGATTAGTTAAGTATGGATTCTGAATTTACGGCTTTTGTTTCCAAGCGAGTTAACGAACGTTACCGAACGCATAATCAGTTTATAATGTTCACATTACTGGAACACAGCGCAACTCTGAGGGAGGGAATAGATTGTTACTTACCACGCGGGCCCAAACGGTGAAGGAAAACATCGTGAGGAAACCGGCATGTCTTAGAACCAAAAATTCGAAGACATATGACATCCACCAATCGGCACTGGGCCCGCGTGTTGGATTATGATCCACCCCCTCTCACAGATAGGAGGCCTGTGTCCTTGCAGTGGGAACATTAATAGGCTGATGATAATGACGCAGGCCCAGCAGCGTGTCAATGATTTTTTGGTTCTTGGACATGTGTGCGGTGAGGAAACTCACCGCTTGAAGGCTATTTTGATAAAACTAATTGCAAAAACCGGCCAAGTGCGAATTGGAGTCGCGCATGGAGTATTTCGTACCATTATTTATAAAAACGGTTAAAAAAAACATTGCCCACACTAGGAATTTAATTTAGAATGAATTTGAATTTTTTTGAATTATTTATCTTTATAGTGGTTATAAAAATAAATATTCTGTGAATACCTATGTAGTTTTGACGGATGGATAGCGAAGTCTTAGTAATAGGGTCCCGCCTTACCCTTTGAGTACGGAACCCTAAAAAAGTAATACCGTCTGTCTGAGTTTTAACCCAGTACCTAGCAATCGTAAATTGCCTGTACTGTGCTCTGCTGAGTGACTTTATCTTAACAACCAGGATTAGCTCTCGGCTTTTGTTCTAATGTAAGTAAATGCTATCACAGTGAAAATTCGATTTAACTCTGCGGATGAAAAAAAATCCAATCAGTTTTCTTTCTCTTCTCTACACACATCAATCATTCAAAAAATCCTTTATGACTGATTATGTGAATATTATATTTTTTGTAGTCAAAGTTAATCTTATATTTCATTTGAGAAACAAGTTGTAGAAAAGTCCTAAGAATATAGCTTAGTTGACACTGTACTTTATTTACACTAACGAATTCAATCTAATTTCTTTCAGCTGAAAAAGATGACACTGGGGGCACGGCAGTTCCCCCCGCCAAGTCGAGCAAAACTGCGGCACGGCCATATCATCGATTTTTGACCCCTAATAACTTCGCTGTGGAGAAAACTAGCAGTCTCATTAGATTACCTGTTTCAATCTATTTATTGACAACATAAAATATTTTTAGACTTGCGGTTACTATATCATATCAAAAACGTTATATTACTAAAAATACATTATAGTCTCACAACTTTCTATGCACTGGTTTGAGCACCAATTCAAAACATAAATACAAATTATAGAAACCCTGTAGAAGAACAACTTACTACCTACAATTTGAGTTGCAGTATTGAAAAAAAATAGTACTTGCGCTTTTTTAAATTTTATTTTTTTCTCATTCATTTTCACAAAGTTTGGCCTAGTTTTAGATTCTCATAATTGTAAGTCAATCCGGTGGAACGACAATACCTAAGACCTAAATCCAATTTCATAAGATTTTACCACTAAAATATCAAAAGGCTCGACGGCTGAAAAGTTATGCTCTATTAACTCGTTAAGCCTAAGGACCAAGAAGCCCTTTTGAAAAACATAAAATTATTTTACTGTTGCTAATAAGAATCTTGTGCCATATAGATGGGATTTTCTAGTAAGTACATAACTACTAACATACTTACGCCTCCCTCTAAAGGTTAGGCAGAGGAGTAAGTTAATAAATAAATGATCTAATTTACACTAATGAATTGGTTCATTCATCCCGCGGGTCCCATCTGAGCGGGGTCAATCGACCAAAGAGCCAAAACAACGTTTTCCAATCTGTAAATAGTACGTACAGAAATATGTTTCATTAATAAAATAATTGGCTCGTAACATAAATATATGAGAAAATTTTGACATGTTTATTACTGATTAGTCTCACAGTCAGACCACTAAATTGTCCCAGTGGGAATCGTTTTATATATTTTTAGGGTTCCGTAGTCAACAAGGAACCCTTATACTCGTAGTTTCGCCATGTCCGTCCGTCCAGTCCGTCCGTCCGGTCTGTCCGCAGTTTTCTCAGAGACGCACAGTACTAGATTTTTGAGCTGTAATATTTGCTGTGGATAAATATACGGATTTATTGTGCCAAGAAAGTGGTAAAATAAAATCTCGTAAAATATTTTACTTTTTAGGGTACCTCCTGTACACGTCGAAAGTGGGGATGTTTTTTATTGGACTCGCGTACCGAACTTACTGTGGGGTATCATTAAATAGGCTTCTTTAAACAAATATCGAAAAAAATCTCTGAAGAGTTTCCATTAACAATTTTTGATAAAAAAATTCGTTTGTGAAATATTAAGCTTTTAAGACTAAATTTTGCTCGACTCGAGTATCATCCCCCCCCCTCAACCAGCTAAACGGTTGTGTTCAGTGAAAAGATTCACAACAGTAGTTTAAATAACGAATTTTTAAAGAAAATTATCATGAGTCGAAAGTACGCTTTACAACTTTACGAGTAATAGTCGACCAACTTATAAAATGTACTTGGATAACATTGTTTCTTCACCGACAAGATGGACAGATCTAATAAAACGCTACGAATAGGGAGAAATGGAACTCGTTACACTATTCGACCACTCCGCCAGGAGTTTAATGGTTACTATATCGTATCAAAAACGTTCTTTACTAAAATTTTAGTCTCAGAGCTTTTATATAGAGTGCGAAACTTGGCTTTTTTACAAGTTATTTTTTTATGGATGTTATTTGCATTTTATTTTTTCTAATACATTTTCACAAAGTTTGGCCTAGTTTTAGATTCTCATAATTGTAAGTCAATCCGGTGGAACGACTATACCTAAGACCTAAATCCAATTTCATAAGATTTTACCACTAAAATATCAAAAGGCTCGACGGCTGAAAAGTTATGCTCTATTAACTCGTTAAGCCTAAGGACCAAGAAGCCCTTTTGATAAACATAAAATTATTTTACTGTTGCTAATAAGAATCTTGTGCCATATAGATGGGATTTTCTAGTAAGTATACAACTACCTACTAACATACTCGTAATATACTTAAGCCTCACTCGAAAGGCTAGGCAGTGGAAGTTAATAAATAAATGATGTAATTTACACTAAAAAAACTTTTTAACCGACTTCAAAAAAAGGAGGAGGTTCTCAATCCTGGCCCGTTTTTTTGGCAATCAGTAAATAGTACGTACAGAAATACGTTTCATTAATAAAATAATTGGCTCGTAACATAAATATGAGAAAACTTTGACATGTTTATTACTGATTAGTCTCACAGTCAGACCACTAAATTGTCCCAGTAGGAATCGTTTAATATTATTTTTCTAATACACTACACAAATAAATGAACCAACATAGCGACAACTCACAATTAAGTTGCATTATTAGTTTCTTACAATTTCGTTCTCCGTTTTCCTATTTTAAATATTCATTGTTTTGTTAAAGTATGTTATAGATGTACCACAACCACATCACAACCACTTTCGGTGGGCGGGCACATATTTTGCATTGAAAATAAATAGTAGTATTCACACGGATCCAATTTTGCTGCGTTATCGACCGCGTGGGTGATGCTGACCACATCACAAACACATAGAAACCACACAACCATCATTGCCCAATTTTGTACGCCATGATTGGCAAAACCTGTAGTTAGTTCCTATTATTTTTAAGACCTGTATAATTTTGCACTCATGTTTTACAAAATAAATATCTTGTATCTTGTCACAGTGAACTTGCGGGCGAAAAGTGCACTACAACAACATTTTGATACCACAAAACGCTATTGAAAGCTGCAGTGACAATACGAGTATATAAAATCAACTCACTGGAACAAGCCTGGTTTTAAGACGTTGTAATACCCCCCAGTTTCTCCATGATACCAAAATTTGAATAGGTAAGGAATATGTGGTTCGAGTAGGTACAGAACTTTTATTTCGCTTCCGGCTGTGGTGAGATCCATGGTCGGAAGTGAAAACGCGTGCAATGCCGTCGCTTCATTTTGCGAGGAAGTGATGCACGCCAAGGAGGCGGCTGAGCGGGAAAGAGAGCATGCTTCTCATGGGGGTGCGAGCGAATGTATCATAATATATCCCGGGCCCCCAACCAATGGTATAAGAAGGAAAGTGGGTTTTTAGTCGGTTTGAGTCCGACATAACCCTCCGCCCGCCCTATTCGGAGGGTATCCGTGAGGATTTTCCCACTCAAAAAAAAAAAGGTACAGAACTTTGTATTAGGCATCTAATTTATTATACTGTAAACACATTAATTAGTTTTCTAAATTAGCTTTAAAGCTTAGACAATTATGTGGTCGTTAAAATATTAACACAATAAGGTTATCCAACACGTACAGTCGGCCAAGAAAGTGGTGTACCACCTTAAGGTTGAATATCGCTTGCAGATTCATAGGTGATAAAGATTAGTTTCGCTTGCAGATCGATCTGACAACTTCTATTGCTGTCTTTATCTGATTATTGATAACGACTATTACTGTTTGTAACGTGACAGGTTCTTAGTTTGAACTTGATGGAACCAATGACGTCGTAAAATCAACGGCGGGGGGCTGTAGATTTTGATGACAAAATTGTATCTACAAATTCAGAATTGTAATCAACAAGTTACATAAAATTGTAAAGGCACAAGGCGAATCCACAAACCTACAATTTCTGTAAACTTGTAATTACAATATCAATAAAAAACAAGCTAAAAATAGATTTATCCTTTATTAAATTTCTACAATCAATTTTAAAATACTTATAACAAACAAAAACATAGCATATATAGTAATATTTAGAAGATATTGAAAATTTTTAAAAATTAGAAACGGGTGTAACCGCCGTTGGCCTCTATAACCTCTAAAAGACGAGACCTCATTGAACCAACAAGCCGTGAGCAAATATCGGTTCCCCGCATTTCCTCCCAAATATAATTACAGTGACTAATAAGAGCTTGTTTGGTTCTTTCATTTTGATGCGACCATCGTTGGACCATAAGGCCCCAAAGATTTTCTATCGGGTTGAGGTCCGGCGATCTTGAGGGCCACTGAATTACCCTTACGTCAGTGTGTGAACGAAACCAGGCTCTTACGATCCTCACATTATGAATTGAACAATTATCTTGAACAAAATCAAATTGTGGCACTTCGTTCTCCGGGTAAACATTACGGACTGTCGGTAGCATTGCATTCTGAAGCACGTCGATATAATTTACAGCCGTCGCTCGAGGAGGTAGAGAACACAATTCTCCTACACCATCCGCACTCATCCAGCCCCAAATATTTACGGAAATTCGACCTGATTCTCTATTTGGAATTACATGATCATCTTTATACCGTGTTGAATTATATCGCCAAAGGTGAAGACGTCCATGCTGACTGGATTTAAACGTTTTTTCATCACAAAACACTGTATTAGACCAATCAAACTCTAAGTGCTCTCTGGCGAAGTTCAGACGAGCAAGTCTGTGAGCATCCGTCTAATATATATTTTCTTGGCGTAATGCCTGTGGTGCAACCCCATGTAATGTAGATGATCCCTTATTGTTTGGGCACTCACATCGAACATCTCCGCAAAATGTTTTGTGGGCTTAAAACCATTGATTTCATATTCCCGTCTCATGAATTCTCTATTGTTATTGGAGAGTGCAGGCCGGCGACCACTTCTTCTGTGATCCAACAAACTTCCCTCCTCTCCTTCACGACGAATCCAAAAGCGGACAGAACGCCTCGATATATTCAAATTCCGGGATATCGCACTGATACTGCTTCCCTCATTAAATTGGGCAATTATTTGTGCTCTTTCGGCAATGGTCAAGTTGGCAGGCATTGAGATGATTTTATATGCAGTTGATTGAAAAATAACACGGAAAGAATATCGATTTTTTGCATACATTTGACAAAATGTCAATTGTCAGTTTTCTTTTTCAAATGGAATTCGGTTGTCTATTTAAATAGTTTTTATTACTTTTGTTTGGAAACATTTCAATTGCTTTGTAGAAACTAATTTCCTTTTCATTTATACTAAAGGTTAAAATGTCATGTACTTATATGTGACATATGACGTATGAATACTAAATACATAGGTTTACGTCATGATAATGTTGTCTCTTTCAGTAATATCTTTTTATAACGAACCTTGTTGTTTTCGATGACCGGGAAACTAAATCAAAACTGGTACACCACTTTCTTGGCTGACCGTACCACGTAAAGTACAGTAAACGTATGAAATCGTATATTTTTGTAATAGACGCATAACTAAAGGCGTGTTTCCTATTAGGCAAATCTTTTATACAAGTATGACGTCACATTTGTATTTAAGTTGCTTGAATTGGAAACATGTTTTTATAAGAGTGTGCTTATATTATACAAGTACAAACTTGCAAGCAGGTTTGTACTTGTATAATATAAGCACACTTGCAAGCAGGTTTGTACTTGTATAATATACAAATATAATTTCGAAAAAAGGTTGCGCGTTCAATTTAGACGTCACTTGAAACAAATTATACCTGGCTCTATCTCAAATTTTGCTGCTAGTTCAACCATCCACTGACAAAAAAACAAAAATATAAATTATTTTAATTTCATTTAAGTTATATGTAGTTAAAATAATTTATATTTTTGTTTTTTGTCCACTAGCAGTAAAAGTGTCGGCGTCATTATCCTCAACGGAAGTCCCAAAATTGGAGATTGAGCCACCTAATTGCAACTTGTAGCTTTTATGCAGGTTTGCTACTTGTATAATTGAAACGCGCCTTAAAAGAAAGCGACTACCATTTATGCACAGTCAAGAGTCCTCATCGTTAGCAGTGCCATTTGAATAGCAAGATATGACAGGCATACCAATATTATATGTGTGGATACCGGTCCCGAGAAATACATCACTATTTCGAGAGTCGAGACGAAGGTAGATCCAATTGGTGTCAGGGTGGAAATTGGTAGACGGCTGCTACAGTGATACGATTGGAGACTTCTCTATATTGGGGCTACAAAAGGATCAATCTAAATCGTGTGCGGAAGCCTTAACTATTTAGGCAAGTATGTACAAACTGCTACATATCAAGCTATGCAAAACCAGTATAAGCTGACCGTAGAATGAATGGAAAATCATACAATGTCAGATCTCATTGAACTGGTTTTGCAAAGCTTAATGTGAAGCGGTTTGTAGGTACGAGTACCTCGGGCTTTTCAATCTTCATTGTACAGTATTTGTTAATTAATTGTAGGAATTGTCTCCTTCGCGTAGCTTTGTGTTGATTCTATTATGTCTCTGAGATTTAGGAGTATTCTTAACATTTAAGTACTTTACATTTGGTTAAAAGCAAAGACAAATGAACAAAGATACTCGTATTCATTCGTAGAGTTTAAGAGGTTAAAACGTAAGTTGTTTACATTTTATTATGAGGTCATTGTACTCATTACACAGATCAACTACAGAAGGAAATTGAAATTGCGAAAACAAATTCAGCTTTTCAGTCATGATAAACATAGTGATACAATACAAAGTGGTTAAGGACATATCCACACAAAATGAGCCGATATACTATAAACTGCTGTTATAACATCTAATAGGATATCTAATAAGAAAATTAGATCAAATCGGTTAAGAAAACAAAAAGTGATGAATGCATTTTTTTTTCTAAAATCTAATATTTGTGTGTGTGCTTGTAATATTTCGTTGTATTCAAAGGGGCTGGGAGTTTTGTATTTGAAAAAATCTTAAGCCAATCTAAATTGCTTCTCAAGTTACCAATCATGTCCTACGTTAAAATTAAAAGGGGTCGCAACTCCGAGGAATTTTAAGAAACTTTTGTGACCAAGCGACTAAGTAGTAGTAGTAGTTAGTAGAAATAAGAGTAAGTAAGGAGAACTGAAGTTGCTGCAAAAACTCTAACAACAAGACGTTTCGTATATGACCGTTTTCATCTCCAAAACTGAATTGATTTAAAAGGAAATGCGTGTGTTTTCGACAATTTTGAGAATAAAATGAAATTGTTGTTTTCAAAATAGCGGAAGTGTGAAGAAAGAATCAATAAATTCCCCTCAAGGTACACAATGAAGTAGAATTAACTTTCTGTGAAACAATCAGAAATGCTAACAAATTAAAATTTTGCTAACAAAATGTGTTTAATTTATGTTACACACACTTTTAGCTGAAGCTCCAGAAATATTCTGATAGGATGACTTCAAGTTTACAAAACTTCAGAAGAATGAAAAATTCATCCGATGTATGAAAAATTAATCGAATTTCTTCGAAACTTTCAACCCCTATCTCAGTCGCTTCGTAAAAAATGTAATTAAGCCCTTGGATTGACGGTTGACCTAGGGTTGGAATTCTGCCTGATATTAAGATAGCCTAGCCTTTTTTGAACCCATTATCCATCTTCGGTTAATGTGGTTTGTTTAACGAGTTTGGCGAGTTTATTAGCTGAATCTACATAGCACTTTTGAATTATAGGCTTAATTAAGTAAGTTACTTTAGCGGGTTCTAATAACAAGACTTCTAATTAGATTTAATTATATTCATTCTTGTTCTGTTTAACATAGGACGATGAGTTTCTGATAAGAATAAAGGTAATATTCTGATCAATTTTGCCTCTTCACTAAAAGAGGCAGTTGAACGACAATGTTAAGTAAAAGAACCCGAAAGTAAAATAAAATATATAACTCATAAGCAGTAGGACAAAATACAAAAAAAGAAAACTCATAAATCCAAATAAGGGAGTTTATGTTAGCAATCCATTAGCGAATTTTCTAATTAAATAATAAAAGGAAAAATTTAACGAGAAGCCATACTTGAGTAAATCGTTTCCTTGGAAGCTTTTTTCTTGTCGCTTTTACTCGTTGATCGCGCCTGGTTTATACCCATTACGGCTTCTGTTTCCTGTTCATAATTTCGTTTGCAGCGATATATCTAGCTTTGCATAAGATACATTGCAGGTTCCACTTTCACTAACGAATACATTTGGACCTTTATAGCAGAAATGGAAAGCTTTCGTTTCAAAGTAAAGTCGCCACGATCCCGTTTCATAACGTAGCGTAGTACTGTGGATCTATGTGAACGTTCACCAGTATTATTTCAGGCTCGAGTGGGAGCGCACGTTATTTTTGCGAATTTTATTTTTTGGAATAATAATTATTTTCTACTTCCAAACAGCTGTTGAACCTGTAAACTTAATAGACAATAACTTTTCGAGAACTCGTTATTTTTTGACGTGACGTTTGTCGTCAAACTAATATTGCTGCCAAGTTTTCATTGTAACTCTTTGATCATAAAGTTTTGTACGAAGTGAATTAATTTCAAAAGAAGCTATTAATTTAATGAACTGTATTTAACAATGGTGATTTTCAAGTACTCAGTGTATGTAAGGTAAGTTTTTAACATCTATTACCGTTGACATTGATGTTTTTTTTTTACCAGTCACTGAATTTTCACAAAAGGATTTTATCTTTGAAAGCGAATGAGCTTTTAGCAGACGTATGTTTCGCGTCATGATAAATTATGAACCGAAAAAATATAGACATCGTATGTAATGTTACTCTTTTTTACGGTATATTTTAGGCGTACGGTCTTATTTAAATGTTCTTTTTTATTTATTTCTCTAAGTACCCGCACAATTGGCCTGATTTTAGGTAGTTAGAATGTTTTGTTACTTTAAGGGTACGAGGTCACTTGTGCTTGTTGGTGTTTTTCACACAGAACTGAAAGATGTTTAAGGTTCAAAAGAGTGAAGGTAACTGTTAAAGGTGAATCAAAAAAGTATGAACTTTAAGTTCAGCTATATGAGTAGGCATGAGATATATATTTCTTTGTGAAGCCTTATTTATGACTTTATGAAAGGCATGTATTTAAAAGCAACTTCAAAGTTGTTTCAGGTCAAGTCTTCAAGTGGTTCGATTTTAAAGAATAATAATAATGCTTTTTGCGTATAGGTATAATACAATTGGACATGATGTAAAGTCCGGTTATGTAGCTCACAACCTCTTATAGGTTGACCTGCGAGATGCCAATATCAAAAAAATGGACATGATGCTAAAGTAGTTGTTTTTACTTTACGTTTAAATCACCCACTAGTACTAGTAACACAGTTGAATGTAAGTTTATAGGAAATAAGAAAAAATATCGTACTTATTTTAACTGTACCTTCACGTTAAGTTGAGCTTCAAAAGATATACATTGTATGAGGTATACGAGTATTTATGCCATTTGTTAGAATTTATAATTTAAATGCTCGATAAGCATGTCATAGATAAGCGAGTTACTTTTTCAGATTTGAAATTACAATTACAGGTGTATTTTTTAACAGTATTCATATAATAGACAAATTAACAAATAGTAGATTGTTATACAAGGGTGGAAAGAAATCAATTCCCATACGAGGTATTTAGACGCACGAGCGAAGCGAGGGCGGCTATAGTCCGAGTGGGAATTGATGATTTTCACCCGTGTTAAACACTCTACTTTTCATTTCAAATATAAGGAAAGTAAAAAATAGTAGTTTTTCTAAAATATTTATTGATAGTAATAACATGAGTAGTACCTATTTAATAGTCTTTTTTAATTTAAATTTCAAATATGGAACACACCGCTCGCGTCACCGCCGCGGGCCATCCCACTTTAACATGTATTTTTTTTAATTCACATTGGCCGTATACACTCACAAGACCGCAGCATTTTTTTTTATCGATATTTTTCTTATATTATGTAAAAAAATTATAGCCGACTAAATAACCAATTTTAGTTCTATTTTTAAAATTCATTCCCGCCCTAGGGAGGGAAGCAATTACTATGAGTCTTTCCCGCCCAAGGGAGGGAAGCATCGTTTTCGACCCGCTGCTCTGATCAAACAAACACTACTTTCCGAGTATGAGAAATGAAAAAAATATTTCACATCGATATACTTAAATTTCCCTAACCTCACTTTTCATAGAACTTATACTCTATCTATAGGTCTATCAACAATTCAATAACTTCCGAGCATCGAACGGGAACCAGGTCATGCGGAATCGAACTAGTTTTACATACGATGCACGCTTTACTATCAATTAGTTTCCATTTTAAACTTCATCAACATGTGTCAAATTCAGCAATGAAGTTAACGAAACTTTGACTTTGTAACCAAGGCTTCATTTAAAGTTACAGTCTACGACAACATGACGTAGTTTAGTTTTTCCAGAATGGGGTAAACCACATCTCTTAAGTTAAATTAGTAAACCATGTATACAATCTTGTGAAGATCACAGGATCATGCTGCATGTAAGCCACTTCCAACCGGTCCTTTTGGAAGTCTTTTTTTTTTGGGATAAACCCACCACACTATTCCCTCCTGAAAGCCAGAATCAACAGTGGCAATCACCAGAAAAGCGCCGAGACAATGAAGCTCGACGTGTCGCGGAGAATGAATTTACCTGTCTTGGATCCTGCAACGAAATTAATCAGAAAAGAATAGTGGAGGAGTAGAAAAAAATTTTGGAAGTCTGTAGGGGAGGCCTATGTTCAGCAGTGGACATCCTGCGACTAATATGATGATCATGCTAATCACTATTAAACTGAAATCAAATAATCCTGTCACCCATGATGAATCCCAATGTCCACCACCCCGGATGGACAGAAGGAATAATTTTTAAGAAAAGTGCGCTGTACACCGCTGGTGGATAAATCATATAGGTATTTTCATCATCCATCTTATCACCAAACAAATGCCACCCAGGGCTGGTCGCCACGATAGCGTTGATCATCGTTAGAGTACTGGTAGGTATAGAGTAAATTAACCGACATACACTTAAACTACATGGAAAATTCAACAATTTACGCTTTTTTGTCAAAACGGTTTGAACGCTTCCCGTGACCCAAATGCAGGTTTTTTCTTACCAATGCCAATACACCGAAGTAACGCCTCCAGTCTCTTGGGTCTCTCTGACAGCGTTGAGGAGAAGTTTTTCGATGCTTCAAGTAGTAGTTATTTCGTTTTTAAATAAAAACTCCTTCCGAACGACTGTAATTATTCTAAACAAATAATTTACACGGCACCGCGTATTAATCCGAATATAACTTTATAATCGTAAATCAGTCCCATATGTAAACATTATAAAACCTATGCTACAACAGATTCAGTAAATAAATCAACGATCTTCTAACTTTCGAAAATCTAATTACTGAACATAGTAAAACTTTCGTGTTTAGTTTATTGGTACACTAAAGCTGAACTAGGCTCAATTGAGTTACAGTTACACAAAAAACTATTTTGAGAAGCTTTTAAACAAGTCTTACAACTCTTCTTATATGTACACATATATCCTTCATACTATGAGAAAATTTAATAAATTATATAGCTGTCTCTGAAAGGACTCATCAGGAAAATAGTCCTGTTCATTTTTGCCAGTACCTAAAAATTTGGAGTGTCAGCATAATGACGCCCCGTCCCCTTTTAGAAGGCCAAACTGCCGGGGTCGGGGTATCGCGAATTACCGTGACCTTAGAACGTAAAGGGCTATTGAAGGACACCATGGATTTTAGTCAGTACGAGTCTGGCAGTCCCTCCCGCCCTGCTTCGGGTGGGAGGACTCATTTGATGATTCAACCAACGTAAAAAAAAGAACCTAAGAATTTGTATTTCATATTTTTTAATTCTATTTCCAAAAAAACAGTATTTTTGAAGCACAAGCTGCAAATAAGACAGCCATGGCTGAGTACTAGTTTGACAAACCACTTTTGTAACGAAATATGAAATATTATTTAATAGCTCTTTCGTTTCGATTTTCATTCATTGCTCTACCATTTATCCCTTTCAAGTTTATGATAAAAGACCGTGGAGACGTCCTGTCTTTCCGGTCTTTTCCATCTCCAAAATGCATCACCACTAACTTTTGTTAATCTATTGCGAGTATAAAATGTGACAAACATCGCTGTACGGATGATACGACGTAGCAATGTAGTGTCGTAGCCACGTAGCATGTGTCAACGAAAAGTAACAAGAGAACAAAAAAATTAGTTTTGTGACTTTTGTTAATCTAGTGCGAGTATAACATGTGTCAAACATCCCTTTTGCCCTCAACATGTGACCCTTATGTGAATGGGACACGACGTAGCAATGTAGCGTCGGCGTCGTAGCCGCGTAGCATGTGTCTACGAAAAGTATCAAGAGAACAAAAAAATAAGTTTTGTAACTTTTGTTAATCTAGTGAAAGGATAACATTTGTGTTAAACATCCCTTTTGTTCCTCAAAATGTGACGACACTTTGAATGGGTCACGACGTAGCAATGTAGCGTCGTAGCGCCGTAGCATGTGTCTACGAAAAGTGTCAAGATAAAAGACCGTAGAGACGTCCTGTATTTACAGTCTTTTTCATCTCTATCATCACTTATCCCGTAGCTTAGGCGTTTTTTTCGTGGCAAAATCATCAAATGAGTCCTCCCACCCTGGGCAGGGCGGGAGGGACTGCCAGACTTGTACTGACTAAAATCCACGGTGTCCTTCGGTAGCCCTTTGTGTGCCGGAGTCGCGGTATACGTATGTCCCTCAACCCCGGCAGGAATATTAGTTAGAATTGGGATCGTGTTTGAATGAAAATACAATATTTTTATCTTTATGCCTTATCATAGATTAACCCAGTAGCGTGATAAAGTCTATAGTGATATATTATGCAAACTACTTACTAAATATGGGTGTAGTGTTGGTTATTAAAATTCATTGTCACCCCGTGGACGTGTCGTGGAAGTGTACTAGCCACATGGAGTAGAATTCTGATTCTAACCACGCGGTATAATAATCTTGTTGAATAAATCCATTATTCTGATAATGGAGTTATTCAACAAGATTATTATACCGCGTGGTTAAATTTTGTAATCTGCTACTCATCTGCCTAACTTTTTCCTAACTATATTGAGGTCAGCTTCTAGTCGAACCAGATGCAACTGGATATCAGTATTTTACATGGAGTGACTGCCCGTCGGACCTCCACAACCCAGTAACTAGGTAATACGATACCCCATTGTAAGACCAGGAGCCTCTGACTAACAGTAACGACTGTCAATTATCTACACGGACAGCCGTGACTAACGGGTTTTCTTGTTTTCCGAGGCACGGAGGAAACCCGCTATAACAGGTTACCCATCCACAGACAAACCTCGGCCAGCGCGGCTTAACCAGGTTGATCGGCTTGTGCGGCTGTAATTATTTAGCCACGAGCCTCCTTGTATTTTATAATCTGTTACTGTTTTCCCAGTAACAGAGTTGTGGAAATTCGAGGCCCTTTTTTCCCGTTTTTGTGAAGTAAATAAACTGGAACTTTAACATTAATTTGATAGAAAAATATAATTCCTCGTTTTTACACTAGGTTGAGGCGCTATTTCAGTTTTCCATTAAATCAACGCTGTAAATACGTTAAGTCAGATGTCAATAAAATACTAAGAATTCTGTGTTAAGGCGTAGATAGGTAGACAAGGCCTCAGATAGTCACTTTCATGGTAAGACTGTAAGCCGATCCCAACATAATTGTGAAAATGTTATGCACATACGAGTATGTTGTTTTACACTTTTCCACAAATAGCAAAGTAGTGCACTCCACCCGAACATTATAACTACACATAGTACACATTATATTGTAAGTTGAAAGACCTTTGACATAAAAAGAAAACAACCCATCTCTAGATAAAAGAACGTCTCACGAGTACATCTTACATGTTGAAAATACATTTGTTAAAAACTGAGAACATAATTGTCTCTTCGCATGGCATACAGTACGGAAAGTAGAGCTAAAATGTTGAAAACGCTGACATTTTTATCTTATCTAATATTAACGTAAGAAAAAGTAAAAAATATTGACTTATTTTTACTGTTGGAAGCAGGGGCGTAGCTACCGCCGTATCTGCCGTATCAATTATACGGGGCCTCCGGGTCACAGGGGCCCCCAATGTGCGTAAACTAAAATTAATAAAACATAATGATAATAAAAAAAAAATATTTACTTCTACACAATTTATTTGTCAATTCTATCTCTGGTGTTTTTATTATTATTATTAAGTATTACTGATTTAAAGCACATGATTGTCTATTAGAAATCCCGGGAAGGTCCATATTCATATCAACATAATTATTTTCGATGCAAGTATTAAAATAACCCTACCTAATTCCGACCTCTGCACTGATCAACCGCATCTTTAATTTTTTTGATGACGTTTGTCCAATTTTTTGTTTATATTTCGGCGTAGATAAAGAGGAATGCATTTATTTTTCTTGAGTGATAAATATTTACCCTATCTTAGGGTACCCTAGGGGGCCCTTAGCCCCCAAACAAATTTTTATACGGGGCCCCGCCAAGCCACGCTACGCCACTGGTTGGAAGAATCCTGTAATCTCGTATGGAAAGTTGAACCTCTCCAACTTACTACGAGTAAATGTGTGTATTACCGCCTTAGGCTCAATCTGACTTTTCGGGTACGTATATAAACGATGTACACTAAGTAACTGAAACACTGATATCAAGGTTGGCGCTGTAGCCGAACAATCGACAAATGCACTGCTGCGGGTCGCGGGATCAATCCCCGTACGGTACAAGTATTTGTCTAGTAAAGTTGTTCCGGGTTGGCTACTGTGTATGTAATCTTAAATGATTGTGAACACCCACGGTAAGAAGATATTCCTAATACCTACATTTTATACTCGTAATAAATCATCTGATCGTACAGAGTCACAACCGCATGGACTTTGGTACTCGTAAATATTAAAGTTCCCGAAGTGATCCACTTACGGTATTTCATATGAAGTTTAGTCTAGTTACTTACACTGACTTCTGTTGGTATGTTTTATTGGCAAATGATTTATTGGTGCAGAAACTTAGTGGGTTTTCTTGTTTTATCTTAAAAGTTTGTTGCCAGTTGGACCCGCGAGTCTATCCATCTTTAAGTTTCGGAACAATAGGGCAATATCACGTAACTCGACACCTAGGATCGATTGACGTGGATATGAGTTAACTTTGAAGAGATACTCGTAGAGCGAAAATCTTCCGGTTTTGTTACTACGTTTATTTCCAAAGCACTCTCGGTTTATCTTGCTAGCATACGGATATATTTTAGGGTATTAGACCGACATTCATTAGCTCTATCGGACATTTGGTATGTACGGATGTGTTTCCAAACATACGTTCACGATTTACGAGTAGATTTATCACCGACATTGAGCGAAAAATAGTGACGAAATCAGGGGGCCAATTCTCGGCTTTAGAGATGGTGTCGAAGTCGACAAAAAATTCTAATGACGTCATTTTTTCGACAAATTTTAAAAGTTGCTATTCTGGGGATGTCGACTTCGACATTTGTCGAAGGCTAACGTTAGAGTTCATGTCGAGTGCTTCTGAGCAGTAGAGATGTAATGTCTATTGTGGAGATACGTCATTTCTGAGTGAATTTGATGAGTTTTGGATTGTACACTGTTTTCTTTTCTTTAGTTTTTAAATAAAATACGGATTGGCATGTCATACCTACTGGAAATTCGATTTATACTCCTGATTTTTGCATTGTGTTTTCTTGAAACGACGACCTTCGCGCAATTAACAAACTCTGTAATTTGTTTACTCACGATTGCACTAGAAACCACTGGAAGATGGACGAGTTTATTAGCATTTTATCTCGGAGTTGTTGGAAAGTGGCGAGCAACTGGCCAATACACAGCGACAACAGCGCACTTATCCCGCCATCGATATTTACGATTTGACCGAAACAGAAGTCATTAAAATAATTCTACTCCATGAAAAAACTTAATAAAAAAAACATTAAATGTAAAACAGCACAGCCCACTAGTGATTTATAAACACAGAGTCCATGTAAACATAACAAAAGACGCAAATTCTGACAGTGACAGAACTGTCAAACTGATTATTTTTACGTAAAACGTTTCGTTTCATACTGAAATAATTAGATTTAGTCAGCGCATGTCAGCGTTTTAAAACAAAATCATTCATTAACCTATAGTTACCTTAAACGGAACGTGCGTTTCTTCATAATGGTAACATTATGTTCACTCGACTCGACATTTTCGTGACATTTATTTCTATTTTGACTGAGAATACGGATTTCTGATCAATTCGAAATTTTTTGGTAGAGATAGAGATATTTTTGATAGACATAGAGATCGACTTACAATCTAGAACTCGAGAAAAATGGCGAAAATCGAGAATTGGCCTCCAGCACGCTTCTTAATAAATCCGAACGCGTGGAATTGCATGAAAGTTGCTGTAATGTAGAACCAATAAACATCCACAGACTTTGGTTACGTAGATTAGCAAATTCATACTCGATCCTAAACTTCGTAGCAACGTAATTTGGCATAGAATTACGATATAAACAAACCAATATAAAACATAAATTCTTTTATGTTTTCGAATAACTCAGTGTTTGGTATAATAATACATTTTAATGGCTGGGGAAATGTATTGGAATATGGTAAAAAAATTGACGTAAACACGTCATAAAGTTGGGTTATATATGCGAAGATATTTTTGAGGTAATACATGAGTGATATTAGAAAAATTTATTACCCCCAAATCGCACTTTGAGTATGTATGATGTGTTGTTCTTTTGATTTATTTTCCAAATATTTTGGCATTGGTAGTTATCGTTATTTTGTATTGGTGTCATAATTATGTTACCTAGTCGACATGCGGAAAATCTTAGTTATAAACAGCTAGTTAGATGCCAATGCTTACTACATAATTACAAAAGTTTTATTTTCGATGTCCGAGTAGTTGACGTTTCATGGAGTTTCTAATTTCCTGTCGTATCAAATATTGGCGATCGCTGAACCAACCTTACTTCAGAATATGAAAAGACGTCAATTTTAGCTGTCTTGATAAAAACGGTTCCAAATTCGACCGTGTTTAAAGAGTTTCGTGCTAAAATTGACTCAAGTGTGCACTTATGTTTCCGCTTCAGTGTCGGTGTGTTCTCAAAAGATTTTCTTAGAAAATTATTTTTGTTGAAAAGAATTTACAATTTTTTTAAAATTATGAAAGTTCAAAGAATTCTTTAATTAGTAACATTTTCGAAAGTTCATCAATTTAGAGAATTACAATGTTTCTCTATTTAGTACGAGTATAAGAACAAACCATTATTATGAATTGTAATTATGTGTTCCTATTTCCTGAATTTCAAGTTGAAAGTGCCTATGTTTATTTTATATGCCTTATCACAAAAAAGCACCCCCACCAGGAACGAGGAACACATTTTTTCTTTAAATTATCGTCCAAATTCCAGTTTACGTCTCAAAAATGAAAAAGTTATCTAAGTCTCAGTTCAAAAACAGGTATGAATCACTCATTTTAAGTACTACATCTCTTATGAAAAATTACCAGAATTAAAATACACCCGTAATATGTTATTATTCCACAATATGCGAACGAAATGAATACAATCTATTTCGGGAGTAATCTCTTTGATTTATAGGATAACATTTGCAAACGTTCATTCATGTTGAGGGGAAACCCTAATCTGAATGTAAGATAACAATAATGAAGGTAATCATAATCAGAGGGGTCAACCGCAGGGAGGGCTTTATACTCACTATAAATACTTACCTCATAAACCCTAGTTAGGGGAAGGATTTTCTCGTACTCGCTTTATATACATACTATCTACTAGCTGTTGCCAGCGGCTTCACCCGCGAAAATTATCCCACAGGAACATAAAATCGGGATAAAAACTACTATCCTATGTGTTACTCCAGGTGATAAACAATCTGTGTACCAAATTTTAGCCAAATCCGTTCAGTGGTTTTTGCGTGAAAGAGTAACAAACATATCTATGTTTATTTATGTTGTACTAGCTGTTGCCAGCGGCTTCACCCGCTACAACTCGAAAATTATCCCACGGGAACATAAAATCGGGATAAAAGCTATCCTATGTGTTAATCCAGGTTATAAACTATCTGTGTACCAAATAGCCAAATCCGTTCGGTGGTTTTTGCGTGAAAGAGTAACAAACATCCATACATCCATACATACAAACTTTCGCCTTTATAATATTAGTAGGACTAGCGGCTCGGTACGTGCTTCGATTTTTTTTTTGCTTTTTAGCGTGGTAAAATCATCAAATGAGTCCTCCCACCCCGGGCAGGGCGGGAGGGACTGTCAGACTTCTACTGACTAAAATCTACGGTGTCCTTCAGTAGCCTGTTATGTTCCGGGGTCACGGTAAGGAAATAATCCCGCGACCCCGGAAGGCTTTGGCCCTCTGAGAGGGGTCCCCGTCATGCTGACGCTCTTTGAGGCGCGCTACGTATAAAGTGAAATCTTTCGCCGTTTATTGAATTCAGATGTTAGAAAAAAAATTATAAATGAAGAACCGCTCGACCAATTATGTGTAAACTTCAACCATCTACTAAATAGTCCGAACAAAGCCTTAACATTTGGTTTGAATAGGTGAGCCCGTTCTTGAGTTATAAAATTACAACGAAAATGGCATTGATTTTTTTTATATTTAGAAGAAGATGATATACCTACTAGGTAGGGCTGGTTGGTATTATATCTGTTGTCATAATATCTGTTATATACGAGTATGATTGAAAATACGAATATGAACAACACTAACGAAGAACCCTTTTTGAAATTGTTAAGCCGTCTGTAAATCTGATATTTTTGTTAACCTTACTTCATGTTAGTCTGTGTCTAAATATAGCGGTCTAAAAATATAAGCTCTTTTTTCATTTCAGAATATTGGAGTCTTAGATTAAAAAATGTCCAGATGGATAGTACGCCACTGAGAATTGAAGCCAAAAACACGGGGGAAAAATTTCCCGCGTCGTACGATCCATACGTCAGTCGCCTAGTAACGCTCCCCGCGTAAACTACGTCACGAGTCCGTGTTTTAATATTTTAAAATAAAAGTTTTTGCTGTGAAATGGTTTATAATAACATTCCAAAAAAAGGAATATGCCATAATATATCATTTCATTATGTTAGCATTCAATTTCAGTATGCATTTTTTTATTTCCGCATTTTAAATACGTAAACAAAGAAGTGAACAATTTGACACTGTGACGGACGCCACAACTGTTGAGGGTTGCCATGGGCATAAAGTTTTTTACCGATTATTTGTAACTTTAAAGACTTGAAAAAAAAGAAACGAGTTATGAAAAAAAGAGTTTTTTTCGAAAGATATTTTTTTATGAGTGTAACCGCGTTAGCTAAATTACTGAATTCAGAACGCTCTGTCCATTGTCTCAAAGTCTAATAAGTTAGACTCAAATAAGAACTCAGATTCAGATTAAGAGTCGAATTAAAAGTCATACTCGGGGTCAAATACAGAGTCAGACTCGGTAAGACTCAGTCAGACTCTTTCAGATTCGGTCAAAATCGGTCAGAATCTGTCAGACTTGGTCAAATTCGGTCAGATTCAGTCAGACTCGGTCGGACTCTGTCAGACTCGGTCAGACACTGTCAGACTCGGTCAGTCTCGGTTAGTCTCTGTCAGACTCGGTCAGACTTTGTTAAATACTGTCAGACTCGGTCAGACACTGTCAGACTCGGTCAGATTCTGCCAGACTCGGTCACTCTCGGTTAGTCTCTGTCAGACTCGGTCAGACTTTGTCAAATACTGTCAGACTCGGTCAGACACTGTCAGACTCGGTCAGTCTCGGTTAGTGTCTGTCAGACTCGGTCAGACTGTCAAATACTGTCAGACTCGGTCAGACACTGTCAGACTCGGTCAGATTCTGTCAGACTCGGTCAGTCTCGGTTAGTGTCTGTCAGACTCGGTCAGACTGTCAAATACTGTCAGACTCGGTCAGACACTGTCAGACTCTGTCAGACTCGGTCAGTCTCGGTTAGTGTCTGTCAGACTCGGTCAGACTGTCAGACTCGGTCAGACACTGTCAGACTCGGTCAGATTCTGTCAGACTCGGTCAGATTCTGTCAGACTCGGTCAGTCTCGGTTAGTTTCTGTCAGACACGGTCAGACTGTCAGACTCAGTCAGACTCTGCCAGACTATAATGTAGTAGGTACTTACATTATAATATGAAATGAATCGCTAAATGTGTTGCGGTGTTCCTAAGCGGTAAAGTTGCTCATGACAAATTACACAAAATAAAGAAATAATGTTAAAACTCATCAACCGTAATGATAAAAATCATGTCATTACTGTTCGTAAAATACTAAAAATCTCCCACATTTTAAGGGTAATCTCCGCCACTGGTATTACACGTACATTGCACACAAACGCAAATCCGATACGTAATACACTCCGGGGCGGGGCGCTCACTCACACATATTTAAAAAAGTCACTTCACCTATAGCGTTTCGTTTTGTTTCGAACACGGAATCTGGACATTCTTTAATCTAAGATTGGAGTCTAGACTTATCTTAATCGTTGCCGATTCTTGGAAATTCTCTTGTACTAGGAGTCCAGTAACTTTTAACATCAGTGCTTGCGCCAAATTCAGTAGTGCTGAATTTAAACGACAATATTTAACGAATAGCACAAAAAATATGAACTACCATACTTTTAAAAACCGGCCAAGTGCGTGTCGGGCCACGCACAGTGTAGGGTTCCGTAGTTGCCCATCAAAATACTTATGCGAACTAACTAAACTGATTCGCTGAATTTAATTTTAAAAAGAAGAATTTTCAAAATCGGTCCAGGAGTCTTTGAGAAATCAGGGAAAATACATAAGAAAAATGATTACGACGAATTTATAACCTCCTCCTTTTTTTGAAGTTAGTTAAAAATAGTTGACGATAAAAACCTACCTATCCCCAAAAAACATACCTATAAAAGCTGTAAAAATAAAGTTGACAAACTTATATTTGCAGTTGTCTCCGATACATTTTGTTTAGGAAAATATGATATCAAGTACATTTTATAAGTTGGTCGACTATTACTCGTAAAGTTGTAAAGCCTACTTAGTCATGATAATTTTCTTTTAAACTTCGTTATATATACTACTATTGTGATTTTTTTCACACCCCCAAACATAATCGTTTAGCTGGTAGAGAGGGGGGACACTCGAATCGAGCTAAATTTAGCACTTTAAAGCTTAATACTTCACAAACGAATTTTTTTATCAAAAAATGGTTAATGGAAACTATCATTATTTTTTAAAGGCCTATTTAATGATACCCCACACTAAGGGGTACGCGAGAAAAAAAAATCCTCACTTTACGTGTAAGTACTGGAGGTACCCTAAAAAAAAATATTTTACGAGATTTTATTTTACCACTTTTTCGGCACAACAAATCCGTATATTTACACCAAATTACAGCTTTCTAGTACTGTGCGTCTCTGAGCTAAACTGCGGACAGACGGACGGACGGACGGACGGACATGGCGAAACTATAAGGGTTCCTTGTTGACTACGGATCCCTAAAAACAAATAAAAACAATGTTCAGGTATTAATTTAGGTTATTCTAGTGTTATTGAAGCATAGTTTTCACTCTAGTGTTGTTTCTGTATCATTTCTATCACAACAAACTCAAAAACACAAAAAACAAAGTTGAAATTCTTGACCACGTAAAAAACGGGAATAAAAAGAACGAAACAAGAAAATAATTCTAATAGAAATCCAGAAATGCATAGGTACAAAATGATCAAGGTGTGGCCGTGGTCGCACCCACTATAAACTATACAGTATCATGTCTGGATGTTTCCCTGGCACCCACATAATAATAAGTAGATAATATACTCGTATACATACACACTGACGCCTATGTAACACTGGCCATTATTACAATTTTATTAACACCTCATTCATAAAATCGGTTCAGTACTTTAGGCTCTTCGGTGGAACATACGAATTTGCATAGACTAGGCTGCCAATATTATTACCCTTCCTTTTGGCTTCGCTACAGTCGGTAGAAAATGAAGAAGCCACCTCTAAGCCTAACATTTTTTTCGTACGAGAACTTTAAAACTCTCAACATGTAGCTTCACGAATTACGAGTAGTTCACGTATTTAACTGTCTAGTAAAATATGTCAGCATTAACTTCCACTGTGTTTCTTTACCTTGTAACGTAAATCGGTTCAGTACTTTAGGCTCTTCGGTGGAACATACGAATTTGCATAGACTAGGCTGCCAATATTATTACCCTTCCTTTTGGCTTCGCTACAGTCGGTAGAAAATGAAGAAGCCACCTCTAAGCCTAACATTTTTTTCGTGCGAGAACTTTAAAACTCTCAACATGTAGCTTCACGAATTACGAGTAGTTCACGTATTTAACTGTCTAGTTAAATATGTCAGCATTAACTTCCACTGTGTTTCTTTACCTTCTAACGTAAGCGTATACGTCATACTATGCTGACGTAAGATGCGCCCCACCGGTAATAATCAAGGTGACAAGAGAAAAAGGCGTAAAGTTTCCACCATTGTGAAAAAATCCCCACCTATTTAGGTATATACGTACTACGGTTATGTATAGCAGTGAAAAGGAATTTCTTTTCAGTCCCTCAGAACAATTGCTCTGCAGGACTTAAGGGATAAAAGGGTCAGGGCACTCGAAATCCAAGCCATTTCGTCCCCTACTTATTGAAACATCCAACAGAATTACTGTTGTATTTCGAAGAAGAATAGACAGATTTTTAGAGCTTGTTTCCACTTGTTTCCTTTTTTTGTACATTAAACTACCCAACGGAGATAGAGTGATACAAGAGGAAGGTTTATTCATCAATACAACGTGAATAAGATAGTTAAGATTGCTCCCGAGCGAAGCCGGGGCTGGTCGCTAATTATGTAAAAAAATACATGTAACTAGATGTATTGTGTAGTTCATTCCTTATGTAATCTATTCAACATTATTTTTAGTATATACGAAACCCGATACAGGCTTGTGTAGTATTTTTGCATAAAGAATCTATCCTACCATGGAAAATCACAAAGTTTTAAATGATTGTTTTGACACCTGGTTGTCCGTTCAAAAACATGCCCATTTCGTGGCGGGTCGCGGAACGCCTGCACAACCACGTCTCCAGTGCCATAGACTCATTGAATTGTTTGGCAATAGGTAGCTAACCGTAAGGTGATAGTATTATAATTAACTGGTGACAAAATTTAATAAAAATATTTTATAACATGGTGTAAAAAATATTGGGTTCGAATCAATTACTGATTTTGAACAAACTATATTCAGGTTTCACATATACTATAAATTATGTTGTTCACGTATAATCTGTTATTGTTGATAATTAATTCAATTTCCCTTAACTTTTGAAGCGGATAGTTACTTTGAAAACTATTTCAATCACTCGGAACAATTTATCTCCTCATTATTTCACTCATCTCCTTCAGTACACTTGATCACACAAACTAGTACTGGCACTCCTTCACACAATTGTGAGCCGTTCTTAGTATTTCCCCGTAATTTGGTTGTTTTGTACTTGTTACTGAATATTATTTTCTCGCTTTGGAACAAAAGATGTAATTATTCTGACAACTGTTACTGACATTTTCTGGATACTACGCAATATAGATCTTTAGTATTTGATGGCGGTTATTTCTTACAAAAAGGAAAAAGAAACAGGTCCGTTAAAAGGTGGGAAGACGACAGCGTCAAAACTGCTCGAAACTTCAGGGCCAGGACAACTAGATTTCGCGATGTATGAAAACATTTGGGAGAAGGCTTTTACCGCATTAGGCAGTCCTTACACAGAATGAAGACAGACAACGTTAATACTAACACACAATACTAATAAATAGATTATTTAATTCACTTCATTACTAACACATACACAATCATTGTCTAATAGCGAAATATATTTTTAAACATTACGGAAATAAGGAATAAATAAAAGCTTCTTTATTCATTTTTATTTCTTACATAAAATGTTAAAATAAAAATGTCCAATATACTAAGTAACCTTACAAGTTTACAACGTTTAGTACACTAGCTAAAATATGAGGGACGTAGACTCGATCTCCTTGCAAATTTCACATGTGTTTGCCTTTCACAACTTGTTCCAAGTCTTGACGTTTACGTGCGTGATCGCTGTCGATAAGCGTCCCTCCCTATGAAACAGGAAAATGTAGTGTGATGATGTGTCAAATTTCCTTTATATCCCTCAAAAAGGTCAGTGACAGATTTTCGTAGCACTTTCGTAGCCGCGTAGCATGTGTCTACGAAAATTATCAAGAGAACAAAAAAAAAAAAATTGTTTTTCATTTCTCATACTCGGAAAGTAGTTTTTTTTTTATATTAAACGCATTAACGCATGCGTAGCGAATTTCAAAGATTTTCTTTGGAAAGGAAAAATTCGATCCGCGGGCAGGATTCGAACCCACGACCTTCGGATTCAGTACATCCGACGCTCATTTATGTATGGTTGACGTCATCTGTTACAACATTGATTTAACTGTAATGTTAACATGTTGGTTGTAGTAGTTCTAATACTCTACAATAGATGGCGCTGAACGTCACCATGAGACGTTAGATATGGAAGGACAAATTCGCCGCGGCAGATAAGATCCTCGGTGGCTCGGTTGGAAATGAGCGTCGGATGTACTGAATCCGAAGGTCGTGGGTTCGAATCCTGCCCGCGGATCGAATTTTTCCTTTCCAAAGAAAATCTTCGGAAAGTAGTGTTTGTTTGATCAGAGCAGCGGGTCGAAAACGATGCTTCCCTCCCTTGGGCGGGAAAGACTCATAGTAATTGCTTCCCTCCCTAGGGCGGGAATGAATTTTAAAAATAGAACTAAAATTGGTTGTTAGTCGGCTATATATATATTTTTTTTTAATAATTAAGAAAAATATCGATTAAAAAAAATGCTGCGGTCTTGTGAGTGTATACGGCCAATGTGAATTAAAAAAAAAACATATTATAGTGGGATGGCCCGCGGCGGTGACGCGGGCGGTGTGTTCCATATTTGAAATTTAAATTAAAAAGACTATTAAATAGGTACTGCTCGTGTTATTACTATCAATAAATATAGAAAAACTACTATTTTTTACTTTCCTTATATTTGAAATGAAAAGTAGAGTGTTTAACACGGGTGAAAGTCATCAATTCCCACTCGGACTATAGCCGCCCTCGCTTCGCTCGTGCGTCTAAATACCTCGTATGGGAATTGATTCCTTTCCACCCTTGTATAACAATCTACTATTTTTTACTTTTGTTAGACTAATGTGTCAAACATCTCTTTTGTCCCTCAAAATGTGACCCTTTTGTGAATGGGACACGACGTAGCAATGTAGCGTCGCGCGTCGTAGCCGCGTAGCACGGATATAGTAAAATATTGAATAAAATTTTGTAGCTTCTATTATTTTAGTGTTGAAGAGGGGCTTGTAACTAAATAAAAACACCCGCACTTGTCAATATTCAAGGTCCTGGATTTGCTACCGAGGTCTGTCCGCAAATGGTTGACCGTGCGTTAATATACCAAGTACCGATCTTAATGTTTTCTGAAACAGAAAGGTTCCATATCACGTTGGGCAGTTGGTCCCAGCTGTCATTCGTAAATCTTGACGGTACAGATAGATAGAGAGATACCCGAAATTCTTATTTTTTTATTATTATATCAGCCTGCACTGTCCCACTGCTGGGCAAAGGCCTCCCTCCATTCCTTCCAACGTTCGCGACTTTGCGCCACCTCTTTCCAATTCTTAAGGAAGACATCCAGCTCGTCCCGCCATCTTCTTCGCGGTCTACCGCGGCCTCGCGTCGCTGTTTCAGGGCACCAATCATTAGCTTTGCGTGCCCACATCTCGCTCGGCATGCGGCAGACATGTCCTGCCCAGTCCCATTTAAGTTGGAAATTCTAACAATCAGATTTTCCTAGCGGTGTCGTTTTTCCCAGTAGTCTTTCGGTGTAAAATACTGGAATTAAATTGGCTCAACACATTCGAGAAAAAACTAGTAAACATACCGTTTTCCAGGGTACGGATTAAATATTTGTGTTGCGTCACATTTCCTTTATATGCAGTCGGTATAAGGTCAGTTAAGAATTGGCGTAGCAGCGTAGCATCGTAGCCGCGTAGCATGCATCTACGATAAAGACAATTCGTAATTTCTGTGGGGTTTTAGCTCCAATCATTAAATTATTTTCTGCTGATTGAATTTTCTGCTTTCTCCATTTGACCCTTGGGCATATGGAGAAAGTAGAAATGTGAGAAATAGTTAGTCGGTTGAAAATAAAAACGAGTCTACGAACAATTTCGGCTTCACTGTCCAATGGGGGTTGAACGTGGAATAAAAAACATACAAAAATAAAATTCCACTTTCAACCCTCAGGGGTTGAATGTGGAAACGTTTAGGGGTCGAACGCGGAAGAGGGTAGAAAATATTGGGGGTTGAACGCGGAATAAACCGTTTATACAATTAGAGACGGTACGGTTTCATTTTGAAACGTTAAGAATTGTCATTATATTGGATTTCATTGTTCATGACGGGCTCTGTAAATCATTTCAATGATTTATGGAGTTAAAAAACTTTTAATAACTTCTAAAACGCTTTGCAAGAGATGAAAAGATTATCACTGGATAACACGAATATTAATTGGTAGTCAAGATACGGATGAGTAACCATTTGGGCTTTATTAGAGTCCTTCAATTTATTCGTCTAAGTATTTACATAGTATGAATAGGAAATCAATATCTTGGACTAAACGAACGACTAAATCAGAGGACCCCAATCAGTCTCAATTTATCACCGTCTCTATGCCATTGTACACAAAATAATTTTATAGAGCAGTAACCGAATTTCATGAAGTTAAGGATTTAATCCGAACTAAAAATTCGAAAGGTTATTTAATTTTTGATGTACCTTTTGAGGTTTTAAGATGTACGCATTAAGGCACATATTATGTACGCTTTTGGAGTAAATATATGTGCCTTATAAAGTAAATATAGGTTCAAGCATCATTCAAAAAATAAAAATAGTATTTTACTAAAAACACGTTAGTAGTAAACTTTTAGAGTAACCTCACCAACGGGAACTTGGGGCTACCATAGTCCATTTAGCAATGAGCCCGCTTTCTTGCGCCTTATAGCAGCGGTCTACTAGAGAAGACTTGCCGCTTGCGGCCCGTAATAATTGTTTTATCAATTGAAGATTTAAAAGATTAAAGAAATTACCTCTATAGGTACTTATTCAATTGTTGTTATTTCGGCCCACTGTTATTTGATTTGCCACTTTGTGGCCCTTGCTTACCAAAATGCGTTTTTATTATTGGATACGGATCCAATTGAAAAATGCATTTTGGTACTGTAGAGAGCACTGTAGGCCTTTTGAGAGTAACCTTACTTAACGATTATTTATTGTATTAAAGGTGAACCAAAATAACTCTAGACAGATAAAGTTAGTACGATGTCACATTTATATTAATTAAAACGTTAAAGCAGAATCCTCTGGGATTACTACGAAGCTTGCTAGTGTTGTGTGAGTTATTATTAAGTTTCAACTTAAATTATTACTTATGTGCGGTTATAACTGTAAAAATACCAACAATATATGAAATTATCAATTGCAGGATATTTTCAATTTTTTTTTATACACTTTCTTTTCTTCTTTGTTTGTTTGCCGTTTCGGTTGGATTTTTGCAACTCAAACTCAACTTCCCGATAAGCTGAAATTTTCAAGGGTAGCTTCAAATCCTATGACATGAAAATATGAAAAGATTGTATAAATGTGAATAAATTTCAACAACAAAGATAAAAAGAATAAAATAATAGATTTAAAAAATCCTCCCACGTTCTGAGTGGCCCCCTCTCTCAGCCCTGTAGGGTTATTTTCTTATTTTTGGGACATTTAAAAACGTGAGTTTTTAGATTTATAATTATTTGCTATGTGTCTGCTCTTGACCTCAGTTGTAGAACTTATCAAGAAGGAATTAAAACTCCTGCGCATCGACGGAACACATTAAAACTGCTTGGCACCGGACTCCTACAAGATGCATGCCAAAGCACTAATATTTAGCTTATATAACTAAAGATATATAAGCAAATCAAGTATCTTGATTTGGCGAGGTTGTTGATATGTGCATGTGGGATGTGGATTCAGCGATCATGGTGCCGAGAATTGTGTCCGGCTATGACTTAATTGCCAAGAGCCTCTACCAACATTTAAGGAGGCTCTCGTTAGCAGCTAGATCAAGGGCTTGAATCAGATAGTAGTTATTTTGGTCACGGCGTGTATTAGGAGATTCCTTTCTCTGGAGCCCTGACCGCCGGTAGCTCATAAAGGTTTTTTTTAGCGTGGTAAAATCATCAAATGAGTCCTCCCACCCCGGGCAGGGCGGGAGTGACTGTCAGACTTGTACTGACTAAAATCCACGGTGTCCTTCAATAGCCCTTTATGTTCTGGGGTGACGGTAATGAAATAAGTCCGTACAGGATTTTTAGAAAGTTGTGGTTATCGAGTGTCCGTTCAGGACCACGCCAGGTGGAAGGTAAGTACGCCTTGGTGACTCTCCTGTCATTCCTCACAGAGTAGAGTTACGCCACGATTGCGAAATAATTAATGACTAAAACTATATAGTTAGACCATATCCTATTGACATAGGATACTTTAAATCCCAACAAAGCAATCCTATGCCTAAGAAGCACGCAATACCTAAATAGTGTTGTTGTATAAAATAAACTAACGGTCAATGTTCATTCACACTATTTACAATAGCTATTGATACATGGCACTGGCGTCACAAGTCTATTTAAATAGGATGCTGTAGTTATTTAGCGATCAGACTGGGTTAGAGCTAGTAAATAAACTAACACGGTGAGATACAACATTGCCAGCTACGTTATTTAAACTTAAATTCAATTTGCGCTGCTCCCGCCGTCTACTTTAAACCTTATTGTGGATAGCTTTAATATTATTGCATTTAATTTACAAGTGAGGAAACTGGTCTTTTTGGAACATTATTTTGCGATGCGACGCAAGCAGATTGGACTGCTTAAGTGTGAGTCGCTGTTGTAAGAAGCTGCTTTTTCGCGTAACTTGTCCAATGCTTTTTCAATTATTCCTTAAAACAAAAATGCAGACCTGACTGAGAAAAAGTGGGATTTGAAGCTTTCTACTTCGGTGCGTGTTAGCATTTGAATAGAAATATTTGTATGATCTACGAGTGAGAGAGTTCCGGGCATAGGCATTTGTGTATGTGAGTTTATATGTTTGCGAACACATCCACGATACAGGAGAAATTTCTAGTTTGAGGCATCGAGGTAGAATACAAATAATAAACAATTGTACTGGACATATCCATATTCCATATGTCCATAATATTAGTATTGTAAAAAGTAACTCTGTCTGACCATCTTTTTATGGGACAATCTCGCCGTACAATTGTTATTTTTAGGGGCTCCCATTTCCGCATTTGGACTTTTATTCAGTCTTCTATGTGTTTAAAGTAGTTCAAAATAGTAGTTTGTTCGTGGTCCGTTATGCCTGAGGTGGGACAGTAGGCTATTTGAGCCAACCCAGCTCCTTCCAGAAGCTTCTGGGACCTTCACAGGCTTCTTGGAGCGACATCGGAGTTCCGAGGTTTTGTGCCAGTTGGTTAGCAACACCCTCGGCAGCCCCTGCACAACGGGCTGTCTGTCGCGTTGATGGTCAACAGATGTTTGTTGAGTCAGTCACCGGTGAGCATACCCACCACAAAACGTAAGTCTGTTCGTTGGAGTCTGAGAAGTCTACTGGTCAGTTGCGGTGTTAGTGTAGGTACCGCCTTTCTAGACAGTCTGCAGTCGGTTGTAGATGCCCATCAGTCATTATGTTTTGTTTGGTTTTGCAGACGTATCCATTTCCTGAGTTGACCAGATAGGATTGGCAAATGGGGTGTGAAGCCGGCCACATCCACACCCAAGCCTCTCCTTACAAGTTCGTCTGCTGTATCGTTCCCCAATAATCCACTTTGTCTTTTTATCCATTGCAAAGTGACCCTATTGCGGTTCGATTTTTTGCAATGCTAAGTGACATTCATAGATTAGGTTGGACGACATAATATTGCCGTTCAGCGCCGTAAGTACAGCCATACTATCGGAGAGAATTCTAATCTCGTAGTTAGAGATATTTGTTTCCAGGAATGCGATGGCAGTTCGGGTAATTGCTACACATTCGCATTTGAATATGGAGCTATGTACCCTTAGCGGTACAGATATTTTGATGTTGAGTTCCATCGGAGAATACACCAGCACCTGTACCGGTTTTGATTTTAGAGCCGTCCGTGTAAATACGGACTTCGTTAGCTCCTGATTGATCTCGCTCGGTCTCTGTTAGTTGAATTCGAGAGACCTTTTCGAACACGTGTGTGTTAGGTATTCTATCACACCGTACTATTCGCAAACAACTGCAAATCCTGAAAGCCAAAATCAACAGTGTGGCGATCACTAGAAAAGCGCCGAGATAATGAAGTTTGACGAATTCCCGGAGAATTAATTTAACTGTCTCGGGATCCAGCAACGGAGTTATTTAAAAAAATACGCAAGTTTAATTTTCTTGCACTTAAACAAAACACTGGGGTCAACTGGGGTCTGTTATGCATGTCACAGCCTGAGATCAACGTGTTATTTACTAGTTAGGTTATGATCGTATTGATGTAATGTTCTATCATAACTAACGCCTTTTTTTTACTATTTAATGAATCTCTAATGTCAACAGTATTGTTAATGTATCAAAACGTAGAATAGACTGTCTGTTAACCTTTAACTCCTCAACGACACACTTAAAGGAGATGACTTTGATAAATATTTTTAGTTAACGGCAGTGCATGCCTTCGAACTATTTCCGGTTTCCACGCAAGTAAAGCCAGAGGACAAAGCTCATTCATGTAAACAGTTTTAACCCGTTATTAGCTTGTAAACTTTTATGACACTTGTGGTATAAAAAGGAATTGCCTATTTTTAGCAAGTGACTGAAAGGACATCCCACATAAATGGGCAAAATTGAGTGCTCAAAAAGGCTTTGTATACATACCCAGTTACGTGGGTACAGGATTACCCGTGGAATCAAATGGGCAATAAAATTGGCACTAGTATTCGAGATTTATTTGTGTAGATACGTATATGTGAGGTATCGCCTGTACTGTGTACTGTTGATGGAAGTCAATTCTAAGGGACCAAATGACCGCAAGCCTCGTTTACTCTAAGTCCTTTTCCAGC
Source organism: Agrotis segetum (assembly GCA_036375495.1). Lineage (NCBI taxonomy): Eukaryota > Metazoa > Arthropoda > Insecta > Lepidoptera > Noctuidae > Agrotis > Agrotis segetum. The sequence continues at coordinate 415,744 of JAQSVV010000152.1, forward strand.
CTCTTGTGTATACGAACCTTGATCCTGTGTTAGTAAGGTATTACGTGTAGGATAAATTTTTAGATAAAATATAGGCACTAGGTCAATTAGATAAGGACTGCGAAAGAAATGAATAACAGAGTGAATGACGTGTACAATTGTACATCTACATAGATCGCATTATAAATTTATATTAAATAGAAAGCATTAGTACTTTTTTTTTGAATGAGTGCGTGATCACGTACGTTGTCACGTAATTTGAACGGAAAATGTTAATCAAACATTTAGCTTTTTCAAAAAAATTAAGAGTATAATTAATTATTTAATCCTGTCAAAATAGAGCACAAATTTAATCGTGTTAACCAGCACTTAACTATAATATCTGTCTACATATATTAGCCGTAGAAGTTCAACAAACTTTGTGCATCGTAATTGAAATGCAAATCATTGCGTTTACAAATGTTGAGGTGTGAACAAACAGTGCCCCAGAGACAGAACATTTATCATAATCCAAGCATTACTCAACCATAACATGTTGGAACAAACTTTTCATTCGATACGTGCACTGATAACATATCACGTGTCTGCCAAAATTAATTTGCTTATCATCTGAAATTAAATATTTATGCTTACTTAAGCGCGTTATTAGATACGTATATCTACTATGTACATATTGGGCTCGCAATCGTCCATATGTCGCATTTAGTTTGCATCATATGCTATTAAATTTTTACTTACCGTGGGAAATTGACGACGCTAAACATTTGTTGAAGGTATATTATTTAAAATGTAGTAAATAGGTAAAGTTATTTTAAATAATATGTAATACGTATACTACTATAGTACTATGTAGTCTTATCATTCGATATACTTATTCACACAATAGAGGAGAAAAAATCGTAAAATTAATATGAAAATACAAAATGACCAAATTTAGTCCAAAATGACTTACATTCACATAACTATTGCCGTACTGCTACGGTAATTAATATTCAATTTTTATTACCTGCAAGTGTTACGTAGATATTAGATAATATTACAAAGACCTGCCTAGCACGTAAAATTGGAAGAAAAATACATTATTTCCTAATTCTGTCGGTTGTCAAAGGAACACCTTCGTCGATACTGAAATATGGACATTCGGAATTGACTGTGTCAATTTGCAATTAGGCTGCGGAAGTCGAATGCCAGTCGCCTTATGGCGGGAACTATTTTTTCCCACGTTTTTATACACTCACTTTTCTTTGACAAGCACTTTCATTCGTGATTTTTTTACTATTCACAAAGTGATATCGCGGACATAAATATAAACAGTAATACAAAGTCTACCAGTAGAAACAGGATTTGTATATTTCACCAAATCTGATAAAAATTCTAGATACTATTAACTTTTTAATGGAATTTAAATACGATGCAAATACGCTGAACTTCGAAACCACAGCCGTTTTAATGTTTTTCTATGTATTTTGGGTTTAGCTGCCAATATTCAGTTTGAAATATACATAGTTTTTTACCCGATAAACCAGGGGCTGGTAGTTAGGAGTAGGTAGGTACACGCAATGATCGGACTTGTCCTCTGAAATTATACGAATCAGATAAAACAGCCATGAACATGTTCTAACTCAAGCGAACATTTCTTATTTTATTTCTTCCTCCGACCAATTTCGGATCACAAATGAATTATGGAAAAACAACGTACATTATCATAATTTATTGGCATCAATGTTGTTTCAGTACTGTTTAGTTTTTCAGAATATTACATGAGATGCAGATGAAGAATACTATACACCGTATAACGTTAATAGCGCAAAACCTCTCGTGGGGTAACTCAGCCCACGTTACTGAACAATGTTTGATCAAAATCTTTTGCCTTCAACCTTCAACTACTGAGATAAGGTTGAATATCTATTGAAGAACTTTTTCAACAACAACAACAGATTATTAGGTATGTTGATGTGCTGGCCTCTGTACATGAAGATAGAGAAAATATAACAACGTTTTTCGTCTCAAACGACAGCTCATTATAACTAGTAATATTCCTATTCGTAATAGTTAATCTTTTAAAATGTGAAAAATAAAAACTTAAATAAAAAAAACTGAACCCCAACAAATAATTAAATGTATACATATTAATGTCAGGGTAAGTTGTTGTCATATTCATTTGTACCATCTTCTATTAAAATCATTTGATGGTCTGTACCTACACTTTACCCTTGAAACCCCGTACAATTAATGGACGGCATGATCTTAAATTAATGGGGCTATCATGAAATGAACAATTTTGTCAGCTGAATTAAAGAGAGGCAAAGTTCAAAGAAACTGAGTAAAAATACTTTATAGGTACCTACTATCATAGCTTATTATTTAAAATATCAGTTTTGAACACTTAAATCAGAGGTCAGAGGTCCCGCTTAATAGTATTTTTGTGTTAAGGCGGATTATGTTTATTTAATTTGAACATTTAACTTTGGAGACACGGGCAGAAGATACTCGTTCTCCTTTACTTTGAAGAGAATCTTAATAACGATGAGGCGAGGTAATATAAATCGCATTCAGGAAATCAGATAATATTAAATCAATAAACATTATAAGGTATCTGTACACACTTTACCCAGTTGAATTTGTTGTGGACATGTGTTAAACAATAACATAATATATTTATCCTATAATAAAAATTATTATAGAATTATAATAAATATAAAATTATTATAAAATTATTATATTGTTTATTCCTGAAGCTTATAAATATAAGGTTCAGGAATAAACAATTTCCACACATAAATTCCTCTTTTATCATCTAGACGAAACTTCAAATAAATTATGTTGAAATCATGTTCGAGGCAAGACATTTCACAAGATCTATTTTGATTTTCGCTGTCGTATCAATTTCTGACTTTTTATTCCAATATTTCTTTATTGGACGCTTTACTAGCTGCTATGAAATTATTATGACGGGCGTTCGACGTCTTATGGTCGTTCAATGTCGGACGCTTGAGGCTAGTATTATTATAGAGTCGGGCCAATGGAAATGTGGAAATCTCGAGACAGCTGAATGGCAATATAAAAACATGAGATTTTACAATCTCTAGACTTTACAGACATTTATTTGTATACCACTTTTCTAGAAGTACTTTGTTAATTCAAGGTATGAACCTTATATTTCATAAAAAAATATTCATTTTATTATTTCCATTGGAAATTGTTATTGATTTGATACTAATTCCAAAGTTTTTTAGTTGCCCATTCCAAAGCGTAAATTTCCATTAGTGAGGAACTCCACGGACACTCTTTTACATCTAGATAAAGTAACTTAATTATCCCTTACAAATCCACAATACCGATAAATCCCTACAGCGTATCTTTACCCCATTCGTAACATATTTTCTGTAAGCGACTGAATGTAGCAGCCCTTTCTGGGTCAACAGAGTTTAATCTGCGATTATTTAAGCTCCATTTAACCTCTACCACAATAAAAATAGATAAAGAAATGGAAGAACCAATGAATAGAAATTCGTATCCGTATATCGTTCAGAAATGCTATTGAATAGAAGATTTTTTGGAAGGATTTTTTGGATATATTATTATAACGAAATTAAAATATCTCAATAGATGTTTTAATTTCGTTATCTTATTTTAAAAATATTCATCAAAGTGTGGTTGCACAAAAAATATTGTTTATGAAGTCTGTCTCTTAAACTAGGATTTTTTATTTAGTCTTAAAAATAAGGATTTCATAAAAGTAATCTTAACATAATTTTAAAATAGTGATAATTTATCGATGTATCATTTTAAATATCACAACTATTGTATAGTAATTTCCCAAAATAAGCAGAAAATAATATACCCATTGGTACGTCATTCGCTAAATGAACGATTAACTGATAGGTAAGAAGTTAAACGTAGCCGATTCACTTTCCATCTTTCGCTCAACCCTGAAGTAAACAAATAGAGTAAAAATAGACTTATATCTATAGCCTCGCACCCAGAGTTCATGCAGGTATTTATTGTAACAAACACATGCGTAGATTGTAAATATTATATATCTACATTACATCTTTTATGTAGGATGTGTCTACGATTCGATAATATACATGCTGTCAGAACAGGAGTGAATACAAATTTTTGTTTACATGATCAAACTAACGTCTTGTTTTGTATCACCTTATGAATCAAAGCGCAAGCATGCATGACTTTATTTGTCGGACATTTTGACGTTCGGTACTTCATACATAATTCACCCTTATTTGCTTATTCAAGCACTTTATTCTCTTTGTCAAACAAGAACACCATTTAGTAAAGTAGTTGCACGTAAGTGATACTTTGTTTTTGCAAAATAAAGTGAAGTCAATATGCAGAGTGTGTTAATACTAGATCAATAACCTTAGCTTTAGAAACATAATATTTGGTTGTGACTATGTTATTAACGTATATTAGACAACCTTATAGTGTCCTTACATTTAGAAATACATACTTACGTAATAAATTGTCCATGTCGTGTTATAAACTGCCGTCTAACGTCTAACATTTTACTGGCCACAAGATGCCTCTCGCTGAAAGAAAGTTTTGTGGAAAGTGCGTCTCACACTAAACAGCTTACTCCACATTCAACACTCTAGAGAAAGTACAGCAACTGTAGCATTATTATTTTCTTTTTACCGTACTTAACTACCATATTCCATAACAACCTTAAAATGAAAGTTAGTGCATAATATTTCACAACTGTATTTTGGTTACTTCCAAGTTTAAAAACTCCACAATATTTACAATCCTCGAAAAACTAAAAATAGAATAAATCAATAATATTCTATACTTAATAGACTGACTTCACCGGACCTGGTTTCGTCATTTGCTCTCATCCAGGCGCTTCATTTACCTTCATCAATAACTTGTCAAACTTGAAAACTCCATTAAAATATTTTACCTACGTAATTTTTTTATTTGGTAATTTTAGGCGATTGAGTTTTGGAGAGTCAAGCTTGGAATAAATATTGACAAATTTTATCGTTTGATTAAAACAGTGTCCCGCCCCTAAAGATGCTAAGTATCCTATTACTAAGCATCATCATGTAACTACATGGCATTTATTAAACCATGTGATGATGTGACATGCCTAACATTTGAAATTTCCAAAGGCTGAGTGTCCTTCACGGTGAATTTAAAAAAGACTTGAGAGGTGTCAAGGGACACCCGGTGGAACGAAGTTAACAAAAATAATCGTCGCAACACCACACTGTTCAATGCGAAATAGAAAGATGAAACGAAAATATCTGGCTTGCTTTCTATAAGAGAGAGAGACAGAGAAACATGTGCACGCCGCAATACGACAGGAGTCACGAGGAACGGGGGTTGAGTGAGGGATACGGGGTGCGGGGTGCAGGCGCGAGGTGCGGGGCGAGGCAAAAAAGTGTCGCGCCAACTTTTCGTAAGAATTTTTTTCCGTTTAGCCCCCTTTCACAACGCGCGATAAGGAACTTCGTTCCAACAGTATATAACTAAAAGAATTAAACATAACTGAAATACTCTTAATGGTAAGAAACCGTAGGGAGTACTAATAGTACGTGGTTTCATCTTACTTTACGGCTGTAGAGTAAGATGAAAACTTAGTAGCTTCATATTAAAGCAAGTTTCTGTTATTCGTGGAAGAAACCTAAGCTAGTGCTTCTAGTTGTAAGTGTGTCCTTAAAGGTATATTGCAATTTCCTCTGGACAATATTGCTGGTATTGGTTTTATGAAAGCTTTGCCCTGAACCTTGAAGTAATATGGGGAAAGGTGCGCCAATGTACATGTGGTGATAAATAATCTCATACAGCTTTTAATCGTTCAAAAATGTCGAAAAACACGTTTTATCAGAATTTTGTTTCAAATGATTCTGTTAAGCTCGTACATATCGTAATTAAACATTATAATATTTAAAAAAAAAAACATTTTCATCTACGTCGCGTCGTATCAAATTAGGCATTGTCTATAAGCTTTAAATTTTTTGTTTTTATTTTTGACTGAAGTGTGAGTTAGATGAGTTTAACAACAACATTTCCACCAAACATCCCCACATCCAAGATAACTGAATTCGATTCTCCAGTATTACCAAATCCCGTTTCATAGTGAATTTCCGTAGAGAATTTTCTTTGCAAAGATTTATTCCTGCTTCGATACGAATTCTCTACACGCAAATAAATAGATTTTCTTTCAATCTTCTACAGCTTGAAAACCTTGTGGAAAAAAGACCTTCTAAAAGGAAAGAGCTTTGGACAATCACGTTACTTGAGACACAAACACAGTAAATCATATAATATAATGACAAGATAATAATACTGTGACCCATGTTTTCATAAGGTCAATAAACCGATGACCAAGCGGGAAATGTGCTAATGGGAAGTAAAAGTAATAAAGCGATTGTTAACGCCCATATACATTTATACGAACGAATAGGACAAGTGAACTGAAACAGCAATTTTACAACATCCTGTATTTGTTCACTCTGGATTGCAGATCCTGCTTTATCTTTTTCTCAGAATTAGAATAAAATGAAAGATTTAATTGAGATGAAAATAAAGACTTCTTTGTATTATTTTGTGAAAATGTTGGTCAAAATGGGCCTCCTATCAACAAAATGGTGAAGTAACGGAGAGTTTTTAAAGAGATATAAAATTTTAATAGCCATTAACAAGTTTCTTGTGACTAAATTTATTAAAGGATTATTCTATGGCACAAAATTTGCTTCAACAAAGTCTAATTGTATTACCTAATCTCAAAGAGACTTTTAGAGATTTACGATTTCCATTATACATTCCAAGTATGTTATGTTTTCAAAATAAATAAAATAAAAAGACTTCATCTTTTAATTACAATGAATATTAAAAAAGTTCAGATGAAAAAGGTCTCACTTTCAAATCTGTGCGAAAAATGTATGAAACTTTGATGACATGCTTTATGCAAAAGGGGATTTTCGGTTGCTCTCAGTGCACGTGCATATTTCCATATTAGCATCCCTTTGAGCACGGCAGCAAACGCAAAAGCTTAAAAACGAAATGATCTCTTTTGAGCTCCTCTTTCGAGCTGTGTACACTTTGAAGCAATTTGGGTGAGTGTCGGCGACGAGGCACGCAGAAAATAAGTCTGTGTCTGCACAGTCTATTATTACACCGCTAGATAACAGTAGCAATTACGTAAAAGAATTTCTCAAGTTTAATCAAAAGAAATTGCATTCGCATCTAGGTGAACTCGGGGATAAAAGTTACAGAAAGATAGTTTTATTAAACTCGTTTATTGAAGACGTTTGAGACTAGGAGGTAGGTACCACCACCTACAGCGTGCGTCATCAATGTTCCATTCTGTAATAAATTTTGTGATAGGGTAGTAGTTTCTAGTTTTAATTATACTGCCAACGCCGTCAGAGTGTTTCAGTCTGTTAGAGCTCTTGTACATAACTGTTCTAGTTTATAGTAGTTCAGAACTATTTTTAATTACTTTTCAATTGTGAATTGTTTACCGTATCTATATTTCATTGATGAACTATCAATTATTAGAGCACTCAGAATCTTAAAGAATTGTTTTCTCTATGTGGGTATAATTAAAAATCTTTCACAGTATGGCGGTAAATGATTTGAAAAGTTCAGACAATTGTTTTTTTTTTTTTGTTATTTGTCAGGATAAGGTTCTAAGCAATCGACCGGAGACGTCGAAAATTAGGGGTATTCCCATCTGAGCAACTATTTCCTACTAATACTAAAAATGCTGCTATGAAAATAGTTGCTAATTAACCGTTCGCCGGGTTGCTAGTAAACGATATGTTTACGTACTAAATTTTCCTCAATATCTTCTTGTAAAAAAAAGCCTGTGTAAAATAAAATGAATTTTCAGTATGAACGTGAGCAGCTTATAAAGCTGGTAAAGGTACGTAATTATAGTAAAGGCGGATAATTAAAACGCGAATGCAATTAGCTTACGATCCCGAGTGTTTTATTTTTACTCTTAGAGCGCCTTCACACTAGCGTTTTTCTAGTTCGTTAAACGTACTCAAAGCGTCATACGCATTCAAACGTTGTTGCGGCTATTCCTCTGAAGTCAATTTCACGCGCGTCAAATTTGCGCTAATGTGACGCAGACGTCACACGGAATACGGAAACGGAACGGCGTATGTACGCCTACGCTGGACAAACACTAGTGTAGAGGTGCTCTTAGCAAAAATTAGTTACCAGTTGTTCAAGATTCTGTATGTAACACAAAGGGCGGATTATACCAATTAAACTGAACATAATTAATCTGTAAGGTGTTTAAGAGCTAACAGTACCTATGAATATTTGCTATTAAACGCGGTTCAAAATTATGTGCTAATAGTGTACAGCAAGCGTATGTGCATTCAATTTCACCAGAGAGATGAAATTTTGCCCATATGGAATGTGTGCATTTGATTTTGCAACACTTCCGACACTCATACTTTTGATGTAGAATAAAATTGTAGATGTAGCGTGTGTTCGTGATTGAAACGTATTTTCAGAGGCTAGAAGAGGGATTTAGTTTTCTTGAACTGCATCCGCAATGCACTTAGGGGATTCGTTGATATTCGTATGTAGATGGTAACCTGAATTTATGATAGTACTAACCTGCGTAAAATCGATAATTATCTCCAGGAAGGGGTCGTGGGACTCATCGAATTACCGTGACCCTGAAACGTAAAGGGCTATTAAAGGATACCGTGGAATTTAGTCAGTACAAAGTCTGACGATCCCGCCCTGCCCTGATCCGATCCTGCCCTGGGTGGGAGGAATCATTTGATGATTTTAACTCGTAAGAAAAAAAAAACGTAACGTTATTACGTCACTTTTTTTTTCTTAAGAACGTTACGGAGGTCGATTCTGTTTTTAAATTTTAATTCCTTTATGTTGCTTTTCCAATCATAAAATTATACGGCGACATCTAACTAATATCAATTAGTAATCACAGGCAATTTATGATGTCGTCTAAAAATAACATTTTATTATCTTTGTCAACAAAATATAATCCATTTATATACAACATGTAACTTAATTAACGCACACCCTCAGACACCCCAATTAGAATATTATGTTATAATCATACTACATATATTGAATTTTTAATTTAACATGTAAATGCATGGTTATATAACTAAATTAGTTATTTTGCAGTTAGGTTTATTCTTCTTTTTTTTGTATTGAATGACGGAATTTGTATTAAAACAAATAAAATTGCACTTTTAAGTCTTGTTGCCTTGATTTACGGTCTATCTTAGTTTGTTTTGACTGTACAGAGGTCTAGGGGGAATTTCCGTAGTTTAAGTTATTTTTGAAAAAAAAAATTACCTATATTAAAAATGCTAGAAATCGATTCAGTAAACGATTCTGAACAAACTAATTTCAGGATGTGCGTTAATTATGTTACATGTTGTATAATAGATCTTGAAAATCTCATTTCCCACGTTGATATCACTGAAACATTACCTTAATAAACCATCGAAGATGTTCTGTAGAAGGTTAAATCGATTTAGTGAAGTGTTCAATGTTCCTGAATGCTGTGCGGTTGTCGTGTAGCCAAGCCACAGCCTGGGGCGTCACAAATGCAATTATCTGAGCACTTTGTCTTAGGCGCGTCTGTAAGTGTCTATTAGCAAGAGAATTGAAATGAATGCGACGCTCTCAATGTTATTGGTTTTGGGAATAACAAATGTGCTGCAATAGAATGGTATTATTTTGAAATGCGGAGAACTGCTTTCAGAGATTCGAATCAGAGGTCTGCAACTTCAGTGTGGGATACACTATCATAATCATAACGCCTAACATAATAATAGTATTGACATGTTTGTTAATTATTTGTAGACGCAGTGTTTGAGAATCAAATGTTAGGTACGGAGTTGCCGATAATTTGCGTGAAAGTTTTATTGAAAATAATAATCCTTCAAAATCAAAATCTTTCATTCTGATAGAAAATGTTGTACGGAATTTGACCATTTTAGACCTTTTTAACTTGATAAGTACTCAACATTTCTGAATCAGTTAATGAGAGCTGAAAGTTTTCACAAATTATTAAATCAAGAGTATCGTTAATACCCCTGGCCCTATAGCCAAATGGCAAGCGACATTCGCTAACGTTCAGCAGTCGCTAATACATTTTCAATTTTATACCCCATTGCATGAAGTCGAAAATCTGTCAAAGTTTAAAGATCGTTTTCTTTTGTTTCGTTCGCTATCGCTCAGCAGTCTTTACTAGATTTTCAACTTTATGTGATGGGGTATAAAGTTGAAAATGAATTAGCGACTGCTGAACGTTAACGATTGTCGCTTGCCGTTTGACTACAGGCTGAAAGATTCTAAAAATCTTGGCGATAAAATAACGAAGTTTTAGTTTTTGATTTAAAATGTACTTGGAATTAACTAACCTCATTTCTCCTGTCAATATGATCAAACTTGAGCAGAAATATCGCCCCTGTTATTGAATGCTTCAATAAACTTGAAGTAACTGGTAGTAACTTTTATGAACCTCCTCTATTTTCATATCAAATAGTGTTTAAAGCTGCTTTTTATTTTTCAGTACCTTAGATCACTTTATTGATTAGAAATCGTCGGAATTTATTGCTGTAGGTATGAGAACAAACGCTATTCCCGGAAAATTGTAACAGTATAGTAATTATCGTTCAGAAAGAGTCATAATTCAGGTGAATATTTTTTTCGCCCACTCAACACCCAACAGTGTACTTTGATTTCAAAGTTACTCGAGGAAATTGAATGTCAACAAACGATAACTTTGTTCGAGTGGTTCTATTGTGGTCAAAGGAATATGCTTTCACTGCTAAAGAAAATATTTCCAGACACTTCTCTATTTGATTTGCCGCACATAAGGTTCTAAACCTATGTAGTTGAGTACTGTAACACTTAGGTTCGGGTTACTTAAGGAATATACTTTATATGGATACTTTATTTCCTAAGTAAATATTGTTCCAAGTGTATACGGTTTGTTCTTGATGTTGTGTTAATTTCTTGGGTGATTGTTCTAATTTCATTTAAATAAACCCACTGAAACTTTTCCATTACTGGTTTTCAGTTTCACATAGAAATTTTAACTCTGGAGCTATCGTTCCATCTATTTATGTTTGTCTTTATGCTGCGTGAATATCAACAAAACATTTAGCCAGTGGAACTCTAAAATTAATTGTTTGTTGGCAAAGACGTTAATTTCCGGCTTCCCATAAAATATTTGGCATCAGAGATAGAGGAAATTAATTATTTCAAAGTTTGAGTCGTTGGAGTAAAAGCCCTTTGGGGCCCAGTTTGGCCGCTGTAAAAATAATTTGATTAAATGGGATGTCCTCGACTCATCCCAAATACCACGCCAGCGTGAATGCCGCTGTGTGCTCTTTTCGAAATTATTTTGCTCAGCCAACTGCGATTTCCAGGAATAATCGAAAAAAACGGTAGAACTGTGCAGGTGGCTAAATAATAACTGGCTGGATGTTAAATGGAGTTCGTGTACATGGAAAGAAGGATAATTATTATAAAAAATACAACAACAAAAAAAGGTATTAAAATCTGCCTAGCCTTTTCCCAACTATATTGGGGTCGGCTTCCAGTCAAACCAGATTCAGCTGGATATCAGTATTTTACATGGAGCGACTGCCTGTTGAAAAAAAAAGGTATTAAATAAACAATAATTTATTTGCAGAAATAAAATTAGTAGAATTGTAGTTTAAATACCTAGGTCTACCTCGTAAATTACTTTTGTTAGTAATAATGTTTGTTGTTACCTATGGCTTCTTATTGTGATTCAAAATTATAACCCAGCCTTTAAGCCTCAATGCTCAAACTCGCTAATAGCTTAAGCTAATGTTGTCGTTGCTAAGTGCTCAATAATTGCGGCCTGTTCACAACATAAACGCATGTGATTATAACAATATGTATAATGAAGCTTACAAGTAGGTATGTACTAAAAACAGGGCTTTAAAAACATTACATCTCGTCTCTAATGGAAGGTTTTACGCAAAGCTCGGCTCAGATGGCGCCACCAGCGCATGATGTCATTTACTGTATGATTAAGGGCTGATTTTTCAATAGCCAGATAACCTCTAACTGAGGAATTAAAATAACGGTTTGACATATTTTCTATAGATAAGCTGTCAAACCGCCATTTTTATTCCTCAGTTAGAGGTTAACTGGCTATTGAAAAATCAGCCCTAACTTGACATATACTACACCACAGATAATATAACTACACACTCGAAGATACACTTAAAAGTAGTTTACGTTATGCGCTGGAGGCTAAAACTCGCATTGAAACCCCCTATCCCCCAAGGATTTGTCTGGAGTACACCAAATATCACAGTAAACTCATGTAGAAAACCGGCATGTCCTAAAATCAAAAATTCGAAGACATGTAGCAGCTACCAACCCGCATTAGGCCCACGTGGTGAATAATGGCCAAATACCTCGCACAGAGAGGAGGCCTGTGTCCCAGCAGTGGGAACATTATAGGCTAATGATGATTATGATGATCACTCATGTGGAAATTAACTTATCCCACTGAATAATCTGAATTACTTTATTTTTTGTAGGAAGCAAACGATTGAAGGTTTTTTATAATATTACGTTACTCGTATTCAACTTTTCCAAGGAAAGTTTCAAAAATGGGAGCGACATTGGCAGGAATGAAATTAATTTCGTTTGAACTTTTATGAAACTCTTTGATGTTCAACTGTTACGAACATTAATTTTGAAATGGCGAGCATTCATCCATGTAATACTTATTTTCATTATATGTATAATTATTATTTAAATATTTTAACACTTTCACTGTCCGCGCAGCAGACACAATAGATAAACAATGGTCGTGAGTCACATGTGATTCATCGGACAGGGAAGTGGTTAATATAAAAATTTATTACGCCGCTGCCGACTGAAAGTACAGACGGATAGGACCTGAAATGCAAAAGTAATAAACTCTGCCTATACTGTTTAAGTATGAGTGTACTATTCTAATTTTAAAGTATGTGTAATTTTCTTTCTAAAGCTGTCGTTTAAGTGTTAAGGGGCCCATATTTTAGAGCGCAGCAGGCATTTAGAGCGATTTCCCCCCCTCCTGTCACGTGGCATCACAGCGCTTTTCAAATGAACTTCGCTGACCCCGTTAAAAAACGTACCACCTTGAGCTTATTCTAGCCTAGTACTTTGACAGGCCATTTAGCGTTACCCCCGCGCTGCATGTCACGTGGCGCCAGAGCGCAAAACGTACCACCTTGATCTTATACTAGCCTAGTACTTTTGCTGGTTAGTGAGATTCTAACAGTTTTTAAGCCTACCTGGAATATAACAACTTTTTACTTTTGAAAAATGCGCAGTACAAAGCGTCTCTATGAGATATCATCGACACGGGCATATTATTGCATACGTTCATGCATTTTTATTTCGAGAAATTCTTTTAAACATGTTTAAAATTCATCTATCTTCAATTTATTTAATAAAAAATATGGTATCCAAGTTAAAGCACAAGTTACTTGTAAAAGTAAGAGTACCATATTATTTGAAATCTTTAAATAATGCAAAAAGAGTATCATCATATCAGCAAGGATCGAACCCGAACCTCGTAGCTTACCAGTCCCAGCGTTCTTACGTTCGGCTACGCAGTCCGCTGAGCAGACATATAAAATAGCTGTTCATAAATTATGTCATGATTTTTCATTAGTTCTGATAAAAAAACAACAGACGAAGAAGCTTTATCTTTCACATTTTATGTAATCCTGGTACTATCGGGACAAATGCAAGCACATTTTACGACTCTCCTATCAAACTATAAGGCTGCGTTTCCACCAGAGATGTGCGAGGATCCGTAGCGAGGGATGTGTTTGCAAAGAACCAATAAAATCGCTTCATTTACCTCGCTTCGGTCAGTACAGCTCTGGTGAAAACGGATCAGTGGAGCTAGATTTTTGCCCATACAAAACAAGCAAGGGATTTGTTCGAGGTATTTGTACGAGGGATGTGTGAGAGGATGTTTGCGAAGGATGTGTACGAGAGATATGTGCGAGGGATGTGTAAGTGTGATATGTTGTGAGGAGTGTGTGTTGTGTCTTCATTCCCACTACACCGCACCCTCGTCGCCACATTTCACAGCTACGCTACACATCTTCATAGGCACATTTTCATCGCACAGCTTTGGTGGAAACAACCGCACCAGACCATAACATTGTCCTGAATTCAGGATCAGATATTCAGAATATGATTAAGAGTAAGAAACTTAGTCGCCAAAGCATGTACTAAATCGTGTCCTAATTAGGATGCTACTCGTCCTAAATGCAATTACACTTTCCTGAATAATTCTGGACGTCCTGAATATCGGAGCCTGAATTTAGGACAGTGTAAATTGCCCCTTATGTTTTGAAAGTCTAAAATAGTTTGAAACACCGCCGTGATGATATCTTTCGTAATATGTTTGCCTGGTAAGATCGTCAGAAACTGCCCTTAAAATGATTGAAGGAACCTTCGTGAAAATCTCGAATCGAAACTCTTTCATATCTATGATAGCCTAGTACCAAAAACTTCGTGTATGACTTGTTAGAGCAGTGTTGTATAGTTTATGTGGCAGATTAGATAGAGACAAAGATACCATAAGAGAGAAACATCGAAGATATCATGGTGTCTCTGTCACACGACAGTGACAGAAATATACTTCGATGCCGCCTGCACTGTGTCTGTAATCTAACCGTTGCGTTTTATGCTTTCCTGTTAACGTGGCTACAAAATTGCACTAAATAGTTAAAACTCAGAAATAAATGGATATTACGTATATTATATCGATCACTAGCGGGGGGAATGGCGCGAGCCAGCAAAAGCGACACAGGTCCTACCTCGGACACGCCTCGCGGGCGACTGAAGCAATGCGTGTAGGGCACGTCGTTATATAGTAAAGGGTAAAAAAAAAACAGAATATTTAGAAAAAAAGTAATCGAAAATTGTTCTGACAAACATCATTACCTATCTATTGATATATTTTTTAGGTCCATAAGCATGGTCTACTTCAAGTACCAAAAAAACGTTAAAAAAATCTCTATTTTCGCGATTTTTTTTGATCAAGTCAAGTTATAAATATCGCGTTTTCAACCGCAGGTTTATTTAGATAGTTTATTGAACTACAACATATATTTTTTTCGGATCGAAAAAAAGAATATTTGATTGTTTATTGTTGAATCAAAAATAGGTCGATTCCTGATTACGTGGCCTTAAAAGGGGTTTCTTTAGTAAATGTTAAAAGGGATTTTCTGGGGTAAGCTTGCCTTTGTACATGACTTACCCTTATGTGAAATGTTATTTTAATTATATAGGGTGACTGAAAACGGTGAAAACTCGAAAAAACAAATCAGCTGTTCAGTACATTTATGTTTGCTGAATGTACTGAATAGCTGATATTTTCTTCACGATTTCGGCTTTGTTCCCATAATAAAAATTATTTGTTATCATGAGCACAATCACGTGTTTAAGTATCGTACAATAATTTCCAGTCACCTCATATGTGTGTACAATAAAGAATAAGAATAAAGGGGCTTTTTTATAAACATTTCCGGGCCATTCAGCATTTATATTTGAGTCACCAACTAAAATGTATTTTTCTAACATAATTCGAACGTCTAACGGAATTGTGAATCTGTGAGTTAGAGCGACGTACTCGTATATTTTCGATAAAAGATATTCTAAGATTAACATATTATTTCCTAATCTAAAATTCAATAGGGAAAGTTCTAGGATATCGTTTGTAGCATTTCCATATCCAAATCAATAGGCTAAAATAGTGCCAGTGATGGCTTTTTTTTTTTAGCGTGGTAAAATCATCAAATGAGTCCTCCTACCCTGGGTAGGGCGGGAGGGACTGTCAGACTTCTACTGACTAAAATCCACGGTGTCCTTCATAGCCTGTTATGTTCCGGGGTTACGGTAAGGGAATAATCCCGCGACCCCGGCAGGCTTTGGCCCTCTGAGAGGGGGGCTCCGTCATTATGCTGACGCTCTTTGAGGCGCGCGTGGGACACAACGCGCCGTCGACCCGGGGCCAGTGATGGCTTGGTATACTCGTACTTTTACTAAGAAAATATGTTCAGCCTTTTGTAAATAACCTGTTAGTGGTTCTTTCAATTAAGAGAATCTAAGACACAAGACCCAATTTACGGTTACGATTAATTAAATCAATAATGATCATAAACATAAAACTAGAGAATTTTGAGATTTTCTATCTAACTGTAAGGACCATTTTCCCAAAACGTGTGAATGCTAGGAACAAACAAAACTTATACGATATAGTGTCCTGAAACAGTTTTCCTGTAGCGACAAAGGAAGTAAACCTGACCCTACCCGTCACAAAATCCATGCTGTCGTCGCAAAATCCGTGTAATGTGATTAGAATAACAGGAAATTCATGCTGTCCCTGTAAAGGACCCGAAGGTTCGATAATTAAATCTAGTCGCATGTGACGGTTCTTGTTGGCCCCAGATTGATTTACTTCAAGGGCACTATACTTTTTTTTTGTCGAGGCCGATTCGGACGTTTACCTTTTCCCATTTTGTCTCGAAGTGAAACGTCGGAATCCAAAAGTGTTAATGATGTTGGATTTCGGCACTGGATATTTGTTGGTCATCTATATTATAAATGTACGGAGTTTTATGTGCTATACGTAGAATAAATCTAAAATAAAATAAAAACTCACTACCCACTATTCCAAAACTTCTGAAATCATCATAATCATGCAAAAATTACGCTCATCATCATCATCATCATATCAGCTCCAGTCAGTTCACTGTTGAACATAGGCCTCACCTAAAGACTTCCAATAGAACCGGTTGAAAGCGGCTTGCATCCAGCGTGATCCTGTGGTCTTCATAAGGTCGTTTTTTTCCAAATACGCTTGGTTTTTTTAAAGTACAATATTTTAATTTAAAGAAGATATGATATCGTTCATAAGCGGATGAAAAGTCTTACTTATTAATCTAGTTTATAAGTCAGTTGTTTATGAGATTACTTTGAAGTAAAGTTAAAGATTTGCTATTTGTGTAGGTTATACATATGTAGAAAGGTTTAAAACTGTGTAGTAAATCCAAAGTAAATCAGTATTAAACATTCAGTAAGGAATGCTTGAACTCCTAAGTAAACAATATATCAGATATTATAAAGAGAACAAATTAGTATGTTTGTCTGTAATGGATAAACTCTAAAACTACTCAAATTATTTTTAGTATTAGGTACATTATTAGCGAATAACATAACTATGTTGTATTTCATTTACGAACTGCCATCTTCCTGCGCAAAACCGGGGCCGGGTGCTAGTATTTGTATTTTATTTATTTAAAATTAAATATAAGCTAAATCGAGACTCCTACAACAAGTTATCCCACGCAATGTTTGTAGCTATATAAGACAGTATTAAATTTTGGTGTGATATCTACGTATATATAAATAGAATATCATTGAGAATAACACGTCAGTTTAAACATACCTGTAATTACTTGCTCGGTAAGACAAAGAAAGGTAACGTTAACATTAGGGTACCTATATAATACGTTTTTGAGTTGAATAATTCAAGTTTCTGAAGTAACTAACTACCCGTACCTAAGTGCTTTTATAGTAGTTCTATCCAGTGCTATGTTAAACAAAAGTTCTTCGGTTCTCCATGTATTAAGTAGTACCCTACTGGAGTCGGACAAGTTTTGTGTAAAGTTTATATACCTACTTACCTAATACGCAACAAATGACCAGTAATTTATAGGTTTGTTTGGTTGTAGGTCTAGATTATAGTAAACACTACAACATTACTAAATAAATTATGACATGTGGTGGTTTAATTTAAGTAGGCTTTTTTAGTAATAGTCAGGAATAGAAAGAAATAATGATATAATTTTTATCATCGTCACCCGCGGGAAGCCGGGTTGTTCGCTAGTATTACATAAAATAATCTTGCAAACATTAATTATTTCGCTCATTATGGAATAACAAGAAATGTCTATATTTGTTTTCACGCTTTCAGCCCAGACAGTCATATTTCATATAAGCATATTATTAGTACTTTTCGAATAAAATTACCTTTAATAATAGTAGATTATGCACCGAGGGGCTAAAGTTGTGTCTTATGTCACGGGCGTCATATTGAATCTCGAGCGCAATGAAGGATTCGGGATTTAACTCCCGAGCGTAGCGAGGGAGTTAAGAGTTTAACTCACGAGCGAAGCGAGGGAGTTAATACAAGAATCCTGAATGCAGCGAGGGATTCAAGCTAGCCCAAGGCAAAGACACCTTTAGCCCAGAGGAGGATACTCTACTTTTTACACCTACTGTGAGAAAATAATAGCCATAGTACGAAAAACAAAGTATTTATTAAAAAAAAAACAGTAAGAATAACATTTAGAACTAGTTATATAGACTAACATGGCAACGATATGAAGAAGCAATCGTTATGATTTTTTAGGAAATCGAGAATATCATCCACGCGTAGTAAGGGTTTCGAGAATAGCTTTCCTCTTTCTGGCACACTAAATCAGACTTATGGGCTCAGCTCCCTTTGCCTGCCCCAAAGAGGGACGAAAAGAACCAAAAAAAAAAAATCTAGGCTGCATGGGCTAGATAGATCCCTTTGTCTTCCCAAAAGGGAAAAGAAAATTAAAAAAAAAAAAACTTTCTGGCACCAAAGGGTGTTTGTTGTTTATAAACATATTCCAAATTCAAATCACATTATTGACCAGCGGGTAATAATGAAATCCAGTACAACATTATTGACCGGCTGTGCCCTCGGCCACTAATGACTCACTTTAGGTTAAGGTTGCTTGACATATAATTAGACATTTTCGAGCAGGTGGTGTGAAAAACAGTTTGTCTCATAGCTGAATTTTAAGCTATAATTGCATAGCTTTTATCGCAGGCTCTGACCGTGGCGACCGAATCAAGAAATTCCGTTACGAAAACACCTAACGCCCCGTATCGTCTAACGTCGTGGTTTCAGTTCGTCAGACTTCGGCAATCATAAAAACATCCGTCATTAAAACAATTTAGTTTTACGTACTCATTCTAAGCGGCCATCAAATGAGTCCTCCCTACCCGGGCAGGGCGGGAGGGACTGTCAGACTTGTACTGACTAAAATCCACGGTGTTTTTTAAAAGCCCTTTTATATGTTCCGGATTCCGGGGAATAAGTCTCGCTACCATGTTCTGGACCCATGGTATCCGTTTGTGCGTCGATGTCCCTTACACCCTGAAAATAATTTGAGATTTCACTGTATATTAAGGTCTATTTGTTTACATATACTACAAATCGGAAGGTACTAAAAACTAAATTACGTTAAACTTTAGCTTTCAATCGGAATAAACTTAGCGAGTTTTGGGTATACAGACATTAACTGACTGCTATGTAATTGGAGGACAAACGGGAGAAAATTTGTCCCGATTTAATTTATCATAATCCTCACAATTTAACTTAAGAGTATTTCTAACGAGTTCCTAATGTCTGTTTAGTTAGCATCGTGCCGGGATAATTGATTGTGTGAAGTAAGTTGTTCTGACTTGTTTTGTAAAATGATGATATTAAGTCTTACTAATCTAACTAATATTAGGTTGTAAATGTGAAAGGGTGTAAGGATGGTATTTTTTTTTACTATTTCACGCAAAAACTACTGATCGGATTGGTACACAAATATTTTTTTAACCTGGATTAACGCATAGGAAATTTTTTATTCCGATTTTATATTTCCCGTGGGATAATTTTCGAGTTGTAGCGGTCGAAGCCGCTACAACTCGAAGTACAGTAAGCAAATACATGTCATGCATTCCTCAAAAATTTGTTAAAAAAAAAAAATGCAACCACTTCTTTTTATTAATACTTCTTGTTTTATAAACTTTTGTTGAAAGCTATCGTTTCCCGATAGTGCTATTTTGAAACCTTATTCTACATAACAGTTGCTAGAATGTACAATGATAACAGTATTGATACAGTCGATGAAAACACAATTTAAACTTTTACCAACCACTGTATAAATACGTGTCTTGGTGTCTATGGGAACTGCACCCGAAGCAATCAATAGTTCAGAAATTAGTTTCAACAATCGTGGCTTTTCGATATATTTGCAGTGAACTCGTAATATCGAAGATATACTACTATCTGGATTGTATTGTCGACATTCTATGTTCGTGTATTTTAAATAACCAAGTAGAACAACCTAGTTTTCTATGGAATAATATATTACGTTTTTTCGGCAGCGGTTGCTGTACTCCATATATAATACGTCGTATTACTACGGTGTACAGCGATTTTGAAAATCTGAATGTGGTCAGCAACTTTTGATGCTGTTTTTGTTTTTCACAAGGGCTTCTATTTAAAAGAATATACAAACATAAGTATGACTCGATGCCATTGATCTACCAGTTCTGATAAGTAAATTTTACAATGGCTGACTCCCCAGCCCTGCAGACCTCTATGTGGTAGCATCATCTTTTGAGCACACAGTCACACACCGAATTTGAGGTAAAGAGATATGCAGCGATCCGGACAGGTGGACAATTATTTCCAATTCCAAAAACAATAAACATATTTATGATTCTGACTACAACTGAATCACTTTTTCTTTTAGTATGACGCAAAAAGCATCTCCTTTCTTGGGCACAGTAGGTGTTCACATTTTCGATATGATTTACCTCGTAGAGCCAGTAGGTGCCCACGAGCACTAACACAATACGGAACTTACGCGATACTGTTACTGTATAAAGTTAGGTAGATAGATAGAATACACCACATCCCTTTGTACTTGTATAAAGTGCAAGGATGAATAAAGTCGCTATTCTGAGCTAACAGTGTAGTGTCAGTCGCATCGCATACAACTGGAAATTTTTCTTTGCTGTACATCAGAAAGTTATGGTTACATATATAGGTTGACTGGTAATTAGTGTACGATACTTAAACACGTGATTGTGCTCATGAAAACAAACAACTTTTACTATGGGAAAAAACCTGATATCGCGAAAAAAAAACAGCTGTTCATTACATTTATGTTTGTATAATGTACTGAACAGCTGATCTTTTTTTCACGATTTCGGCTTTGCTCGCCTAATAAAAATTGTTTGTTATGATGAGCACAATCACGTGTATAGGTATCGTACACTAATTACCAGTCACCCCATATATAAATCTTTATGTACAGATAATCAAACTGAAAAATATTATATCTAGGACCAAATAATCATCAACTTTCCCATACATTTGGGTCGAGTTGGTACTGGTTTCGTGAAAAAAGTTTTTCTGTTTAATTGTCTGTCGCTGTACCACACCTTTAATTATGACCACACCCTTCAGATTCACCCTCTTTAAAGCTGGCCATTGACGATCAGTCCAAACATAAAACTGCGGCATAAAACTAGGGCGTCACTCCAAATGGTTTTACTCCATTTAGATTTGCCCATTCACTGGCGTCACTCCGGCTCTTCATTTTTCGATCGGCCGCGGGGCAAAGCTGACGAAAAGTGAACTAGGTACTTATATTTGTGTAGAAAATGAATTCTGGTTCTGAAGAAGAAACATTAATTTTAACTGTGGCTACTATTTGTTGCCATATAATAACCGAGAAACGTGAAAGAAAGCAATGGATGATGGCTTAGAAAAAGGAATCAATTCACTCACGTCAATTTGTTGAATGAGTTATCATTAGAACCAAGTGACTGGAGGAAACTACTTAAGGATGGACGAAACTACATATTCAAGCTTTTGAAACTTGTAACTCCATATATTGCTAAACAGGATACTAATATGAGAGAAGCTATTAGCCCTCATGAGAGATTGAAAACCACTCTTCGTTTTTTAGCTTCAGTTACCACGATCGCAGCGAGCGATTCGAGCGAACTGAAGCCTTGGAATGACGATCGCGCATTGACGGTCAGTTTGGCGCGACGCACCGCTTGGATTTATGGTAGTCATGAAAATTTCCGTGGCGAGTCGTCAGTTAAAACTCTGGAGTGACGATTCGCCATTGACGGTCAAATTTTGGAGTGACGCCCTAGTTTTATGCCGCAGTTTTATGTTTGGACTGATCGTCAATGGCCAGCTTAAGAGTGTACAGTTTTTTTTTTTAATAATGGACTGCTCACTGTATAAAATTTCACCCGTTTTTGATCTCATTAATTAAAGTTTTAACAACAGATACTGAAGGAAAATCTTGATGGTAAATAACGTTAGCGTAACTAAAAAAATAAGTAAGTATATTATCTTTTGTTTGAAACGCTCAAAACCAGATTTAAAGATTTTTTTCTGACGAGATTTTTCTTAAATCTTGAATTATGAATTGTAGGCATCACAAGTCATTTGTGATAAAACCAAAAACCAATTAAACATTGTTATAAGAACATATTGTAAAGTACTTAGTTTTTTTTTTATTTCTCAGAAGTAGTCCTGAGGTCAGGATTGGTTGATGGTGGGCCGAATGGGCGCACCCTCAATGAAATAAAAATATAATGTAGTTATACAATTTTGCTAACATCTAAACGTATACATTGGCGTTACATTTTAAAGACGAAATAAATAAACACCTGGTACGTTTCATACATATTAGATATACAATTATGTGGATATCGTAATGTTGACATGAACATGCTTTCAGCTTTCTCTCGGAATCGAATAGAATATCCTTTTATAGAACATTTTAATTATAACCTTCCTAATGAACAACATACTCGGATTACGAAACATTTAGGAACATATCAGAAACGTTCCGCCGAACGACATTTTATACAATTTTTGAAATTACAGAACTGATTTTTCATTTAGTAATTAAGTCTATTTCGTGAACTTATGCTTTGTTAAGCAATTGCCTAAGCACACACTCAGATGAATTCGAAGCAGGCATTCAAAATACTGACTTCGTCTTAAGTAAAGTCTGAGCAAAGTCTTGTCTGAGCTGAGTTCTTTTATGAAGTAAGTGTCCTCCAGTTTCAATTAACTTTTTTATAAAGAACAAAAGCTTACGCAACAAAATACAAGAATCGCCAGATGAAATGAGTCTAGAGCAAACAATAAACACTCACACTTAATCTTTTAAGCTTTGGAGCATGTTCCAATGAAACACAGATGTTAGTAAATATAAATAAAATAAATCACTATTTATTTACTTGTTTAGTACGAGCCTGTTACAACAGTATGGGAAATGAAGCCAGACTCCGATTGAGCAATCTAAAACTTTGTTGAGTTCGTTCAAAATCATAATACTTTTTGTATTAATAACTACATACTCAACAGATTGGGTAGTTATTTTGGGTTTGATTGGGGTATGTACTATGTAGTAATTATAGCTTTAAAACTATCAGTTCTTTTGATAAATTGATTAAAGTCAAGTAAAGTTCCAGGAAAAAGAGCAGTTTCCAGACAATTTTCTTTTTTCGTGGTGCGGGAGGGGCTGTCATTCTCGTACTGACTAAAATCCACGGTATCATTCAATAGCCCTTTACGTTCCGCGTTCACAGTAATTCGTGAGTCCCGCCATCCCGGCAGGCTTTGGTTTACATTAGTTTCCAGACTACATAGTTGAAACTTGATTGGTTTCGCCCAAGGTAACTGTACCAGTACGAGTCTGACAGCCTTTTCCGCTCTGGAAAGGCTGTCAAACGTACGGTTGCCTTTACTTTCTAGGACTTTGGTGACCTGTTTGGAAAGTCGAGCGAGAAGACAATCCTGAAGTTTATTATACCAATTAAAATAATTATTCACAAAGTATTAATACTATATCTAATGGTATGTTTTTAGAAATTCGTAATGATTCTGAGGGTGAGTTTGAATGAAGAATAATAGGGGTGAAGGGTAACTTGTAAAATAATTGATAAACTCTGTCTATGGTTATAAAGGGTGAATTCATAGAATGACAACTAACATAGAAATATGGAAGACTAGACTATGCCGGTGGCGTGAAGTTCGATTATCTGACGAGACCGTCAAACCGGGATAAAAGTCCTGTGAATTGATTCAGATTAATAAACTACCTGAGTACCAAACCACCAAATCTGTTCAATAGTTTTTGTGTATTTATCCATGTAGCAAAGCGTAGCATGGTGTAGCATAGCGTAGACAAGCGTAGCAAAGCGTAGAAACGCGTAGCAACGCGTAGCAACGCGTTACAACGCGTAGCAAGGCGTAGCTAAGCGTAACATAACGTAACAAAGCGTAGCAAGGCGGTTCTTAACAAAATAATTGTGTAAAACATTGTAACCGTTTAAAATAAGGGTCAGTCAGACACACCAAGACGCGACGTTACTCGTGTTGTTAATGAAGTTAGATTTTGAGTCGCTCTATTGAATAAGCGACTTCTCAGTCAGTTTCAAATTCACTTTCTATTTAATCTAAAATCCAACGTTTTACGACGCACTTCAGAAACTATAAAACTTATTTTTGCTTGAAACAATGTAGAAAATCGAACAATGGCTCGGTATTCAATCGTTAGGTATAGAACGTAAAAAGTTAAAGCCATACTAGAGCAATTGAAATATTAAATTCTCTTCTTAATCAAAAACGGCGATAAATCCCCTTTCAAGGCGTTTGTTTCATGATAATATAGCAGGATATTGGCCTCAGTTTTGTCACAAAATTCTATAGAAACAATATGAAGCCAACACGAATTCCAAGAATTCCTAGGTTTTGCAAATATCAATCTGCTAGATATGACCTGACATTTCTTTTTACTCTTTGTTTCTAAGGGGTATTAGGGGGTCATTTTCAATTGTCAAAAAGTCTTTTGTTTGCTCACCCAATTTTCGAGAAAGCACAAGAATCGAGCTATTGATTCCAAAGGTTTTCTTCAACCTTCGAGCAGTTAAGAGATTAGCATATCCAAACATGATTACTCTTCATCTTTAATAAATTATTATGACGTATAGGTAAACTACGTAGGTACTCCCATTGTTATGGTTTGTTCAATACCATGACGCCGGACCGTATAACCTTCACCATGATTCTTCTCTGTAGATAGACTGATGAATGTTTTCCTAACAAACGCTGAAATATTTATGAAAACAACGCCGCAATCTACATTTCAACGCAGCTCAATATACAGTAGTACCGGATTTGATTGAGAGATACGAGCTTGTTTACTGTTGTTCACTCAAAGTCAGCGGTTGTCAATTTGTTTTTTTGTTGTTTTGTGTAAGTCCTGGTTTGTGTAAATAAATAAAAAAAATAACCATCAATGATAACAGTTTCATTTCTCGAGGATTCGACAGTCACGAGCAATGAAATGTATTCAGTTAGCTGAATATAAAAGCATTTTTAGGGTTCCGTACGTCCGAATAAAAAACGGAACCCTTAGAAGATCACTCGTGTGTCCGTCTGTCTGCCGTTTACAGTCAATTTTCTCCGAACCTACCTGTGGCCCAAAGGCAGTGGCTTATTTTTGAAATAATTAGTTTCCGAGTTATTATTGACGAAAAGTTACCATTTCCCCACCTATCTCAAAAACTCCAGTGTTTACAATTCTGAAAAAAAAAAAACCTTTGCACACCTCTTCTTTATACACCTTTATCTCTAAGCTGCAGGAAAATTATAGAGAAATTCATGATCTTAAACTCTTTTTTTTCTAATTGTAGGTTATGGCACGACCCCTTCGTGCGCGAGTCCGACTCGTACTTGGCCGATGTTTTTGTAAATTAACGATAACCTTTTTCGCTTTCGTTAAGTACAGACAAAAATTGATTTAAAATAAATGAATTAGTTACTTAGCTAGTGAAATTAATATGTGTAAGGTTTGAACATGAGACAACATTTTTCTATTTAATCAATTCATTAAACGTCTTCATAACAAAGAGTCACACTTAAGATAGAGATAAATATCCTAAACTTCTAACAAATCCAATAAAACGTTAGATGTGTTCGAAACTGTCTCTAGGCACGATAAAAGCGAAAAGGCACTCGTATTTTGTTGTAAACATATGACTGCGATCAAACTTTTTAGACCTATTTCGCAAAACTTTTACATTATGGGACAAAGTGTTTCTATACATCCCGAATAAAAATATATTTGAACAAAACAAAACAAAATTCAACAGCTTGAGATATGGGTATTGACAATAATCCTAAAACTTCAAATGTTTCCTAAAGCACATAAACAAAATAAAATACTTTCTATGTTCTTGTAATAAAATACCAAATGACTTAGCATAATTATCAACGTAATATTGCCTCTATTGTACTGGACATTAGGTCGCCTCTCTGTGAGGGGGATAAGTCCGTAATCCATCACGGACTCAATTTAGGTATTTTTAAATAGGAATAGAAAAGGTAAACGAAAAAAAATGTCTTAGAAACGTTGTAACGTACTACTTGATCTTGAGTTGGCTTTTATACCATCGACTTTCTGAAAATCTAGACTTCTATAACATCAAAATGAAAGTGTAAAATAACTTTTTTTAACGATGCTCTAGATTTTGACCATTTTTGTATCTCTAAGCATTTCTATTTGAATTATTTTTGTTTCGTCATAAACCCAATTTTTTTAAGCATAAAGGATTTATTAAGCATTTATAACAGAACATCAAGCATGCTCCGTTCTTTTAATTTGTCGAACTGCATAACGAACAAAGCCACGAAAATTGTCACGATTTTTCTAGGGAACGCTCTAGACAATCGTCAAAATAAAATCTTTTTATAGATGTCAGACTTCACAGTCGGCTCGGTAAAAACGACGCCAAAAAGCTCTTTAGAATGTTTGCTAAAGGTGCTGATAAACTTGGTTTTCACTTGACAGCCTGTCGTAGGGAAGTGGACATTTTGGGAAATGGACGTTTGGAAAGTGGACATTCTGGGAAGTGAACATTATGAGAAGTGGACATTTTGGAAAATGGACGTATTGCAACCGGTGGACATTTTGGGACGTAGACATTCCTGAGCGAGTTAGACGACGCGCGAAAACTTTTTACTTCAAGGAGGCCACACGCCCAAAATTGACTGGAAGAGGGCTTCTAATTTGCTTGTGGTAGGAATCTTAATTAGGGCGGCTACTACGACGCTATGACAGTGTATACCTATCATATTATGTCATCATCATCATCATCAGCCTATTAATGTTCCCACTGCTGGGACACAGGCCTCCTCTCTGTGAGAGGGGGTGGGCCATAATCCACCACGCGGGCCCAGTGCGGATTGGTGGATGTCACATGTCTTCGAATTTTTGGTTCTAGGACATGCCGGTTTCCTCACGATGTTTTTCTTCACCGTTTTGAGAGCAGTGGTGATGAAATAAATTACATTACACAATTACAAAGTAATGCGCCTGCCGGGATTCGAACCCACGACCTACAACTCGTAAGTCGGGGCCGATACCACTGGGCCACCACTGCAATATCATACACATATCACTGTCATATTATGTACAAAAGATTTATTTAGATTTATAATTTAACCAATTAATTCGCCTAGGACGTTATTTAAAATAAATATATTTTTAAAATACCTATTTAATTTACGTAGGTAATCCAATTTTATACAGTTTATTTAGTTTTTGTTTAGTTATTTCTGTAAATAAGTATTTTACTCGTTTTTATATATAGTATGTATATATAGGTATTTTTTATATAATAATTTTGTTATAGTTGTATATGTGTAATTAATGTATGTAAATAAATCAGATTTGGTATTTAAAAAAAAAAAAAATTATACAAATAAAATATCTGTTACCAGACAGATATTTTAAATTAAGAAAGTATTTTATTTAAACAAACGTGAAACAACGACAAATTGATTTTTGATTATATTAACGCGCTCGTAAAAGTTTATTCTTCTGCAATTTCTTCAGCGAATGAGCGCTTCATCGGAACAGTTAGCAATAATGACGTCATCAAGTCACTGACCCATTTATTTTACTATTGTGATCATAAAACACAGGAAAGTGATAGATTTCCTTCAGCTAGCTATTTATTGGATGCCCTTATCATGAAGAGTAGCTATATATCTCCCAATACAATACTACAACTTTGTACGAGTATCTTCCTGACATCGTTTATGATTTTCTATGAAGACAAATTATTATTTTTTTGATAAACTATCGTTTCGCCCCGACTTCGCACGGACAACCATATTTTAGATTGTCGAAAGTACAAAAATCTTTTATGGGGTTCTGTGTTAAATGTTACAATAAAATACCGAGTGAAATCTTAAATCTAAATGAAAAAAAATTTAAAAGGTACATAAAAAACACCCTTAGTAAACAAGCATATTATAAATTAGAAGATTATATTCAAGATAAAAATGTTTGGAAACATGCTGGTCCTGCTCCATAGTACAATGTAGGGCTTAAACAAGGTCAGGCTGGTTGAAATTTTAATGCTCACACACTTAAATTATATTCGTAAATTGTGTAATTTCAATATTTTGTTAAAATGTGAACGCCATGTACCTTTTTGCTTTTTTTATTTCTTATTATTTTTTTTAATTTTTAGTCTAGATTTTCAAGGTACATTGCTTTGACATTAATTATTTCAAATGCTGTTAAAAAAAATATTGTAAAACATTTTTTTAAAAAGAGTAAGTATGGAGTTTCTTGCCCATTCTTCTCCATACAACCTACCTTAGCGAATGGGTGTAGAATCAATCCCTTCCCTTCCTATTCCCTTTAAATTTAAATATCGACGTTCAAAAGTGCCTCTTTGATGGCCTAATTGGAATAAATGATTTGACTTTGACTTTGACTTTGATTCTTTTCAATATACCCGGTGGATTCTCCAAAACAATCGTACGGTCCCCGGACTTTTCCAATTACCAATTACTGGAACGTAAAGGGCAATTGAATGACACCGTAGATTTTAGTCAGTACGAGTCTGACAGTCCCTTCCGCTCTGCCCTGGGTTGGAGGATTCATTTGATGATTTTACCACGAAAAAAAAAGTGCAGTCGTTCGGAAGTTTTACACGTACAGACAAACTTAATGCGACTTAATTTTTTAATACGTAAAGATGTCTCCTTCGTTGAATGGTTTTGATTTACAGCCCTGAAACATTTTAATTTTGCTATAGACAATGTAATCACTATTATAATAGCAATATTACATATATTATTGTATAGCAAAAATAAAGGAAAATGAAAATGTGATGCTTTGATGTTTAAGATAACAACTTTGTCTCTTACAGTCTGCCTCACAAAACATTTAATAAAATAACATTAAGTATAAGGACTTACTTTTTACACAAAATCGCAAGCTTCTACTCATTGTGTGTGTGTTATGATTCCATAAAATGTTTCTTCAAAGCTTTCTCACTTTTTATATGTCGCAGTAATACTCCGTATAAAAGTGCTATATTGTTGGCAGTACCGACAACATTTTAGCACCATGTTTTATGTCCAGCGATGGGCAAAGGTCTGGTGAATCGTCGCCCACTGTTGGTAGTTGAGTGGGACAATACTGACTCACCTCAGCAGGTTTATGCCTAAGATATGGCCTCACCGTTAACTTTGAAGGTTAACTCTCGTTTAACGGGATTTACAACCCTGATAATGCTGTAATTTTAAACTTTGTTGGCAACGAGTGTGGAACGTAAAACATAAACACGTTTGTACGATACTTAAACAACATGTAACATAATTAACGCACTTCCTGAAATTAGTGTGTTCAGAATCGTTTACTGAATCGATTTATTTTTTTCTATTCTATTCTATTTCTATTTCTATCATTTTTAATATAGGTAATTTTTTATCAAAAATAAATTAAAACTACGGAAATTATAGTCACATTACCCCTGTACAGTCAAAATAAATTAAGATAGACCGTAAAACAAGGCAACAAGACTTAAAAGTGCAATTTTATTTGTATTAAGGGCGCTATGACATACTGAAAGAACACAATTCCTGTCAATTTGACATCGTGATGCCACCCACATAAAAACAAAACACTAACGAAACAGCTATGCCTCGTATACCAGAAAGCAAACAACATGAGCTTTTGCCACTTTTGTTTCGAATAAACAAAGTAAGATCCCGGTCTTCTAGACACTACTTATTTTCATAAACGAATGGATAATATGATAAATATATACCTATCAAAATAAAATAAGGGCCACTCAATAAATAACACTTTAAACCGCACATTGTGTCACACTGCGAATTGGATATGTTTGTAATTTACAAAGTGTGCATTATAGAGATTATTCAATTTCATTCTTAACAAGATAATTTACTCGTATTATACGAGTAAATTATCTTGTTATGACATCTTTCAGGTGTTGATTTTGTTTCTAGAGAATTTACGATTTGGTGTTTAAAATTTTTCAAACTTTTTCTTTGACTTTTACATCAAACAGTCATTTATGCCTAGAGACATAATTATGGACGCAAAACCAGCCACTTGGGGTGATTAAGGTGACATAGATAAGGAGATATAACCAGAAATGGTCGGTTTAATGCTCGAATATTTCCAACCAGTGGTTCAAAATATTTGAAACTAGTGTCAATTAAGAGACGGGTAATATCACCAAACGCCGTGATCCAGGAAGAAAGTGAGCAAGGCCAGAGAAGACGTTAAACCGCGCAAAGAGAACGATAATCTACTACGCAGATCATACAAAGTCCATTGCGACCAGAAACAAGCTCCCATAGAATTGACAAGACTATTTCGAATCACACCATGAAGATTAAAAATATTCGAGAAGATTCTTGGTTCCCCTGCAGTTAACTGTGAGCGGATGGTGCAACTCGTTAAACATTTACAAAGGAGAATATTTATTGAACTGTTTTGACTGGGCTTCAGTGCTTCTTATACTGGGTTACAGCTGGGTTATTTTTTTAATAAAGACACATCTATTAGAGTGTAGAGAAGATCTAAACAACAGGGTTTCAGATCATTTAACTCTTGAAACAGAATGTTCGGGGAGCTCTAAATTATAATCTCTATCTCGCAAAACTGAGCTTTTACTTCCTAACGAAGTTACGTAACTGCTCAAAATTGCGTAGAAAAGGTGGTTCAACTCCACATTATTCCATTCGCACAGCAAGTAGTACCTGAGTTCATCTTCAATCAATCGCGACTACCAGTGCATAGATTCGTTTATGCTAGAATTACGATGCTACAATTGGTCACTCAGGCTTTTTACCTAATTTCTATTGAAACGGTATAGAAAATGTTCGTTATTTAATAGATAACATTTCACCTTTAGTAAAATAACACAGGGTTTAAGAGAAAAAAGAACATTATTTTTTCGATTTCATTATTTTATATGAAACTTGACACATTCCTCTAATTTCTCACTTTTCATTCAATTTCGCTTATTTTTACGATTTATTGGAATGCTAACTTATTTTTTTGTATGTTCTATTCTGAGTAGTATCTCATCATCATCATCATCATCATTAGCCGGAGGACGTTCACTGCTGAACATAGGCCTCCCCCTTAGACCGCCACGCCGAACAACAATTCGCCACTTGCATCCATCGGCTGCCCTCGACCCTCAATATGTCGTCGGTCCACCTGGTGGGAGGCCTGCCTACGCTGCGTTTTCCGGTCCGTGGTCGCCACTCGAGAACTTTTCTTCCCCATCGGTTGTCAGTTCTACGAGCGCTGTGGCCTGCCCATTACCAGTTCAACTTGCAAATTTTATGAGCTATGTCGGTGACTCTGGTTCTTTGCCGAATATCCATGTTCCGGATTTTATCCCGCAAAGATACTCCGAGCATAGCTCTTTCCATTGCTCGTTGAGTGACTCTTAGTCTCTCTAAAAGGCCAGCAGTCAATGACCACGTTTCGGAGCCATATATCATCACTGGCAACATACACTGGTCAAACACCCTTGTCTTGAGACACTGTGGGATTCTCAATGAGAAAATATCACGTAGCTTCCCAAACGCTGCCCATCCGAGTTGGATTCTTCGGGCGACCTCTTTCTCGAAGTTGGACCTACCTAACTGAACAATCTGTCCAAGGTAAGTATAATGGTCTACAACTTCGAGAGTATCGCTCCCATCAACAACCGGTAAGGGTGCCACATGGACATTCGACATGACTTTCGTCTTGTCCATGTTCATTTTAAGGCCACCCCGTTGGGAAACGATACTGAGGTCGCTGAGCATAGCATTGAGATGCTCCAACGATTCTGCCATGATGACTATATCATCGGCAAAATGAAGGTGAGTGATGTATTCACCATTGATGTTGATGCCGAATCCGTTCCATTCCAAGAGCTTGAAAATGTCCTCCAACGCGTTCGTGAACAGTTTCGGAGAAATAACGTCTCCCTGTCTCACGCGTCATCGTGTTTTGTGACATGTGTGACATGAATGTGACACCATTTGAACACTATTGAAGAAAAGGACGTTTATTTTCTATATTTTTCATATTACCATGCTTAAAACGATAAAAATATTTCTACGTTCTGTTATTTTGTCTATTCTTCCGTCGACAAAACCCCTTTCTACGGCGCCATGCTACGCCTGCTGAAATCGGATGGACATGGTGGCGTTTCTATACAAACACTTCGACACTTCGATATACCTATAGTCGTGACATCGTTGGAGGGACTGCAATACTGCCCAGGTTTCGATTCAATCGAAGGCTTTTTCATAGTCCACAAACGCTAAACACAATGGCCGATTATAGTCTGTCTTCTGTATAATCTAGCAGAGCGTGTGTATGTGGTTTATAGTACTAAAACCTTTTCGGAAACCGGCTTGTTCGGGAGGCTGGAAGTCATCAAACCTGCGTTCGAGACGGTTCGTAATGACTCTTGAGAACAGCTTGTATACATGGCTCAGAAGTGAGATTGGCCTGTAGTTCTTCAACAAGGTGTTGTCACCTTTTTTGAAGAAAAGAACAACCACACTCCTGTGCCATGCTTCTGGCGTAGAACCTTTGAGTATGACGGAATTAAATAACTTCTGGAGGACTAGAGTAGTACCGGTTTTCCACCCGCTCTCAGAAGTTCTGTTGAGATTCCGTCCTCACCCGGCGACTTGTTATTCTTGAGCTGTTGAGCCATTCTAATCTCGTACAGGCTGGTGTCTGGGATATCCTCAGTGTAGTGTCAAGTCAGTTTAGCTCTTGCGTCTCAAGATGTACCGACACTGGGTTGTCGTATTGATGTATATAACTGTCCGTAAAACCTCTCAAGCTCCCTTAGGTTCTCTGGTTTAGTCGAAATGATGCTGCCGTCGTTAATCTTCAGCTTTGTCATTTGGCTCTGCCCAATAGACGAATTCTTTGCGAACACTTTTGAGCCCCGGTTCCGCTCGATTGCCTCTTTGATCCATGCCGCACTAAAGGAGCGCAGGTCACGTTGCATTCATTTAGAGATTCGTCTATTGAGTTTGCCATATTCCGACATATCAGCTGAAGATTGCAGCCTCATCTCGGTCCGGTCCTGCATCAACCGGATTTTTCCGTTCGAGAGCTTTTGAGGCTTATTGCGGCGCGGGGTCTTAAAAAACTTGGACCCCACAGCTTGGACAGTTTCCACCAACCCATTGTTAATCTCGTCCACAGTTTCACATTCGGTTAGGCACTGGAAGCGATTGTGCAGTTCAAGTTGAAAGTCTTCGGGGTTCCTGAGTAGTATCTGTTTTTTTGTGAATTTTATTCATGAATAAAATTCACAAAATAATATCAGGCAAAAGAGCCATGGCCGGTTGAGTGCTTGAGCTTCAATGCTGCTAAGACGTGAATTTTTCCGCAAAAAGGAGCCAATCCGACTCGGTTCTATCTTTCTGAGGTGTAACCGTAAAAATGACAGGCTATCTTGACCTTTTTGGGGTGCCGTTGACATCGACCCACAATATTAGTCCTCTTATTGAGTTGGCTGCAAAAAAGTTAGGTACATGAAGTGGTACAGGTTTGCCAAATCCCAACTCGATGCACTTGAGTCAATTTAATAGCACCCGGCATTGATCGAGGCCACGATCTGCGGGGCAAGGCGGAATAGGAAGTAGTCACCTCGAATCCTTATGCAAAGCAGTCATGCTAGCGAAGTAGGAGGTGGAACACGTGAGGGAGAACAGCCGCGTGACCTACGACGCCGAGAAGCGATTTCTATTTGAGGGTAGGAGCATGCCTTGGTCACTGGACTGTCTTATCAGGTAATGGTGACCCTGGAACGTAAAGGGCTACTTAAGGATCACCATGGAGATTAGTCAGTACTAGAGTCTGGTAATAAATCCCGTCCCGCTCGGGAGGACACATTTAATGATTTTACCAAAAAAAAAAAAAATACAATGCAGCTGCCAAAACGGAATACCGCAATTGACTGGATGCCAAACCTGATACAAGACTTCAACTCTCTTCGATCAAACCTAATAAAAATACATTGATGAAAAAAAAAACTTTTTGAAAAAAAGTACCGACATCAAAACGAATACAAAAAGTTTAAAACAAAACTTTTCTCTGGTAAAACGCTACCTCAAAACGATCAGATCAATCTTTCACGGATTTTCGGGGCGCACGTTAGAGAGCCAAATCCTGCCGGGCGTCGCGGAATTGTCTTATCGGGTATCCATAGCCTCGGATCGCAATGGGTTATTGAAGGACACCGTAGATTTTAGTCATTACAAGTTTGTATGTCCCTCCTGTCCTTCCCTGGGTGGAAGGGCTGATCTGATGATTTTACCACGTAATAAAAAGCCATACCACCAGGGGCATGACCGGTGGTATGGTGGGTCCCGCAGCGAGCTATATTATCCAAACGAACTGGAATGTTTGGGAAGTTAGCAAGTCTGAAATTACATATAATTACCAATTCAGAAAAAAAGCTATCAGAATTATTTAAATTGTTTTTTTTTTTGTATTATTTACATTATTTTTTTTTTTACAATTATATCCACATTCGAATATAGTCGGAAAATTCAATCAAATTAATTCAAAATATTAGCTTGTATCAAGAAAGGTAGGTTATACTGTATTCTTGGCGACTGGGAAAATTACTGGCCACCACTCATGACCTGCGGAAAATTCGAGGTACTACATTTTTCACATGGAATTTGATGTCATGACAAAGACACTGGCGCCGCGTGTAAAGGTCATGAATGGTGGCGTGTATTTTAAATTTTAATAATTACGTGACTAATGTCAAAATGGTTGCGAGCGATACGTCCTCCCTCAGAAGGCGCCCCGCGCCGTCTAAATCAAAGAACAAACCGTTCTTGGTTTTATATTGAATTTTGTCATTGCATATTATAATTGTTTAAGGGCCTGTTTCACAATCGCTAAGTAAAGTTATAAGTAAGCTACTTTGAACATAACTGCTCAGTAAACAAGTAAATTGCGTTTCACAATCCCTCAGTAAAGTTAATCACCACAAAATCTGCTTAGTAAGTTAATCATCGGATGGACTGCCAAGTAGTCGTTTACTCGACAAGTAAATTTGGCAAATGTCATAAACCCAAGCGCCTATCAATTTATTTTCGTTTTAAAATGGATATTTTTGATATTATTGAAGATTTTGGAGACAACTTACCAGAAGAGACTTACGATTGGGACGAATACCAAAAGGATAATAGTGTACGCAGCAATTTAATAAATGACAATTTTGCTTCACTGATACGATAAATAATTACAATGGTTTTAAATAAAATTTATTGAAATACGCAAATACGCTGTTCATTCCATCCACTTTTAGTAAAATCATATCTTTTACTTTTTCTTCACTTGGTGTGAATGTTGAAGCGGTACTTGGACTGCCTGCGCCTCCCGTACAATACATTTCTGCCCGGATCGCCGCAGTCTTCTTCCTCGTTTCCCTCTTTATTCCATCGCATTTTATCTTTAATGCTTTCGCACTACGAAATCGAACTCTACTGATACTGTTAAATTTTGATTAAATTCTTTGCCAATTTGTATTTTTTCCGCCCATGTAACTGCATCACTTTTTTTTGTTTTCAAGCACACATGTTTATTTTCATTTACGAGTTTAATTAGCGTGTCATTTTCTTCGCGCGTAAAATTACAACCACTTTCCCGTTTTTGAGCCATTTTAAGTAAATTTTAACAAAGTTTTCGTAAAAACTCCAAATAATACGATATGACATTTAAATTTAACGACTGAAAGTTGAAACTTGACATTGACAAGACAATTCACTGCGTTCCATTCCTACAGAAACATTGATTCTTAAATATTGATAAAAGGTGAAATTAGTTACATTATAAATGCCAATCCACTTTTTTTTTACATCAAAATTATATTACTTATACTCGGTAAGTATAACGAGAAACATTTGTAATGATTATTTTGTGATTATTACACATTTAAAAGAAACTTAAATTTTTCGTACATTGAAACGAAACGTTAAACTCTAATGTTGCCAGCACACCCTTGAGTAAGTATTAATTAGTTACTCTTTACTTTAATTTACTCATTGGGTGAATGTGAAACGCAAAAAAAGTTAACGAAAGGATTTAACCTATAAGTAGTTAACTCGTTGAGTAACTACTTAAACCTTTACTTATTGATTGTGAAACAGACCCTAATACTATTATTTTACTTTTAAATGAGCTCATTATTTTTTTAATGCAAGCTAACATAGTAACCTTAGTTATTCAATACTTTTTGATTGAATATTCAGTAAATCTTGATAGATAAAAAATATAATTTCGGACGAAAAAATGTCAAATTCTTCCTGTTTTGAAACATTATTATTGGTTTATTTCTGAATGAAAAATAAAAAAGTGATTAATGCAGTCCAAATATAATCTTTCAGATGTACCATGGACATTTTCAAATATTATTTTACTATTATACCTTCTATGTAATTCGGTACCAAAGTTTGACAAAAAGTAGAATTTTATGAAACATCCTTAGCAGAGACAAGGTTTTTACTTATGTATGTAAACAAATCTAAAAATGTGTTTAAAGCACTCCACGCAGAAAGAATCAAACTTTCTCGAGTATATGTACTTTTTTTATTTGTGGCAATGTCATACCCAGAATCAGGTTCCAAAAGTCGCACAAAAACAACGAACCGTGTGAAAGCACTCTATTCCGTCATTCAATACAAAGTAAAGAAAAATAAACCTTACTGCAAAATAACTAATTTAGTTAATAACAATGCATTTACATGATAAATTAAAAATTCAATATATGTATTCTGATTATAACATAATATTCTAATTGGGGTGTCTGAGGGTTTGCGTTAATTACGTTACATGTTGTAGACATCACAGTTAATAGAAATCTAGTAGACATTTCTTTGGTCGATACGACTATTTCAATCCCTTACATAAGTATTGGTAATAAGACGCAAGCAGCTCGGGTAGCCCTACCATTACGAGGTGTCAATTTCTAATCAACTCGCCTCCAATCACAGTTTCTACGACACTTTTATCAAGTTTCTAGAGAAGAAAATGTCCTAAATACTTCGTTCTTTCTAGAATAATCGTGTCAAAATTTGTGATTGTTTTGATAAAACAATAGGTTCCTTTTTATCGTGGTAAATTCATCAAATGAGACCTCCCACCAAAAGTGTGACGGGATCCACTGCCAGACTCGTACTGACTAAAATCCACGGTGTTTCTTCAATAGCCCTTAACGTTCCACGGTCACGGTAATCTGACAAGAAAGTCCCGCGACCCCACCCGAACAATAGGTACCTAAATAAAGAAATAATTTTGTCGGAATTCAGCACCAAGCAGTTTTCACTGTATTCTGTCGCATGGATTCAGAGTTCTAGTTTCTTCTGAGTGAACTCGTTCTAAGTTGTCATCATTACTTCTGAGCAAGATTGAGACCAATAGCGAACTCATTGGACTCAATATTATATCAGTAGAATATATTAAGATGTTTATTTATAATGTTTGTATCAGTTAATAAGGCATTAGGTAGGTAACTAAAGACATCATATTTCTTTTATTGCCGTGTGATCCTGGCTTTATCTACCATAGTGTGGCCACAATATAAAGTGTCATCATTGTCCCTATAAAGAGAAGTAGTGGAATAAAACTCAGAAGAAGTTTTATTACTTAAAATAAGTTATTTCTCGGGTGAAGATTGAATGAAAGAAAAACTTCGTGACTCGCTTTCTTAGCGTTTAAGTACCTACAGATTAAATCCAACAAAAGCGGTTTTCTTCCACTGGTTGCTTTGATAATCTTGTAAATCCTTTTGTTTTTTTTTTACGACCGTTCTTATATTTTTAAGTTTATCTCTGAGAAACAAACATACGTATATCAAACTCACAACTTTTTCTCATGGGGATTAGACTACCAAGTACTACACTACCAAGAAACAAACTACCTGCTACGAATCTTACATACTCTTCGCCTCATCCTTATTCATAACTACATCAGGCGGCCTATAGGCTGTGGAAAAGAGACAGAGCTATCGTCTAACGCCATCTCGTTCCCTGAGCGGAACCACTCACACTTTAAGACGTCATGATAGGCCACCTGGGGGGGGGGGGTATTATAACGTCTTAAAACCAGGCTTGTTCCAGTGAGTGAACGACATGGCGCTAGACGACTTGTATAGCTCTGTCACTATCACTCGCCAGAATAAGCCTGGTTTTAAGAGTTTATAATACCCCACCTGGTTAAACAAGCATGCCGGTTGCGAGTATGTATATGGTGCATTCAGAGAAAACTCACCCCTTTTGGCAGTTACATCAATACCAAAAGGGGTGAGATTTGTCTGAAGCTGACTGTATTCTTTACAGCGTTTTTCCAGTATTTACATCTACAGCGTTTTTTTGTATGGAAAAATGGAACAGCGTACCTAACAGTGTTTGAAGAAGGAACTAGGTAATTTATAAATGTTTTCTAAATCGAAAATGTCGAAGTTCCAGTTTACTTTACGTCAGAATAACTGAAAACTCATGATAGATATAAACTCAGGCCTCTGAATCTAATACTTAATTTACTGTTATTACATCAGAAAACGATAACTTTATCGTAATACTAGTTTATAGTACGTCACATAAAAGCCACAAGTCAATAATTCAGCCAGATTCACCTAAAAGCTTTATTATAAAATTACCTATCAAACTCATTATCCTATCTTAACTGCAGTCATAATTCATTCATAACTAGGTAATATGTCTAGTTCTAAATAGTAAGGAATCTTACCGATATGCAATTTGAATTGCTTGACCTACTCGTATAAACGTATTAATAAACGGTTGACCGAGCTTCGCTCGGTTTTTAAAATGTTTATATCTTGGGAACCGAGCTTTTCTCGAACCTGGGACCTTGATAAATCGATTCCTTGAGCCGAAAAACCCCTAATCTGTAACTTTCATGAAAATCCTTGGAGCCGTTTCCGAGATCCCGATTATATATATAAATATACAAGAATTGCGCGTTTAAAGATATTAGATACATAAAATTAAACATACCTATTGAAGTACTCGTTGAGGTTTTCTTTAATTAGTTTGGTCTGGATATTAATGAGGTATTTATTGTTATAATAGGTATTAACTACGGTTTTGGTTACAGGGAAGGTTTGTATATATATAACTATTAATAAAGTACCTTACTAACCACCGACGGGGTGCAAGCGCGGACAGTATCAGTCAGTATCGGAAATTGTATAACTTAGTTCCAAGTCTATCAGTAAAAAGTTGAGCTTTGAGACCGAAGAAAACTTTTTCAGTCACATTTTTATAAAAATCTTATTCGATATGTATCAGGACATGGACATTATTTACTTGCTGTTTGCATTATTTACTTGCTGTTGATGTTTAAAAAACCTAGTAATAAAAATGAAAAAGTTTCGCAGATGTTTATTAATTTTACACGCCAAAAATACAATGGATTTGTTTTTATTACTATGGTTACCTTTATTAAAATATTGGAGAGTTTATTATATCCTGGTAGAACGATTTAGTAAACCAATTACCGAAGTCCGAGCAAAACGGGCAGCATTAGCTAGTATATTAGTAATAAACAGAATTTATCGCGAAACAACAAGACTAGGCGCAATAAACGAAAAACATTTAGACCCACCAAAAGCAACCAATCATGCAGAAAGAGATATGTTCGGTCGCTGTGTCTTAAGAAAAATAACGCGTTTTCCCAATACAAATTGTAGCGTTTATCCGTCTTTGATCTCATGTGGAGCATAAAGTGATAATGCTGTTTTATGTGAGAACGAATACTTTGAAGAGGAATGTAAGTTCAGAATAACATTGTCTGTAGAACCCACGCGACTAGAGAGCTCGAAGAAAGATAAGTACTTAGACACCTACTTACTGTACTTACCTTTGAGACAAAGGCTGGGCGACATTGACTCGATATTTTTTTATATTTTTTTTTTACTGAACCGTTTTGTCACAAGGTACTGAACGAGTACAGCCGTTTTTGTTCAAAATGTGGAGTAGGTACAGTCGGCAATAGAGTTAGTCTGCATACAGACAATATGTAATTTAAACGGTTTTACAGTGTTGTATTATGTACGTAGGTCGGAAAATTAGGTAAAGTTATTCATGTATATCCACTGATTTCATACAGTGACAGAATAAAGTGGATGTACCCCAAATCCCGTAATTACTTTTAAAGAGCACAAAAATCCCGTGATTTATTAAATAAAAAAGTTAATTATTTTTACGCAATTTATTTGTTTAATCTGTCTTTGATGTTTTCATTATTATTAT
Organism: Agrotis segetum; assembly: GCA_036375495.1. NCBI lineage: Eukaryota > Metazoa > Arthropoda > Insecta > Lepidoptera > Noctuidae > Agrotis > Agrotis segetum. The sequence goes on from JAQSVV010000152.1 coordinate 456,266, forward strand.
TTATTTGTAATACTGTTCTGCACACGAGATTGTCTATAAGAAATCCCGGGTAGATCAATTTCGATTCGAGATATCGATCGAACGTTTCGATGCAAATACTAAAATAACTGCACCTAATTCCGATCTCTGGTTTTACATTTCAAGGTCTCCACCCCAAACTCTTTGGAAGGATGTAGCATAAAGACAAAAAGTGAATAGGTACCTACATACAGCACGTAGCTAGCTTGCATATAGGCTTGCATTTACAGGAATTGTTTATAACTTGTTGCCTGCTTATGTAAATACTTCTCCAGCTATCTGTAAATTAATTTTATTTTCCTCTGTGGAAATACATTACTATGAACTAAGACACTTCAATATAACACATCATATTATGTGTAATCAATAATTACCTCCAATATAATATATTGGAATTATTAAAATTTAATCTGTAGATTACGTACGTAAAATGTGGTCATTCATAATTGAACATTCCACCTGCCTAAGTATTCCGTCAAATGGGAACGCAGAAGTATTCATAGTATAGCGCCTGTAATATTACACGGTCGAGATACAAGCTGACGTTCTATAGTTCGTGACCGATCACGGTACGGGAGCGTGTAATATTTTGAATAACATGCATTATTAATTTAATAAATTGGAATAGTATCAGTCATAATCTTCCTGCCATTATCCCATTTTACTTGGGATCGGTCGGTGGAACCCGTTTTTTTCTCCCATTCTGCTCTATCAGTCGTCACAGTTTCATTTACTCCTTTTTCTTCCATATCATTCCATCCCCTCAACTGTGTAAATTCAAAATGGCCAATTTTTGAAGTGAAAACTTCTTTAGCGGCGTTGTACACTTTTTCTGTAATGGGTAAAAAATTTAAAACTCGCGTCAGGGTCACGTGACCAAAACTCGCGTCAGGGTCACGTGACCCTGATCGAAAATGAGTAAGACGTCATTCAAATTAAAAATAAAACATAGTAACAAAAAAGTTTTCACTTCTACCGGCACTCCTGGAGTGCAACCTTTTTTTGAAGTGAAAACTTCTTTAGCGGCGTTGTACACTTTTTCTGTAATGGGTAAAAAATTTAAAACTCGCGTCAGGGTCACGTGACCCTGATCGAAAATGAGTAAGACGTCATTCAAATTAAAAATAAAACATAGTAACAAAAAAGTTTTCACTTCTACCGGCACTCCTGGAGTGCAACCTTTTTTATTTTTTTTAATATAAGCATGTCTGTGGAACCCTTAGCGGGTTTCGCCACAGACAGGGGTTTCTGCACGCCCAGCCCACACTAAGACTGCAATTTCTTGTTCCTTGGACATGCGAAAGCACTTTTATTGATCTGAATCATTTTTAAATTAAATTTTCTACCTATAAAATAGTACTTTTGTAATACTCATCAGTTCTTCACTCTTTTAGTCACATAATATAAATATTTTTATTAGCAGTGTTGTGTAATGTGTAAGAAAATAAATAAATATCTTCGTGTTATCAGGGTGGATTGCTGGCACAAATGTAGGTAAATGTTCGAGAACTGTATTTAAATCCCACATATGAGAAATGGGACGTAGAAAGGATCGCCAGGTTATCCAAAAAGTCCGCACAGAACTACAGACCTCAAATACGCGATCATTTTTCATTTTCCACTGCGACACTGAATATTTGTCAAAGGATTTTGCCTTTCAGAACCGATAAAACGTTTTCCTTCATTCATGCTCTACATTCACTGTCCAACAACCAATCGTAAATCAACATTGGTCTCCGGAAGATTCTGATCAATTATTGTAGATTTGTATGAAAAATTTTACATTGGGATTTTTAAAAGTAAAGTATCAAAACTATCCTAGTTACGATAGTTATAAATAATACCTATATCCTATTTTTTAGTCACTTGCAACAGTACCTATCAATATACCTATCCCGTAAATGAAATATTATGTAAATAAGTTTTAATATCAACCCCACCTTCACACTCTTCTAATCTTTGTTCACAACGAGACATGCTTGCCTTGAATCTTTACTTTTTAACAAAAATACCAATTCTCAATTAACTTCAAATATTGTAATTTTCGCATCTTTAAAGTCTAGACTTGATAATTAACGTGTAAACTTAAAATTTAGCATTCATTTAAGAAGGCAAGACACAAGTTACCTAGACTTCTTGTTTTATTTCTCTCAAGACGGTGTAAATATTTAATGTTAGTTTTGTTAGATTAACACTCTTGCAAAAAAAGGACTATTACGAAACATCTGTTATTGAATTACTTATATGTATATATATTCATAGCTCAACAACACAACGGCACCCAGGTGTACGGAAATCTATTTACCAACCCACCTATAACTGCGATTTTCGAACTTGTATCGTCGTAACTTTTCTTGTCTATTTTTACATTAAATCGCGTTACAAACGCTTTTAGCTAAGAGTGCCTGCAACCTTTATTTTATAAAACGTGTATTCCCGTTCTATTTTATAAGGTTGAATTTCCTCTTTGTTTCAGATGAGAGTTCGGTAAGCAGTAAGAATGAGTCGGAACTCAGAGAATCGGAACTTGGCCGAGAACAATGGAGAACTCAGAATATTACTCGTAGTGACCGTTATCATCGGTTTACTTCTTATGTTTTCCCTGCTCATGTGCTATGCATGTGTCCTTAAACGTCTGTGCTGTGGGACACCGAGAGAGCGAGCGAAGAATGTGGGCTGTGCCAGAAGAACGGAAAGCTACCCGATGGGTGACGTCACTCTACTTTCACAGCCGACGGAGAGCGAGCGCGTCTAGCAATAAAATACAATAGCTATCAAAATAATGTGACCCCAGAACAACATTTATACCACAATAATTCAATCAGATAGGGTCGCATAAAATAATTTACCACGATTACCATTAACCATGTTGAGTAATAGCCCTCGTATATAATCCCGAAAATAAGCGTAAATTCTTTATTTGGTAAACATTATTCTTAGTTCTGGAACAAAACTAGTCAGTGGTGTAAGGCATACCTACATAAATCTACAACTAATTTATACTGCATTTTAACAAAGACTGATTTAGGTATCTACTCTGTTGCCTGGTTGTATCAGACGATCATGAAATTGTACATTGTTTAGCTGTTTATTACTTATATTTATAGATATTATAATACACGTGTAACACATATTGTGAACGGGTCTTCTTTGTTTGTAAGTGAGATGTCGGCTAGTTCCACTAAAGTTCGATACATGCTTACAAAGGAACATTATGTGTGCAATTACAGTGGCAGCGGGGCGGGCAGTGAAATCCGCTGGCGGGTAACGCAAACAATTAGTAAATTTTGTTTTTTTTTTACAAATTTAGTTTATTTTACAAATTTCTGGACCACTCCAGACACTGGCAACATGCATTTTTAAATAGTCCAAGAACCCATTTGCATACTTCATAAAACAGACTGCGGTCCTCATATTTTGCAAACGAAATTCCTTCTGCGGCCTGGACTAAATGCACCAAGTGCGGGCGGGGCGGTTAGAGCGGAAATCTAGTCTACCCGCTCCCGCTGCCCGCCCCGCGTCACTGTAATTGCTCCCTGAAAGTGACCCTTCTCTTTTTTCAGGAACCTAGGTATATTTTTTTACTGTTTCTATTCGCTTGTTTCTGCACGCGCTGTTTCAAATCATACGTAAAGAATGGAACTATTTTACCGCACCTATCTATTCCAGCACCAATTCGTCTTACGGCGTCCACTGATTGTCGACAGGAGATCCGCGAGTGGACAACCAAATAACACAAGATAAAGATACAAGTCACGAATGACGATGATGAGTCACTGAGTGCAGCAGTGCTACCCGCTATAACACAGTCTTGTGACTGCGGCAGCAGTGCTGAAGCTACCCTGTGACCAAAGTTTGCTATTGTCTTTGCTACTGACAGCGCATTTAGCGCTACACGAGCTGCAAGATCAGAAGAATTTCTAATAGAGAATGACATAGCTGGTCCACTCACCATCCGCGCGTGGAAATCTTGCGAGCGGAACGTTCTGGTGACGCTACGAAGTTCGAATAGCGAGCGCACATCCATAGAAATCTATATAAAGAATGCTAACAAGGCGGTGCGGGTCGGATGTAAGGGCGGGTATAATGAGCTATGACCTTAATCCGGACTAGGAAAGTAGCAGTAGCGTAGCTAGGCGGGGGCGAAGCGGACTCTAGCCCTCGGCCGCGCACCAGAAGGGCCCTGGCGCTCAGAGGAAAAAAAAGGAAAAATGTTGACAACGGCGATCCCAGCGAAAAAATGTTGATAGCTTCTGCTAAAAATTTACAATTATGTCTACAATGAAATTGTACTTAATTGTGATGTCCGTTGTGCGGGAACTGAAAGAACCTAAGAGGCTTCGCAATACTGATGTCACATTTGGTACAGATGACTGTTTTTTAGCGTGGTAAAATCATCAAATGAGCCATCCCAGATTAGGGCGGGAGGGACTGTCAGACTTGTGCTGACTAAAAATTACGGTGTCCTTCAATAGCCCTTTACGTTCCGGCGACACGGTAATTCGTCAAATTCGCGACCGCGGCAAGCTTTAGCCCTCTAAGGGTCCCCCCTTCCTTCCTCGTAATGATATAGATGACTTGGGAGAACCAACTCATCTTTCAACAAGGGGGGCCTCGAGAAGCGGCTTGCCCTCTCCTCGCTACGCCACTGGAAAGTAGGAACCATTGCCAAGCGCCTATCTTATATAATTCGCAAACTTTTTCATAGCAATCTAAGCTCATGTATGTGTTGTGACCACACATCTAAATATTTGTACAACTTAATTTTTCAACGAAAATATTGTGTTCATATATCTCTCGTATTTGCTCTGGGTGTCTTTCGCCCAGCAAATGCTGAGTTGTTAACCCTTTTAGTGTGGACATAATCAGCAAAATTCTTGTATCTTTTTTTGTGTGTGTCCTATATCAAATAATTATTTTTCTATTCAATTCTATTTATTTTCTATAAAGTTTTGTATAGCAGTTTTTTAGATAAATGTTAGTGTAACTGTAAACTAAACATGTTACCTTTTGTTCTAGCATTGTCTTGTACAGTTACCTTAATTTTACAGTACTTATGTCTTTCTTGTCTGTCTGTACCTAATCTTGTAAACCTAAGTTATGTATGTATGTTTAGATAATAGAGTAGACATTAACCAACTTTTGATATAATTTATGGTGTTGAAAAGTGGAACAACAACGAATAAACGATTGCCCACTTATTGTAGTATATTTTTAGAATATATTTTGGTTGGTTGGTTCGTGGTAAGGTTTATGGGGTTCCAAAGACAGTCATCATTTCACCAAAACGGGTAAGTATAAATGGCTTCACACACAGCAGCTACGTATAATGTAAAGATGTACATTTTAGCACGATACATCTCGTTACATCTTTCCATAGAAATCGTCAGGAGACCACACACGACAACTATACACATAATGTATATTTTTACATCTTCGAATCTCTATGGAAAGATGTCACCAAACCTATTGAAAGAAAACCGAGAGCGGTGATCATCATGAAAATATAATAGTCAAAGTCTTATCGGTAAGAAAGCAATTTTAATCTCAATCTGTAAGTTCCTACTAAAATAGTTGGTAAATGAATTATTGAAGTAGAAAACTTATCATAAATGTATTAACTTGCAAATTACGTTCCAGAAACTTTGCCATTTTCAATTTATAATTTCGTCAACAACTTGGGAACTCCACACAGATATGAGAGAGAGATGCAGAAAATATTCGGTAATCGCCTTATTCGGGCTAAATATATTAACAGCCGAATACCGAATATTAATACTTATAAAGATTGAGAGCAGTGGTGGCCCAGTAGTATGGACCCACTTACGAGATGTATGTCGTAGGTAATTTATTTCATCACCACTGTTCTCAAAACGGTGAAGGAAAACATCGTGACGAAACCGGCATGTCCTACAACCAAAAATTCGAAGACATGTGATATCTGCCAACCCGCACTGGGCCTGCGTGGTAAATTATTGTCCACTACCTCTCACAAGAGAGGAGGCCTGTCTCCCAGCAGTGACAACATTATAGGCTGATGAAGATGATGACTTATAAAGATTTAAACAAACTTCATCAATATTTGTGGCATCTCTGTTCTCTACTCCATACACTTTTTAGGTATGTACTAGTTCGCACTCGCATTTTCAAGGAAAATTATTAAATTAAACGATTTTGTCACAAGAAATTCCCGGAAATAATTCCATTGAATAATGTAAACTTACTAATGAAGCAATACATGCGTACAGCTTGGCCAGAACGGGTTGAAACGGAACTAAATTTTTTATTTCTGACAGCGTTTTAAAATCTATGATATTTGATGTAAACAAAGACCGCAGGTTTGTTAGATTTATTATTGTGCCATAAAACTAACTTATTAAGTGAAAAAAAGAAAAATCATTCAAAGTGCTACTAGTAGCGCGAAGACAGTGGCGACTTCCGGTTTTCTACATTTTTATATCAAGCTGTAATTCTCGCAACTACCACGACTGTATAGCCGTAAATGTAAACAAAATAATCGAGAGTTGCGAGTAGAGAAGAATAATTAAGTGTTCCGCAGTAAATACTGCCAATAAAATAAATAGGAAAAAAGCATACATTTTAACATTTATGCAAGTAAGAACAGAATTTACTTCTACAGTCATCTAATTGAAGGTTTGAGCTTGGATTTGAACTACTACGATTAACGCTACGAGAAAGCCTACGGACCATGTGAAGCTACGCCAGCTACGCTTTTGATCTGCTACGCGTAGCAAGCAAACGTATTTCGTAGTCGATAGGTCCTTCGTAGTATGTACCTACGCGGTAAGTGACCCCTATCTACGTCATTTTAATTTTATTATCATGTTAATTAATCCACAGACGTTCATTCATTTTAGAAAAGTATCTATTTACATATTAATTCGTTTACACACCACGGCCAAAAGGCAATTAATGTAAATAATAAAAAGATGTTTAGAATTTTAAATAAAAATTTAATTATAACGTGACACGGTGGTCCACTCAATTTAGAACTCTTTTATTCCACCGCGTACCATCACAATCAAATATAGAATCTACAAAGAGCGTTGATAGCGTATTTGCAGTGTTTGTTATCTTGACCACAGAATGCCTCCTAAGGCGATCCTCACACTGCCCCGCATGATGCAGCGTAGCCCGTGGATGCGTGTTCTTCCGTTGCTTGTAAGTATCTCTGTTTGTATGGAAAACACGCACTGTCTAACATACAGAATATGCATCCACGCGCGTTCATGCGGATCACGCGCATACACGCGGAGAAACATGCACCCCCGCGTGTAGGTGCGGGGCGAGACGCAAGGTATGGCACGCCGAATCCCGCAGTGCCGCGCTTGATTTTGGATGCTCAGTACTGCACGATCACCACAGAGAACGGCGAATAAATACATGAGAGCCGCCTTGCGTGAATCTACAAAACGCACCGACGCGCGTGAGTGCGCAAAAAACCCGCACGATGATGCAGATATGCACTCCCGCAGGAACGCGCGTAGGTGCGTCGACACGTAATATGCAGCATGATGCGGGGCAGTGTGAGAATCGCCTAATAGTACTATGACGCTAATTTAACTATGGATATTTATCAATACAAAGAAGTCATCTGTCTTTTTAATGAACAAAGTTTTCTCTTACAATAATAGTTAAAATTAATTTTTGGCAGTTCCCTATTTACCAGAGTTACGTCCCGGGTTCGATTCCCTTATCGAGTTGTGCTTTGTTCATGAATTTTTCAGTAGCAACTCGGAGTTTGGAAGATGGCGGCATGGTAAAATTAATAGGCAAATAAAAATCAGTTTTCATAAATGTCTAGCTGGATATCTGCAAGGGAAAGTGTTTCAGGCACGCTGAAAACCTGTCCAATAGGTCCTAAGTACTTGTTTAATTGCTTTTAATTTTAATCACTGCGTTTAATTTTGATTTGTAATTTCAATTTCTTATGATTTTTGTTTTGAATTTGTGAATTTTGTTATGTATCGTCTCTTTGTTTTTAATTTTCTTTTTATTGTATAAAAATATGGAGGGACTGTGTCAAATAAATTAATTAGGTAGGTATCCCAAAAACCACTAGGTACTTCTCAGCCATTTCTAACTAGCGAGAATGTTTATCTCATAATTTTTAATTATGAGATTTTGTTGGACCCAAAAAGGTACTAAAGACATCTAGAAAACTTCATACCTTTAAAATAAAATATTTAAAGGTTGAAATAATTTAATAATTAATAGGTAAGCCAGATCATTTAATCAGGATTAACACCTCACGAAGCGCAAACATATTTTACAAATTCAAATTCCTAATATAATTCTAATGCCAACTTGTAGTGCCTGTGCACATACATATTAACTTAATATTAAATTAGTGTAAAATTTTACATGGTCATACCGATGCCTCGGATGTGCATGCGGAGCTGTGTCAATTGTTTGTTCCAAACAGTTACAACCGTTCTAGGAAACATAAATTATTTAATGTCCCATTTTGTCGCACTGTAGCCCGATCCACCTCTCCAATACCGCGAATGCTAACGATGCTCAACGCGCTCGTGGAGACCAACCCTGAATTGGACTTGTTTGCTGATGAATGGAAGATGATAATGTTAGAATGTCTGCGATTCTGTGAGGAGAGAGAATGAAAGGATCATTAAATTTCATTTAGTATTAATGGCATTTTGTAGCTGTACTAAATGTATTAAATAAATAAATAAATAAATATTTATCTATCGCCCATCCACGGCCACATAAGGGCACACAAGCAGTTTAGGCTTTCTGCACAAAACAGGCCACAAGTTGCTGTATATTTTACTATCACAGCATTTTTTAACCAATTTTTTAGCATGCAATACTGAATATATGTGGATATAAGTATTTTCGAAAGATGCAGGATAGGTTAGATCTCGTTATGATGCTTCGGTGATTATCTACAAAAGTTGCAGAGGCAGAAGAGCCCAGCTTTGAGATAACTGCTCAAAGAAGCGCGGGTGCGTGTTCTCACAAGTGTGTGTCAAAAAATCGTAGGAACAACGTTAAAATCTGCAAGTGCAATTAAGCGGGGTGCTATGACAGGAAACCTCCACGTGCGCCCGTGGACTGGAGTTCCCTCTCGGATACGTCCGGGGGGAAGACCAGTTTTTCGGGCCGGTACACCCTGGGATGCGGGCAAAAACTCTCTTTGCCCGTATGCGAATAGCCTGTCGTGTGAACGCTCCAACGCGTGTCCCTCTGATCAGCAGAGGGCACAGCGACGGAGCGGGCTTGCGGACGGTGAGTGATGGGTAGCTCTCCGTCCGACCAAGGACCAAGCCCGGGTCGGTGGCGCGTCGTGTTTCGCGCCAAAAGCCTGCTGGGGTTGCGGGTTTTTTCTTAACCCAGGATACCGTGGCCCCGGAACGTAAAGGGCATAGGAAGGAACACGGGTGGATTTTAGTCAGTAAGAGTCTAACAGTCCCTTCCACCCCACCCAGAGCGGGAGGGCTCATTTGATGATTTTACCACCTGTGCAATAAAGCATTTTTTAAAGGAATTTTACAGCCGTGTACTCTCGTGTTATAGCAAACGGCGACCACGTCTACCTAAAGGAGCAAGTACAAATTAAACTCAGTTGTAACGAAACATGTAGGATTTTATTTTACTTTCATAATATAACATCAAACTATTGAAGGCACTATCACATTGACATTTGTTTTCTTGAACAATTCCATATAAGGCGAACTTCACTATATCACAAATTGTAGTTTTAAAAATAAATTCTGATTTCTAACAAAAAATAAATAGACTCTTGGACTCTGCGCATACTGTCGATGTAAATATTACAATGTATGTACTTTACAACGTTTTATTTCATAAGTCATAACCATTCCTTGTAGTCTGATAAATATATAATTTAAATATACACAATATTTTATCTTCTTTATCAACTCTCAGAAAATAAATTTAATTTTCGTTTAATTTGGGATAATTTATGTCATAAAATTTAGTTACAAAGACTTGGTGCAACATGAATAACAGTAAAAATAAACAAATAAGATACATTTTCTCTTATCACATTGAACATATAAGGACGTTTATCGCTTGCTCTATCATCATTATCAGCTTAAGTTTATTTGGGAAATACATAAACTCTGCACCATAAAACGTTATCTATGTCACAAAAGGCGTTAGTGAACGGTGTTCTATTACAAGTAATAAAAATGAATTATTTAATAACTAATGGCTATGGGAAATGACTTACACTATCGGGTTTCGACCAAGATGCATGTAAATATGGCCTTAGGTACTTAATATGTACCGAACATACAAAATGTAAGTCCATAAACATTTATAAGACACAGATAATACTCTATTTACCGAATAAATCCTTATCAAAACCCAATAAGTGAACATTTATTACAATTGATGATTGAACAATAAGACGCAGTGGTCACAAAACATCTAAGGTGTATAGCTCTGTTCCCTAAGTACACCGTGGACCATAGTTCTCAACGATTGCGGCTTGCAGTATTCCTCGAGCCAGTTGAAAACACCCGCTGAAAACTCCGCGAAGTTGTTGGTAGGCACCGACTCGAATGACTCGAACAGCTTGTCCATTATACCCTGGAACTAAAATAAATACGTTTTTAGTATCCAGTTTGCAGTTTGCACAAACGTGTCTGCACATTTTAAGGTTGATAAATTATCAAATTTCCCTCCCGCCCTTTCCGGCAACCTGTTAAGACACTCCTGCAACCCCGACTGGTGTATCCACATTACAGAACAGTGACCCTATTGAAGACCCTTAATTCATTCCTTATCTTAGGGCAAATGGATTTGGATTGCCAATTTGCCTTCGACACGCATAGAAATTGTTATAAAATACAACTTTTTTACCCGACTGCGGCACCATGAAGCTCAAAAGAATGTATTCCTACTATAAATCTATGGTGTCAGTAAGTTCGCTAACACGAAATGCTTGAGACAGTGAATATCGATTCTTTTTATTTCAGATCAAGCTGAGTCTGCATAACTAAAATCATCTATAAACACACATACAAGCAACTGCTCGAGCATTCGAAATGCTTCAGGCATCGAGGCGGTCAATACGGTCCATATAATTATTTCGATCACTAACTAAGTGCTCGAGCAATCCATGTTTAGGCAGTTAAGAACTGAAATATGTATAGTACAGACTACATATATTGCATACTTATCTTTGGCATAACCTTGTTTCTTATTCATTTACGAGTAAGTTTGCTATCACGCATCATTTTTATCCTGCTTCTAATATAAGTAGTTTCAAAATAATAAGGAGTTTTCGCATCAATAGCACATAGCAAGGATTTACAAACAAATCTATATTTCTTTTAAAATCTTTATAACATTTATGATTCATTTACAATTTTTAACCCCCGACGGAAAAAGAGGGGTGTTATAAGTTTGACGTGTCTGTCTGTCTGTCTGTGGCACCGTAGAGCCCGAACGGATGAAGCGATTTCAATTTAGTTTTTTTTTGTATTAAAGGTGATTTACGTGCGAGTGTTCTTAGACATGTTTGATGAAAATCGGTTGAGCCGTTTAAAAGTTGTGGGGGTAAAAGTGAGAAAGGGTAGCCGAGGGTTTGCAAATAATTATACTCGAGAGGGGTCTTAAATCAAAGCAAACTGAAAGGGAATATTGTCAATAACTGTCAAGGAAAATGAAATTACTTTAATGAGACCACAAAATGTAAGTACTATGAAGTGACGCAATAAGTCTCCCAGTTATGTCATGAAAACACGAGTTTACATTAACATGCAAAATATTTTGTTTTTGTGATAACACTGTTTATGTTCTATAATTATTATGATAAAGTTTAAATTTTAGAGTTAAGGTTGTTTGCATCATAGTTAATCATTCAGTCTGTTGACTGACTTGAGGATAAAGTACTGGAAAATGATTTCCTCAATGGTATAAGTGTTTTCCTATGAGTAAGTTCATACGCTGCAATGAAAATGATATGTCACAGAACTATTTTATAACGTCAGTACGTATTGAGATAGGTGACTTTATTATTTTGACATTTGCTATGACTACTACTAATCCCCGCCGTATCCCAATAGTTCAATTGACTAGTTCCATTATCGAACTACTGGATTTTTTTTCTCCCAGTAGTTCATAGGAACTAAAATTTGAGGTGTGCTGTATCGGTGATTTAGAGGCCTTAACCTTAACCTACCATAACGTCTTAAAACGAGAATAGAGTCACTGTGGGAAAGAGACAGCTATACAAATCGTCTAGCGCCATCTCGTTCACTCAGTGGAACTACTCTCGCTTGGCAGGCCGCCGGACCTTTCCGAAAAACGCCATTAAAAAAATAGAATACTTACAACTTAACTATTATCGCCTACAGATGTTTTGAACATCTGTACACTTAACACGAGTTTTCAGTATTTGAGACGTAAACTGGAACTTTTACAATTTCAAATTGTCAATTTTCAAGGAAAAAATTAGTTCCTTCTTCGCACACCAGAGGTGCTGTTCCATTTATTCATACAAGAAACGCTGTAAATACTGGAAAGACGCTGTAAAGTAAAATAGTGAAAACTCGTGCTAAAGACGTGTATGATGACCAGTACCCTACTGGTCATCATACACGTTGCGAGTACTACGCACTTAGGGGCGTACCATAACGTCTTAAAGCGAGAGTAGTTTCACTGAGGGAAAGAGACAGAGCTATACAAATCGTCTAGCGTCATCTCGTTCCCTCTATGGAACTACTCTCGCTTGGAAGGCCCTCTGACCCTTCCGAAGAACGCCATTAGAAAAATAGAATACTTACAACTTGGAACTTATCCTGATCGGTGAGCCTCTGTTCATTATGGCCGGGAACGGAATGCTGCGCCTTCACGATTTGCTCATAGTTAGCCTGCATGATGCGGAGCGCCACCACGTCTTTGCGCAACGCATTCCGTTCGTCCTCCTGTCTTCGTCGCTGCTGCAGTAAGTATTGGATGTAGTCTATGGATTTTTGAAGTACCTGGAATGAAAGTTAGAAACTATTTCAAAGAGAATTTTTCAACGAGGCGTGGATGGCTATATCCGAAACTAGGAGGCATATTGAAAAACGCTGAAAGGAGTATCGAGGCCGATTTTGACGAAAACCGAAACAGCATCATTGGATTTTAGAAAAATCAATAATCCTGGCCAGGAATCGAACCCACTGATTTTGGAAAAAAATGACACCCTGTATTAATACACGTTTCGATAGTGTTGCTAATATGGATCAAATTCTGTCGATCAAAAGTTTGCCGTATATGTTTACTTCCCAGAAATTTTGTGTGCACTAGGCACATGTCACTCACTTGCGAACCGAGATTTGAACTCAGAAAATCTGGAAGATATTCGTATTTTTGTCTTTATTGGCACAACGAAAGTTAGTGAGACTTTCCGAATTGAAGTGTCGCTGGGCGTTTTAATATTAAGGGGCAGTTATATCAAATTGCTAGCAAACACGAGCATGTTTATAAGCTGCAGAGAAATGAACCCCCTTTGGAAGTAACATTCACAAAAGTGAGTTGCTTTTCTCTGCAGCTTTCTAATAAACTATGTGAACAAAAACTTAGCATGCCGTTGAACGAAAAAGATTATGATAACAATTTCTTTGATCTGAGATAACAATGTACTATTTCAAATGGCACCTATAACTGCTTAATGAATATTTAACAAATCTGTCCTAATCATTAAACTTGTTTGATTTCAAAGTTTACTGTGGGAAATACACTAATAATATTTACTATGTTCGAGGTTAACGAGGCAAGCACGTGGTCAGCGCATGTTAGCAGATTTATTTTTTAATAAATTAGGATAACACGATCTGTATCTACACTTATAATTATATATCATATAATTGTAAATGATTCTGATTTTCAATTAAACTTTGTAAGATAGGTCTAATAGAGTAACTAAAATCGGCGGAATCGTGTGTGGCAAACAAGGCCCCAGCGAGTCCAAAACGTACACATAGAAATATTCCTAATGGTTCATTTTAAGAATGAATAAAGCAGTGAAGTAAATCATTAGGAATATTGCGTAAAGAGGGCTTTTTAGGCCCTCTGTTAAGAGTCCCACGTGTACGCGTCACTTGTTGCAGAGTGTAAAAGTGTTATATATCAATCACATTGTAGGTGAAAAAATGAAAGGGAATCGTCCATCTTGGTATGGATATGTGATGAGGAGGGATGACAGTCATGTGACTAAGAGAGTGATGAGTATGAATGTTGATGGATGGAGAGGAAGAGGAAGGCCAAAGAGGAGATGGATGGATTGTCTAAGGAATGATATGAAAGAAAAAGGAGTAGATGATACTATGACGTGTGATAGGGGAGAATGGAAGAAAAAAACGTGTTGCGCCGACCCCAAGTAAAATGGGATAAGGGCAGGAAGATGATGATGATTGTAGGTAGGTACATTCTTAAAGGAAATACCCTAAAATGATGGTAAGCATGACTTGTTAAAATAGGTAAAAGTGTGATATAAAACACTCTGCCAATCAAAATGCGGATATTCGTAAATACAAATTCGATATCGATAAAATATTACATCGTCTGTTTCAAACTATGTATGTCAAATTCAAATATGTCTGGTAACCTATCGCATATTATTTACGATTACGAACTATAGATCTAGCACGTGCTCGTCGCGTGATATTTCAAGAGGAGTCAGTGGCCTCCATATCTGTGCCACTACAAGAAAGCAAAATAAGACTGTGCAGTAAAATAATTAGATAGGAACATTACTAGTTAATTAGGTACATGTGTGTACTTTGCTAATTGAGCCAATTGCAATAAATCTAGAGGTAATTAAAACTACTATAATAAAAAAAACAAAGAAAATTGAAGAAGAAGAAATGCAGAAACTTAATAAATAGCACAGCAATGCAAACAAAATCGAAGCACTCAATGTAGTCAATATTGAGTATTGATTAGTAGCAAGGTCGATAAAACAAAATTGTGAGATAACCTACGCCATATAATATGAACTGATAAGAAACTCACGGCTGCTTTACTCGGCTTGTAACCTGATGCGTCGGTTTGCTGGCAAGTCGGCACCAACTCTTGGAGTGAATCGTAACCCTTCTTTATGGCATCCCTCCTTTTTTGTTCAGCCTGTGAACACCAGAAACATTATTATATTATAGTTGGTGCAGATTGGATGCTTGAGATGGAGAACTGGGTGTTATGGCGCAGCATGGGAAAGAGAATCAGGCTATCACTTACAAAAAACTGCAATAGGCTAAATGTCAGCATTAGGCTGTTTTTCCACCAGAGATGTGCAATGCTAAGGTGCTGCGGATGCGTTTGATATCCACCAATCATATTCTTTGGTTTGCATAGCATAGCACTGGTGGATGGAGCGTGCTATGGGTCGTCTTCCCTAGTATCGTATCGATACATCGCATAGCTTGAGCTGCGCATCTTCCTAGCATAACTGCTTTGCGGCGGCGCATCTTCATAACATGATAACACATCTTAGTCGCTACACGCTTGTTACCGCTACATAGTGTAGCATCAGTGAAAACAGTCACACATTTTAATAGCTCAGCTTTTACAGTCTCGCAGCACAGCTACATAACACATCTCTGGTGGAAAGGCACCCTTTATAGTCTCATATGAACATAATTCCAAGCACACACCCATGCCACACCCACTCACTGGTCAATTAGGAGAACTATTTCAGATGCGAATTTTATACTCAGTATCAAAGTATAAAAACCTCTAAAGATTAAACACCTCCATCCATATACAACAATATGCTTTCTCATCAGATGGATGGAAACAAAAGAGTTGGAGAGATACCAGGGGCAAGAATCACAAGATGATTGAGGTAAAAGAATGAAACAGCTTATCTCAGTTATGATAAGAGATTATTAGCCCTTTTTTCAATGTTGTCTATGTTAAAAAAAGTGATAAGCATTCTGATGAGGTATATTTTTCAACCTCTATTCTCGCATTTATTTTAATTAATGCTGGAAATTAATAATCCATCTGAGATGCTATCTTCATTTGAATCTTTGTTTGTAACCAATCAACAACTGAATTTGCCTGTCTTTAGGATGACAATCAGAAGCAACCATAAATACCTGCTCCATTGCATTGTGGGTAAATAAAAACAAAGGCCCAGAATTTGAATTACGATTGAATACTAATTTGGAACATTGACAGATGGATCAAATAATTAATTTATGCCAGTTGCTGGATGAATAAAACTTCATTTAGTTGGCTTTTCTATCTAGAGAGATCGGTATTTCAAACAGAAATGTCTTTCCCTATGAATAGGAGACAATTAAGTACTTCTGTTGCTTCTAATTACAATGATAGATACACACATATATTCATATAATAGGCTTTTCTTTAAGACCATAGTAGTAGTAGTATGGCCATGGGCATAGTCACGGTGGGCCAGCCCACCGTGGCCCACCGTGACTATGACTCTGACCTGTACTGTAAGATATCTAACCAAACCTAAAAAACTAAATTATATAATTGTACTAAGTACAATTATTTAATATCCTTTAGAAAATTCATACTCAACAGTCATCAGTCAACATAAATAAAAAATGTGATATAAAAAAGACTGGGTATAGTTTCCTAGTTACATATTATTTTATGCTGCTGCCCCACCCTGAGCCCATAGGTATGGTATAGAAGAGAATGGATAATTTCTAATAAGATTTACCTGAGTGTGCGCTTCTCTCCTCCTTTCCTTAAAGCTAAGTGCGGATGCCTTGTTATCACCACTATCATCTTCATCTTCTATAATATGAAAATATGTTACAATGAATAAATTATATCACTTATTTAATCAGCCTGTGCAGTAGGCATAGTAAACATGTGAAATAAAGTAATCTAGAAGACAAATATATTTTTTTCTGAGCCAGCAATCTATTTGTAATGTTGAAATGTGAGGTCTTAGAATTAAACATAGGGAGTTGTGTCTTTTGAGGGGCAGTTTTGAGGGGTTGAATATCAGTATAATGTGAATGATAATGGATTTTAGATTTCAAAATAGAAGAAATCAGTGTGAAGCATTATTTTGTAGCATCTGACAACAATACTCCAAGACATATTTAGGTTCTACTAGCTTTTTGTCTCTAGATATTTGTCATTTGAATCGAGTGTTAAAAGTCAATACCTAGCAGCACAATAAATAATTATCAAGAACTGTTTTTTCACTTACCTGTATTCTGGTTTGAAGACGACGGTGTCTGATGAATATTTTGGATTGAACCATTGCTACCACATCGTGGATACATTTTAAGATTTTTATTTAATAATATCTGCTGATAAAATTCTAATCTATGAAATTAATGATGATAGGGACTTATATCTAAAATTGAATTAAAGCTAGGTTAGCGATGCAAACAAGAAACTAAAAGTCAACATGACACTACTTAAAGAATTTGCATATTGATATAAATTTAAAGCTGCTTGTAAACAATTACGCACTTTATTTTCACCTCGCTATTCCATTCCGTTCCATTGATTCCATGACAAATAATGGAATAATGACACTAATGACAGTTTGCCAGATGCTATGACAAAGTCAGAAACGTCCACAGACTAAGTAGAGAGTATACAGAAACGTCAAAATGTCGTATTTAAAAAAAATGTTTCAGCCAAGGATACTGGGCTTTTGTGCCGTTGATGAGCAGTATTTATTTGTAAATCATCATTCATTGCTGTTTTTGTCTCCCATTAATTCATTTTTGGACAGGTTGATAATTGGGTACGCCTGTGTACCTAATAGATGAACCACCGAGACTTACCATTGGGAAATGTGAAACTATTCTGCATCAATGTTCGATAGGGTACAGGCGTAGGTGTATGAATGCCGTTTTTTTATCGTGCTAAATCATCAAATGAGTCACCCAGCGTAGGACGGAACCAATGTCAGTCTCGTACTGAATAAAATTCACGGTGTTCCTTCAATAGCCCTTTCTACTGTTACCTTTCAACTTTGGATCTGTATGGGGGGGCCGTCAGATTGCTGACAGCTCTTTGAGGCACGCATAATCGGACGGCGAATCATCGTTTCATGATATTTGTTATATACGGGTATCTCCCGCCAAGGTTGGATGGTAATGTCCGGGCTGCCCTGTCCCTCAACAAAAAAAAAAACTCAGCTTATGGCATGCTAGTAGGGTTTGGCTCAATCTACAACAAAAATATAAATTATTTTAATATCATTTAAGTTATTTATGTAATTAAAATCCTACTACTATTATAAAGGCGAAAGTTTGTAAGTATGGATGTATGGATGTTTGTTACTTTTTCACGCAAAAACCACTGAACGGATTTGGCTATTTGGTACACAGATAGTTTATACCCTCAAGTAAGATTAACACATAGGATAGCTTTTATCCCGATTTTATGTTCCCGTGGGATAATTTTCGAGTTGTAGCGGGTGAAGCCGCTGGCAACAGCTAGTAATTTATATTTTTGTTTTTGTCATGATTGTTGCACTAGCAGTGAAAGTGTCGGCGCGGCGTCCACAACCATCAATTTCATTAAAAGTAATTATTTATATTTTTGTTTTTTTTCAATGGATGGTTGCACTAGTGATAAAAGTATCGGGAGTCTATTATCCTCAACGGACGGATGCCTCAACGTGGCCTCAACATTGAAGATTTTTCCATAAAACCATAGCGTTTTTTTTTTTTTTTGTTTCTATATACCATAGCGAATAGCGATAGCGTGTAGCGCATGCGATAGCAACATAACGACCATGAAGCGTTCAGTTCGTTCTCTTCTCAATCGTTCAAATCGTTTTCGTCATTCACTCATTTCATCCGTGTCTATGTCCATGTATCTCTCTTCAAGTAAAAAAAAGAATATTTTTTGTGAAAGCGTAGCGCATTTGTGACTACTGCGTCTAATTATAATTTTGTTTTTGAAGATAATCACGATTTAATTAACAAAAGATGTGCATGAATTCTTCAGTGGGTGAATTGTATAAAATTTTATCATAGTTTCAATATGCAATCCGTAAAAATCATACATAATTTCTCAAGCGATTAGGTACCGATCTAGTCATCCATGGCCACCATTTTAGAATTTACTCGGTTGTGCTCTCAAGTAATTTATTTTTGTTGTATGAAAAAGATGCATTGTTTTAATTGAAATTGTAACTATTCTAGTCATTAGTTCTGTACCTTTCAATTTAAATATGTTACGGATTGCATTTGCAACAAGAAAATGCGTATTTTTGAATTTTATGAGAGTGACTCCATTTATCAGCTTAGTTTTCAGGAATACCTAAGTGAAGACTAAATTGGTGGCAAAATGGTGTCAACGAGGCTAATGAGCAGCGTCGGGGGTAGCAATGGAGGCAGTGATGGCGCAGGTCCCTCTCACGCGGAGCCTGTGGCGGTGTCCCGCGTCACTCGTCACTCCAGCACTTTAATGCCGGGAGGCTCCTCGCCGCACGCTAGTACCTCCAAATGCACTTTAGTGCCTGCCCCTAAGATATACAATACAACTATATTTGATTTGCCTCTTGAAGTTATTGAGAAGATTCTTTGCTATTTGGGCTTCAAAAGTGTCTCACAAATTCGAATGGTTAATATTTTTTATATCCTCTTTATTCTTTACCCTAAATGCAGTATCAATGAGTTTTGTATTAGAATTATTTATTTTAATCTTATAATTGAACTTTTGCAAGTTTAGCATCTCATCTCTGTTAGCCATAATAGTAAATAATACTGATAAAAGTTGAATGGAACTGGCTTGTGATACAAGATTATAATGAAGGATATGAATTTTAAATTTCAACATGAATTTCTGTTGTGCTCTGAACCTATTAAAGAGTATTTTATATACTGTTGAATGAGATTTTCTACAAATGCTTAGCTGTTCTTTCCACAGACTACTGGTACAGACACTAACTCGACCTTTATATTAAGTTAGTCACAATTTATTGAAGTGTGCAATGTTTTCCTGTTTTGCATAAATACCTAAATTCATTATGATTTAAAACCAATGATGGTGCCTATAAAATAATAGTGCATTTTATTATTTACAATAATATGGTACCAATAGTATAATTTTTGCTATCATTTAAACTGGATATAAATGTAATTTCATAAAATTCAAACATTACTAGCCATTAAATGGTGGGCAAAAAAATATTATTGTAAGTTTATAACTGCTAAGCATTCAAAGATTATTTAAATTTCGAATTTCTGTATTATTCCAAATGTTTTGATTTTCATAAACTTAATTCCTTTTTTTTGCAGGTTAACCGTCAGTTCAATTCAATATGTAGCAATGTGTTGAACTCTACATTTCAACGGTTACAAAATCAGATGTTGCATAGATTTCAATCAATCAAGGCAAAGATGCCTCGCCGTGAATCTGCTCGCAGGAGTCATCCTCTGGCATGCGAGTCGGACATCATTGAAACTTTGCACATGAGACTTAGCCTTCTGCAAATGACATTTGGCAAACATATTGAGAGGAAACATTGCTGTTTCTTCCCTGGAGAGGTAAGCATCTCTTCATTGATTCTAGCTATACAAATTTTATTTGATCTAGATGAATTCTGAATCATATAGACATTTTGAATTCAATTTAGATTTGAGTCTTAACTCCTTTATGATAGAAGCGAGTTAATTCAGAAAATTTTGTACTACCTCATACTTCCTGCAGCTAGGTTTAGCTTTGCAATGCCTTATATTGAATTTTGAATTCTTATGTTATCAAAAAAGTTATCTATTTTTGTTATAGCTTTAATTAGCTTCTGCCCGCGGTTTCACCCGCGTTATATTAGGTTAGGCGTCTGTCCCTATGGTGGCCCCATCAGACCCATTGGGGAACGCGTGCAAGACGACGCGCCGTTGACTCGGGCCTTGTCCTTGGCCCGACGGCAAGCTACCCATTACTCTCCGTCCGTAAGTTGGTGCCTACAGTTACCGGAATTTGCCTCGCGATGGCTGAACCGTGAGGTAGAACATGTTCTTTCCCTCACGACTTCCGACTACTCCCCATTTACCCATCACGTGCGGTTGAATCCCTGAGGCACCTTCCGAAACAACCGTGTCCAGTGAAGTCTTGCGTCAGGCGGAAGGTGAGGTTCTTTATTGAAATAGGGATCTAATCTAACCGAAAAATCAATTGTGACATGCCCATCATTATTTTGTTGCGGGATTATTTGAAACTACTGAGATCTCCTAAGATAGTAATGATGTCAAAGGCAATTTTGTTCAAAATTAAATGCTTGTGATGGCTAAAATATTTATTTGGATAAGGATGTAATATTGAGTCTATAAAATACCGTCGCAAGTAATGCATTAAGTATAATAAAACCAAATAGATTTAAAAAAAAGGTGATGGTGAGTTAACCTTGAAAGATAGACATGTCGTGGACTTTTTTTATCTCTTCGTGACGTGAGGAACAATTCCATCTTACATGATTTTTGCGTAACATAAACCGTTCACACAGCGCACGCAACGGAAGCTCTCAATATTTCAATAAAGAATATTTTTTCCGGCTTGGCAACATTTATCATTGCTACTCTGCTCCTATTGAACTTAGTGTGCCTTCCTCAATATAGTGATATAGCCTTCCTCAATCGACGATCCAACACAAAAATATTTTTTCAATTCAAACCAGTAGTTCATGAGATTAGCGCATTCAACCACACAAACAAACTGTTTGCATTATAATATTAGTATAGATTTAGAATAAGAGTTGATAATGTACATATCCATCTTAACACAGTATGAATAATATGTATTTTAATTGCTTGAAGTACTAGGGAAAACTTAACTTTATTCAGAAGACACTAGATGTGTGAATCATGGATTTATCATGTTATTGTGTTGGTAATTACTAGTTGTAATTATCTGTATCAGTATGTATGATGTGAATATTGATTACTTTGAATGGCTCGCGTGTACTTTTTAGAATTTAACATATTGAAAAGGGTAATAATGGTTTTGATTTACCACAGAATTATTTTCTAAGTTACTCTTTTATATGGACACATTTACACGAGTTCAAGTTGTCCTCATCTTGAATAGCGTGAATGTCCATGCGAATATCGCAGGCGAGACTCGCCATTTCACTATCGTACTTACTTATGTCAAGTGAGAAACAATAATTCGCCATTCAATCGTATGAGACAACGTGAAGAGCGATTTCTTGTTTGCTCTTCGAATTAATAAAACCGCTTTGACTCTCGCTTTTCGTCATGATGCGATTAGTTTACACGAGTCAACGTTATCTTCCAGTCGTAATAATTTCGCGTGTAGCTTAGGTCAAACAAGTCAACATTTTTTCCATAGAAACTTTGTTGGGTTTTACTCCACTATTTGACAAGGTACATCAAAAATTAAACATGGTATCGTTTTGTCTCATTATTAATTTTGTCTGTACGGAAGCAGAATTGTAAAATATGAAGGTATTAAAAAGTTACGAGCTTCTAAAGATTCGTTTTTTTGCTAATTTTGACACAACTTTAGGTGTAAATTAGAAGCTAAAGAAGCATCAAATTTCCAAAACGAAGTCCGTACCCACACAGAAAATTTATCGAAGAATTTAATAAATTTTATTTGAAATTAATTGGTGCAGTGGTTTTTCCATAAAACCCCAACTTCCATAGGCTTTTTCGTATTTTTTTACGCACGGATTTCCGCTGAAATATCATGGGTTTTGACCATGCCAGCCAGAGTTCGAGCTCGCGACTAGTGCCGCCTTAAGTCAGCGATCGTGCTACCACGAAGCGGCGTGGTGCGGCTTTTACGCAATTCTTTTTACTAATAGTTTCTACAACGCCAAAGTGCACGCCGCAATCGCTTTGCGGCCTAAGCGTCATTTGTTTTGCATTTCTTTGTCAGCAAATTATATTTAAATGTTACAAACGTTTTTTTGTTGCCATTGCTAATTGAATGTTATTGTAGTTTCACAGCAATTACTTTCGATTTAGAACTATTTGATAATGTTGTCATTTACAACATGTTTTGGGCTTACAAAGCCATATTTTATATTCTTTCTCACAAAAACAGTTACCTACAGGTTTAACGTGAAGCTGTTTAGTCATCTGGACTCTGCCACATTAGGTTCCTATCGTCATCAGCCTTTATTCGTCCACTACTGGACATGAGCCTCTCGCAATATTGACGACCCATCTGACCTGTCCTGAGATTTCCTCGCCTAGTTTCTACCGACTGCATTCAGCAAGAGTCATCGCGACACCTCGCCACTTCAGCAGTGCTTTTAGAGACCGGGAATGTCAGTGACATACCTACTCGTAATTACCTACAGCAAAATCTACTAGATCGCAGCATTATGGAGAATGTTTCTTTAAACAATGCATTCAGTGCAATCTTACTTTACAATTTGCCTAATTAAAAAAGGGAGTTAAAATCACATTGTCCCTTGTGGTCTGGTCTAAAAATAGACTCCCAAATCGGCTACTGCGTTTACGGGAGCACGTGTAACGTACGGCGTCATAGGAAAATGTGCCATCAGCCACTTAGGTTAACTAATGATCTAAAGGCAAGCTCGCTGGCTGGCATTAAAAGAAACTGACGAAATTCGGGAGGTTCCAACAATTGTTTCTGTGACCACGCAGCACAGTCTCGAGGTAAGTTAAGGTACCTATGTTTTATACTTTTAATAGCGGACATGATTACGCTACGTTTACATTAAAACTGGTCAGCCGCGGGCTATGGTGCACATTTGTGGAACACAAGAAACAAGCAAACTTGCTTTAAACTTCTGTACCAACCACTAGGGTATATAAATATAATTGATATAAGTCTTCTATATTTAGATGAACATCTAAGCAAAATATAAAATGGTTATGAAATGCATGCTTCCAATCCGTAAGTTCTA
Organism: Agrotis segetum; assembly: GCA_036375495.1. Lineage (NCBI taxonomy): Eukaryota > Metazoa > Arthropoda > Insecta > Lepidoptera > Noctuidae > Agrotis > Agrotis segetum. The sequence continues at coordinate 480,141 of JAQSVV010000152.1, forward strand.
AATTCGGCGTCGTGGTACGGTAAAAACATCGTTATCAAAAAGATAAAACTACCGTGAAACCGCAGAAACCGTGCATTAAAATAATAAGATAACTATGGTGAATACTTAACCGCCGAATTCCTGTAGTTGAAAATGAGAATTGGATGTGCTAAAATTCTTTTTGACACGTTCCGGCTGCTGGATAAGCTTGAAAATTGTAACGGCACGTGAGAACACCTCACAAGAAAATAATAGTAGTTTATGTAACTGGTACATAATGAGGGGTATTATACACGAGTGTGAGTTTATAAAACGAGCGAAGCGAGTTTTATAATAGTATCACACGAGTGGTATAATACCTAGTTATGTACAGTTTCATACACTACTTTATCTACTCTCATTGAACACGAACATATCAAATAAAAGATAAAAATTAATAAACACTAATAATCATCCACCATGTCATCCACCGAAACACAAACGTCAAAATCCCAACATTCCCTTACCCCGGCCACTCACATGCGTGCAAAGGTTCGTACATTGTACGAATCTTTGCGCGCATGACCCGGCCGCCTGACATACATTCGCGAACTTCGCATATTTGCAAGTGGGTTCGCATACTCTATGATCAAATTAAAACTAATGACTTTAAACTAAGGACCTTGTGTCATGAATAGGTACTTATACTGATCAGTATTTCCTCACAGCAAAATATAACAACGACTACGACCGTTTACTGGTCACATAAGAATGTGTAGGAGACTACGCGAACGTTCGCGCACATAAAACCGACACAGCTTGGAAAGGCAGGCTAATGCCACGAAACTTCGCGAAGTCATTCGCGAATGTCCTCCTACACATGCGGGTTCGCGTATTCGCACGAATGTGAGTGGCCGGGGTTAGAAAGCGCGCGCAGCCACAGATAAAAAAGTAAAAAAATGTATCTATGATCAGTAATCTGTATCATAATGAAAAAAAATTAAATTAGAACTGGTTTTGTTAGACAAACAGTGTTACTAATTTAATTTTTATTTCTACGATACTCTATGGTATAAAGTATGTCATTATAAACTCGTTTTGAGTTTTGTATTTCGAAGTTTACGATATGAGAGTAGATAAATACATTTATTTAGCACATGCAATGAGGCACACACATACTCTGCGTTCACACTAAGTTTAGATGTTGAGAACACGCCGAATAAAAATGCACGGATTTATTTTTGAGTATCTATATCAGCACTGAACGCTATTAATCTATTGGTTTTGGTCTCTGCAATGCTATTCTCTCAGGATTGCCTTTGTGTGCATCTCTGCCCCAGCGTCAAAGCTACAGTGGCGACTTCCGCGTTACTATTTCTACATTTATTTTTTATGTCGTAGCTGTAAGCATATTTTCCTCCAGAATGTTTAGTTTTTGAGTTTCAACTCTATTTATTGATGAGCGTATCGACGACTGGATCTCTTACCGAAGAATGATTCGTCGACAACGATAACTGCCGGAAGTGCAAACGTTTTATTTTTGGGAAATAGGCTTGGGCTTTTAACTACTTTCCACAGGCTATACTCGTCTAGCCGGCTATAACTACGAACCATGTGTACACGCACACACGACACGCATGCTTAACATTTTGCAACAAGTTGCATTAATTCGAAATGAATTGTTGCCACTTGCCAGCATCTTGACGGGAACCGATCAAACCATTCATTCTAATCGTGTGGTTGATTCGAAATATTATTTCTTAGGGCTCTGCCTCGCTTTTTGAGGTGAGTGTAGCGGCGCTAGAGCGACAGGATTTTATGCTTAAAATCAAATGCACTGACTTTCCCTCGGAAACAACCGCCGCGGCAGCGGGGCTGTCAAGTAAGGGTTTGCGTTTCTTGCGCCGTCGGCCGACGCCCTGCTCAACGCAAAATCCGGGGCAGAGAACTTAGAGCAATGGCAGGTTCGAGAGTTCAATCTGTGGCCCCCATAGTTGGGTACCTATCCTTCTTGCTTGCCTGTTTGTTTAATTGTATTTATCTGAGCTTTGCATCGATACAACTGACTATTGCAAGATGAATACCGAACTGCGAAAACAATTACTTGCACAAGAGAAGGGGATCTAAATATAAGTCACTAGCAAACCCGGCGAACTCCGTTTCGCCACCAGATGGCTTCGTTTTCTTTGCTATAAACCTTACGGAGTCCGAGACCTTTCCAACGAATGCAAAACCGTGGAAATCGGTTCGTGCGTTCTGGAGTTATAGCGTCAGGAAGGAAAAGCCGACTTATTTTTATACAGTAGATAATGCTTATGATCCATGTCGCGAATCTTTCGATTTTTACCGAAACATTCCCATTATGATGGCCAAGTTTAGTATGTTTCCAAATAAAAAAAAGTCACGGAAATAACCTACAAACCACATGGACACCACGAACTATGCTCAACAGTCATGTTATACATCCCTCTTAACTCCCACCGCATAATACGGCAGAATACGACTTAAATTACGAACTAAAAGCGTACACAGGGCCGTGGATTTCAGTTAGCATTCTGTTGTGCCGACACCGCGTGATGAGACGCGAGAAGTAATGCCAACTCACGAAGACATTTTTAATGCTACTTGACGATTTCGAGTGCACGGCTAAATGAGCCTGAATGGACGCGAGAAGTAATGCCAACTCACGAAGACATTTTTAATGCTACTTGACGATTTCGAGTGCACGGCTAAATGAGCCTGAATGGGATTCACACGGAATTAAGAACCCGTATTGACTAAAATAGGCTACTTGTATGATGACATAATAATGATAAATTATGCATAGTCATGATAAGAAAAACCACAAACATTTCATGAGCTTTATCAAATCAAGAAATACTTTGTAAACAATAATATAAACTCCTTTCATTATCTTTATTATAGATATTAGATGAAGTATACAGTATTCTGTCTTACTTAAAAACCACTACAAAACTGGCAAGACCATACAAGGTGACTGATGAGCTCTTTGATTTGACTACAATGGCCATGGAATACTTTAAAGAACACATTGAACCCAACTTGCCAGAGATTACTTACTTTGGTACAGATTTCTTTGATATTACTACAGCCTTTTCACGTGAGTATAATCACACTTTTGTTTTTAATGCCTGTGCAGAACAACCAAACCACGACTGGCTTTTACTAAGAAGATTTTTATCAGTTTTCTTGGAATTGATTTTATCACTGAACAATAAATACATTACATGTTAAATTAATTTCAGCTGGCGAAAGTAGTAAATCATACATTTGCTTGGATTCGCCGCCACCGAGCGGCTTCGAGTCGTCTTCATCACAGCAGGCTGGGGCGAACGTATCCGAGCGTCGGGTGTCTTCACTGAACATGTACCTGGAGGAGAGCCTCCCACCGTCCCCGCCGCCGCCGCAGAGCAATATGGTGCTAAGGAAACGTATACATCGCATTAAACAAGGAATGAAAAAGTAAGAGACAGTTTGAGATCCCTACATAGTTTTAGACCAAAAGTAATTGTCATCAATGATTGTCATTACTTGTAAACAGTTTAATTGAAAGAGCCTAGTGCAGCAGTATTTTATTAGACTTCTAATTGGGTTACATCTGCTTAAACGGCACCATTGTTAAATGTGTTAAAACGCTGTTGAACATTCCGAATTTATTCAAGACACTGCTGATAAAGCTATATTATTGATCATACTGCTATATTGGTGACAGAAGCATACTAAAACCGACATAATATTAAGTTCCATTCTATATAAATTGTTTTAAATTTGAATTGCTTTGCTTCAACTTCAGGTACAACGATCAGCTGTCGGCTTTGCGCAGTGATCTCCGCAGTTGCAAGCGCAAAACTGCTCTTCAACAGAAACAAATTGCCGAGCAACAAAAACAGATAGCCGAACAACAGAAGCAGACATTAGAATACGCCAACCGTCTTGATGATTATGATAAGAAGAACGAAGAAACAAGCCGCAAGTTTCAAACTTTGTTGCAGGTAAAATTGTAGTGTTGGTATGTAGTATATTTATTTAAATATTTGATGGTAAAACATTTGGGTTTTTGGCAAAACCTAGAAGGTTCTTCAATTTTTTTAATTAACCGTGGCATACGCCGTTGTTGACTATATTCTGTTTTTTCTTTATTTTTGCAAGAAGTGGTTTTATAGTAGATTATGCACCGAGGGGCTAAAGTTGTGTCTTATGTCACGGGCGTCATATTGAATCTCGAGCGCAATGAAGGATTCGGGATTTAACTCACGAGCGAAGCGAGGGAGTTAATACAAGAATCCTGAATGCAGCGAGGGATTCAAGCTAGCCCAAGGCAAAGACACCTTTAGCCCAGAGGAGGATACTCTACTTTTTACACCTACTGTGAGAAAATAATAGCCATAGTACGAAAAACAAAGTATTTATTAAATAAAAAAAACAGTAAGAATAACATTTAGAACTAGTTATATAGACTAACATGGCAACGATATGAAGAAGCAATCGTTATGATTTTTTAGGAAATCGAGAATATCATCCACGCGTAGTAAGGGTTTCGAGAATAGCTTTCCTCTTTCTGGCACACTAAATCAGACTTGGCTGTATGGGCTCAGCTCCCTTTGCCTGCCCCAAAGAGGGACGAAAAGAACCAAAAAAAAAAATCTAGGCTGCATGGGCTAGATAGATCCCTTTGTCTTCCCAAAAGGGAAAAGAAAATTAAAAAAAAAATCTTTCTGGCACCAAAGGGTGTTTGTTGTTTATAAACATATTCCAAATTCAAATCACATTATTGACCAGCGGGTAATAATGAAATCCAGTACAACATTATTGACCGGCTGTGCCCTCGGCCACTAATGACTCACTTTAGGTTAAGGTTGCTTGACATATAATTAGACATTTTCGAGCAGGTGGTGTGAAAAAATTATTTATCGTCAGTTGCCATAAATCCACGTGTTTCGTGTGTGTCTTACTGACAGTTTACAGTGTGTTCAAAAAAATCCTATCGGAACCGCGAATCCGGTTTGTTTTGCGAAAACCCTTCTCTTTTTACGTAAATATTACCAGCAGCATAGCTAACTTCTAAAATAAACAATCAATGATAAGCCATACACTTCGTCACAAGACTTTGAATTATAGTGGATTTGGGAAAAAAATATCATTATAACATTTATTATTTTATGAATAAGGTGCCCTTTTTGCTGTTATGTAGATACAAGTACACAGTAGGGTTTTTTTTAACACACTGAATTACATTCAAAAGACTGACAACTCACAACTAACCTGTGTTTTATTTATTTCTGTATTTTTTTTCTTTTATGTGTTTTATTATTTGTCATTTTTATATGTATGATTTGGTCTTTTTCTCTTTGCAGGAGTTAAACAAGTGTAAAACAGAGCTGCAATACTGGCGGTCTCGTTCCCCGGCCGTCCCGCCGCTGTGCGCCGAGTGTGGCGCCTCGCTGCGACTGTCGCCGGCCCCCTCACTAGCACAGGTACATTCAGTTCAAGTAGCCGATTCAGAACACTTGTACTAAAAGCTGGATACCCATCCAATATCGCTGGATATATGGAGGCCAATATAGCTCGTCCATGGTCCAGACAAAACAATATTCGCAGCTCGGTTTAATTGAGATTGGTGCGGATATATGCACAGAATTTTCAATGTTTTGTATATTTTCAGTGGGCGGCCGGTACAAGTTCGGAGCCGACGGAATGTGAAGTGACCGCAGCCGACGCGGAGGTCGTCGCCGCTACCAGCGCCCTCCCTGAGACCACCACGGAGTTGCCGCGCGCTGAAGTTAAACTTGAAGCGAAGACTAAACCAGAATGTAAATCTGAGACCAAGTCCAAACCTGAACCGAAAGTGGAGACTACAACGAAATGTAAACCTGAGCTTAAAGCTGAAACCAGTAGTAGTAGTAGTAGTAGCAAATGTAAACCGGAGCCGAAGGCGGAGAGCGCTGCGATGGAGTGCACGGCGTCCACCCCGCCCACGCGGCGCCGCGCCTCCGCCGACCAGGCGGGCGCCACGCCCGAGCGGAAGAAGCGCCGCCTCACGCGCCCGCGCAAGCTGTGAGCTCGCACCACGCGCACGACCACTGCCCGCACTCCTCAGCGGCATACTCTCGAATCTGTGGTGAGTAGGATTCTTCTTGTTACATCTGCGGCCTGATGTTATGACAAAAAAAATGAGGACCCTGAACTTACTTTCGCAATTAGTTGCGCAATATTTATGCTATTTATTTTTCACCACATGTCCACTCAAAATTAAATTGACAGTGGATTGATGCTTCCTATACTGCAATATGTTGTCAAATGTGCTTAATGTATTGCACATGGTATATTCTTTTTCTGTCATTGGGTTTTATGGATAATTTTGTTTTCAATTATCTTGATGTACAACTACTAATTAGTATGGGGCATCTAATACTACTAAATGCCGCTTTTCGGGGTCCGTGAAATTGCTTAAATGAACTGAATAGGTATACCTATTCTTTAATGGTTATTTGCTTTGCGTAGTTTATACATGAATATGATAGTTTAATATAAGCGATCATGTTGATGTGCAATCTAATAAACAATTGGATGGGTCGGAAGTTGGAAGTTGTGTGTTGATAGTGTTAGCATTGAATGTTATTATATTTGGAGCGGGGTCTCCTTGTAAACCCGCTTTTGACGCGGGCTCGCCTAGACCAGGTCGTTGTTGAATAATAATAAAACTTTATGTACGTACGACGATCCGCAGCCAGTAAACATTTATTCTGGAGTCCATTATAACATCGCATTCACTTATAGTAAGTATAAAAGAATATTTTATAGATTTATTGAAATTTAGTATTATTTAAAATTGGTTTTTGTCTCGGAATATGATAATACTTGCTACATATGTACATAATAATTTTTAGTTACTGACCAACGGAGTATTGCTTTGATTTTGTAATTTATGAAACAACATTATTCTCTATGGCGAATTTATTGCTTATATGAAATGAATATTATTGTTTAATAAATTGCAAAATTGTGTTGTAGGTTTTTTTTCTGAAACTTAGTGTTAATAGTTTGATTAATTTACATTTTACTGCTGAGTTGACATAGACATTAGACTAACTGTGAACAAGCTAAAAATCAACGACGATATAATACTAGACTCCGCATGCACGATCTAAAGAACACAAACTATTCTGCCAAGTTGCTGAGGTACTACGTAAGCGAGGGGGACGGGGTACTGCGTTGTGATTGGCTAACTCAAGGTCTGTGCTGTCTCAACGTATGTTTACGGCTCACAGGATTGGTCGAAATGAGACGAATATAAGACTTTTTTGCCTAATGTGTTGGCAGACATCGGTCTCCTGTTATTACGAGTCTAGTATTATATCGTCGTTGCTAAAAATATTTGATTTCACAACAATAAAAAAAACACCTGCCTATTACTGGAAATGTAATAATTATAACATAATGTTATATAACTACTGCAACTACAGAGGTTTCACTTTCTGTTTTGTTAAATTACAAACTGATCAACTGCTATAAACATAACCCAGAAAAATTTAATAACAATAATGTAATTGTTAAGTGGCGTGGTCGTACTATCATTACAAAAATAAATAATTTTGGGAAATGATGAACCACAATTCAGTTTCAATATAATTCATTTTGACTTAAGTGAAGAGCAGTTGCAATATTTTTGGTTTGTTTATGGTGTGTCACGGTACAGATGCAAGCAGATATTGTTCAGGGCAGTATTCATATACCAAATGGCTAAATAGATTTCTTTATGATGAGATATGTGTTATAAATTATAAAACATTTAAATGACTAAGTATTGGTCAATGCTACAATAATTGCATCTTTGAGGTGAAACAAGGTAAAATTATATAGTTTACATTGAAAATATTTCATTTTATATCTTACTGTATGAGAGAAATGTAGGTTGCTTACCAATATTTAGTTAATTCTTAGTTCACCTCAAATATGCATTAAACCTATTCTGTTAAACTTATGTTTGAGTAAAACAGTGTAACTTCTAAATGACTATCACAGCACCAGCTATAGTCATCTGTAACACTAAAACGAGTGCTGTGCTCGTTGTTCAGAGTGGTACAAATAGTTTTAGTTTATTATAGGTTTTACAGCCCTGATAATTTTAATTTAGTTAAATATGTTTTGAAATAATGATTGTGAATAGAGATGGCGGTTGAATGTTGTGTTTATTTGTAAATATTCTTAAAGTAAAATCACATGTGTAATGTACAAATGATTATATTTATGGTTGTATAAATATACAACAGTGTAAATGAAATATTTTTGTGACATGGTGTATAGTTAGGTGACAGTAGATGTGGCATAAAGCTATTTTCCATACTTTGTGTTTAAGAAATGCGCTCACAGGGCTTCACACAATTTTTGCATCATGTCACTTTAACAATTTACGAACATATCAGCCAAATTCATCGAGTCATCATTGTACAGGTTACCCAAACTATTCGCACTTAGTTCACTATTGTATTCTGTATCAAATACGCACAAGTACTACATTATATTTATATTGACAGATTCATTTATTTAATTTGCTGTTTGTGAGTCATTCACCTTTAATTGCGTTTGTGGTTTTCCATGCTACACTATGTACATAATATTCTTAGTGCATGTAGTATATAAATATTTCCGATGTTTTTTACATAAAGAAATCACGAGTACAAATTATTTTTCGTTATAGTGCCACTAAGGCTTCTATGTTTCGAGGGCAGTAGTAATATTACTGATTTAAAACGATCTTTTTACTTAGTTATAATACCAATTTAATATGATACTTCGAATGATACAAATTAATAACTAACTTCTTAACCTATAGGTATTTGTAATCTCGATCATATTACGCAGGTGAAAAAAGTTAAATTCACCTATTTGGACAATAAGAAATGTAAGTTACCACGGGTTTGTCGCAGAAGCGAACATGCATTATGAAAACATCTAAATAAAACTCTGCTTAGTGGCTATCTTATTATTGTGTTCACATTGAAGTACACTTAAGTGTAATATGTGGAAATAAAACGCTAATGTGTTCACAGTATGTCAATGCGTTGCAATCTCGTTTGACACCTTTGCCATGTTATATTTGTGTATATAGTTACAATTGTACATACTATGTATGCCGTGTGTAGGACTGTAGGTTGTTTCACATTCTTAGAGTTATAAGGCAAGAGTTAACGTAAAAAGTACACATTATTTTTAATGTTTAATCATTCTTAATGTAATTATAATTTGAGTGAAACGAAACCGAGAGATATGTCGGTACAGGACGCACCGAGTGCCTGAGCCAGTTGTGACCTACCGACTCCACGGCGGACGTACCCAGCTCTGTCGGCCGTGCAATTGTGTACATTATGTATGTGATGTTCATTTGATGGCTATGATGTTTCAACGAACTAATAACGGACTTAATAAAGTAACACTTACATTCTCAGAAACTCGGTACATATTTATTGGACTATATTCTTTAATTTATTTAAAATGTTAATTTCCTATTAAAGGTGAATGTTACAAATGAGTTTATTATCCTTTAGCCAATTATTAGAGTACATTCTGTACATAATAACATACTAGGTTAAGTAGTTCACTTGGAATGATTTTCGAAGTGCATGCAATGGCGACAGGCGATTCATATTCACTGTATTGATCGCGTGGGAAACGCTATGTCATATTACAAATGATTAAAATGTATAATAGTACTAATTGTCTTTATAAAATAATTATTTTGTGTCGAGTTTATCTTTGAAAGTGTTCCATTATACTTAAGTTGAAGATTTAATGAATAAAACAACTGTACTTTATATGATAAAAATCTGGGAAGTTGAATGTATGATACATATACTAATGTGGTAACACTATGTCATGTATGTGTTGTAGAGCTTAATGAATTTAAATTTTAGAATGTTACTTTAGATGAAAAAACGATTCGAAGTAAACATAATTGTGCCTAAATCAGTTAAGTACTTAATGTCATTGTAAATTAATGTGTGGGCCGATATAAGACATTGCGGTCTTGTGTACAATTTAAACATACATAATATATATTTTATTCACAAACTCTTCTAATGACGCAGGATTACACAAATGTTTGTATCAAGATTTGATAATGTATTTCTACAGTAACTAGCTATTTTCAAGTAGTTTACAACTATGTGTTCTCGCCAGTTATTGTTATAATCACTGCATTCTCTGTAATTTTATCTTACGATCCTTAAAACCTTAAAATGACGAGATTCTTACTTTAGATATGTGTAACATATTTTAAAAATCCTACCAATATTTCAGACGAAAGGCATATAAACGCCTGTAAATCTGAAAATAAAATAGACTATGTATCCTACACTTTTCGTAGGATTGAAATAACAATACTGCAATTTCTTTTGTAAACCTTCTCAATGTCCTATTTTCTTCATTCAATAGTGCAATACGTGAATATATCCATTGAATGGTGTTATTTTGGCAAAATGTGCAGTTTTTATTCTTCGAAACTTTAAAATAGATGCGATAGGGCTGTAAATTAAGGTTTAAAATAACGTTGTTATAGAAGATAATGATGTCCTGCCAAGTGCACTAAATGCATTACAGGAGTTTTATGTTGTGCTCTGGCAAGTGTGTACAACCAGCAAGACTGTCAATTGCTGTAGATATTCTCTTTATGATAGTTATATGATATAGTATTTTTATTAGACAAAAATACAATAAATGTGTGAAGTCCAAAAATGTTTTTTTTTCTCTGTCACACCCAAGTCCATCTATGTCTGCCTGCGCATGATTTATCTATTATCATGTTCTCACTTAGTAAATTGGAAACTTACTACACCTGGCAAAAGCGGAGCTTTACAACTTGTAACGTCAATAGCGCAAAACCTCTCGTGGGGTAACTCGGCCCATGTTACTGAACAATGTTTGTTCCAAGACTTGGAAATTCGCAAAAAAAAGTTTTGCTTTTTCATACATAATGAGAAATTGATCGGACCCATCAATATGAAAAATCTTTTTTTTTTGCGTTGGACACGCCAAAAATGTGATATACTATGGATTGAAGAGTCATTGTGCTTGAACTGAACTTGAAAACTTTCGAAACCTTACGATATATAATCAGAACGCATTTGTGCCAAACAAGGCTATCACGTAGGTGGTATAGATGCAGTAAAAGGAGACAGCCATTTATGGGCAAAACTTGCTTAATTTTGAATTTTGCTAAAGTCGAGGTTAGGATCGTACGGCGCACCTCAGTAAATCACATAAAGATTACCTTTCGCATAGCTGATTCGTAGTAGGTACAGTCACCAGCAGAAGTTGCTGAACACAGATTTTCAAAATCGCTGTACCTACACCGTATTTAGTACGGTGTACTGGGATTTTGAAAATATGATCCGGTACAGCGATTTTGATGCTGACTGTACGTTAGTTATAGAAAAAAAAACTTTTAGGGTTGCATTTGTTAGCAGTTAGAGGATATAATGTCATTTTTTTATGGATTTCGAGGGGTCACTGTAAAGTTAAACCCTCCGTCGCCATTTTGGAAAAAGGGGTGTTTCCGAAATGGCTATTGGCCGCCCCGAGCCGTGAATGACCGGTTTGAGATATTACCGTGACGAATCTCTGCCGAATAGTGGTAATCATAGGTACAGGCTAGGAACTATTATATATTCTGTGTCATAACAGCATAACAGTAACAAAAAAGTGTCGAACTTCCCTCTCCATTCAACTTAGTTTCCCCTTTAGGGGAAGAAGAAGAATTTCATCATCATCATCATCAGCCTATAATGGTTCCCAATGTTGGGACACAGGACTCCTCTGTAAAAGGGGGTGGGCCAAACATAATCCACAACGCGGGCCCAGTGCGGGTTGGTGGATGTCACATGTCTTCGAAATTTTGGTTCTAGGAACTAATATGCCGGTTTCCTCACGATGTTTTCCATCACCGTTTTTTGAGAGCAGTGGTGATGAAATAAATTATACAAAGAAATGCGCCTGGCTGGGTTCGAACTCACGACCGTAATTCGGGGCTGATACCACTCGACCACCACTGCTCTGGGAAGGATTTAAATAATTTCTAATAGGTAGAACTTCTTCTCTTACAAGCTTCTAGCCACATAATGTATATATTCCCTCAGGAATTTACTCAAAGCAAAACGCTCCAGGTATTAAAAAAATCCTGAGCAAAAATATATCTACGTCTCAAAGATTTCTAAAGGAAAGAAAAAGTAGATCGCAAGCAAGATGTAGGTAAACCTGCGATTCGACGTCCGGATTCAGTACATCTGACGGTCTGAGGTCAGTCTAGGAGGTCGCAGGTTCAAACCCTGACCACGCTCAAGTTTTTCTTTCCATAGAAAATCTTTTACCCGACTGTTAGCCACTACTATTTAGCTCGTCCTTCTAAGCTCTTTTATCACATCGATATTAAAATAACGCGATTCTCCCTTTCCATCGCGAGAGCGCGAGTTAAGATTTTGCTAGTCAATTAGGTAGATATTGCAACCATTGCAAAAATGACTTAGATTGGCTTGAAAGATAATACAAAAGGCTAGTTGCTTTTTTAGTTTTGTATTTCGTCGCCTCTTTTCAGTACGGTAATCAAACCTGCATTCGTGCTCCATAGTCGAAAGCGAGCGGTTCGCAATGACCCATTTCAGTCGCTTGCTATACTTTTCATAATGTATGATATTAATGCCGATACATAAAATTATCGACTGAAACTTTCTAAAACATGAATTCCAAACATGTTATTATCAACAATGCATTTCTGCGTACAACCGCCAAAATACAGGGTTACCGGTAAATCTTGATTAAATATTAACGAATCTTCAAGGACTAAGGTATAAATAAGCCTTACTTATGTACTTAAATTTGAGTCCACATTTATTGCCCGGAAAACTTCACACCGAAAGCAGCTGACGTGCTTTCATTATAGGCAGGGGAATTTATAAGCGAGGGAAAACGGTGGCGGCGCACAGTTGTCTCTGGTAGACAGTGTCGTCGCGTTCACGTCGCCTTGCTACCGAACGCGAAGCACACGCTTGTTTCATCGTATTTATATTTGTAAACAATTGGTGCTTAAACATGAATTGTATTAATTAAAAACAACAGTTTATAAAATTTCGGGGCACAAGTGTATCAGTTCAGTGTCAAAATGCAAGTGGTTGCTGCAACATTATTTGTGTTTGCACTTTTGCAAGGTATGTAGAGTTTTAGATTTCTACAAATGTATTGCTTTTTTATTCGGAAAAACTGCAGGAATTAATTAAATTGAGCAAGACGATCGATAAGACGATTGTTTCATAATTGAAGAGTAAGTATCTACCTTTCAATCAAATCAATAGAAGCTGTTATTTAATGTTTCTATTTTATTCATTTAGAAATATCGCAGTCTTGTCAATTAAAATTAGCATTAAGTCATTAATAATTATTTAACTCTTTCATCAAATCCTTTTTAAAACTATTCTGCATAAGACTTCTAACACCTGAAACTTTAAAACTTTAACGTTATTTTTTTACTATTTTCATAAATACATTAGGTACCTACTTATGTAATTTGCCAATCAGGGGAACAAAAACAAAAACGTTCACGCCATTTTTAAACTTAATAAAATTCTTCCTTATTCCTGATAGTCTTTTGATTAATTGACGCATCGACGTTCATGAAAATTCATGGAATCCCATATAAGTTCTAATAACTTGAGACATAGGTAAGTGGGCCTGATAAGGCGGTACTAAAGGAGGTTAACGTGCCAATATGTAGGTAATGACGTATTTCCGGCTCCAAGAAATCTAACGGTGACAATATTATTCAGCTCTATTGTCATAATTTTCAGTTCATCGCCAAAAACTAATAATAATAAAAAAAAACTATAAAATACAAATGGATGGCCTACATAATGATTTGCTAAGCGCAAAACTCTAGAACTGCTTGTAATTCGACACAAATCTTTTTTAGTTTCTGCCCCCATGGGAAAAAAGCCTTAGTTTTCCCACGTTAATATACAAAGTAAGTAAAATTTTTGGAAATCATTATTACATTTTGTGGATGATGGGGCCGTTGATTTTTTCCCGGTAGTACAACTACTTACTTAGTTTATAGCAAAATTAAGCTACAATAGAATAATTGCACCGACCTAGTTTTCCTAGTTGACTTCAACTCCAGTATACTTATCGAATATATAGCTTTTTCTCTAAATTTAAATTCAATAGAGTACAATTTTTTGTTGTTGAAAAAAGCATTGCCTCGAATCAGGAATTCCCCCTATTTCGAGGGCGCGTTTAAACTCACACAAATAACCAGACGCGGAACGATAATTAGATCACACAAAGATATTGTTCCATACGGGATTCGAACCTGCGACATGCAGAGCAGCAGTCAATTGTTCGACTATTGCGCCAACCGCACCGCGAGATTATTATAATAATAATTATACTAACTGTTTGCAGTGGCGTCACCCGTTACAACACAAAAATCATTCCACGGGAACACAAAAATGGGATATCCTATCCTATCCTACGTGTTAATGCTGGTAATTCATCTTAGCGTGTTGATAACGGTCGCGGGACTTATCGAATTACTGTGACCCTGGAACGTAAAGGGTTATTGAAGGACACCGTGGATTTTAGTCAGTACAAGTCTGACAGTGCCCCCCTGCCGATGGTTTTACCACAATAAAAAATAAGGCGTGTCGATGACAATCTATCGATAACATCTCGTCGGCTAAGAGTGTAAACCTGCTAACTTACTTTTACCCAATTTTACAGGAGAAAGATAAAACTTAATAAATTCACTGGTCCACGAGTTTAATGCTCTCAGGATCAGAAACGGCCATCGAGTATTGTAACGAACAATCACCAGAGCACGCAGGGCAAGATCTTGATTAGGTATAAACTATTTGTGTTGTGTACCACATCAAAAAACTTACTGTAGTTTTTGTGTGAAAGATTTACAAACATCCATACATTCTATCCTCACTAACTTTCACGTTTATAATAATTATTATTACATATAGTAGAATACTATTATTAAGATTTATGTTGTTTGGCAACTAAACTATACAAAATAAACAATAGCAATAACGTACTTAATATGACGTAGGGAATAACCCGTTACATTATAATAATGTGTAAAATTCATGATCTAGATAGGTCATAATAACTTGCAATATGCTATTGACCGCCATTACCTAGATATTTCTGTCGCCATTCCGGTTTTACAGCAGGTAAATTAATATAACTACAGGAATATAATAATAAATTGAGCAAATATCTGTAAACAATTATATTTATTGTAAAGTATCTAGGAAAGTTCCTATTGCGCCAACTTTCCTGGATTTCTACCAACTAATACAATGTTTGTTCTAATAAATTAATGAAAATACTATCTAATAAAAGTTAACTATTGGAATATTGGCAGTGTTGGTACGAGTATAGGTCTCTATTTATATTTTCTTCATTGCTGGAGTGATTTATGAAAATGCAATTGTCCGCTCCCGCCGGAAGTGATGAGAAGAAACACATCCACGAGTAAAAACAATTCTGTACCTACCTATCTGACGGGGCCTCCCTAAAAGGGCAAAAAAAGCCTGCCGGGGTTGTCTTATCAGGAGTCCGTGGCCTTGGAACGTAGTAGCTATTGAAGGAACACGAGTTTTAGTCAGTACTAGTCTGCAGTCCCATTTAACCACTCTATCACGATAAAAAAACCTGCCTGCCTACCTGATGGTGCTGATATGATTAAAATGTTAACATAACTGGCTTATGAGGTATGTCTTTCGTTCAGAAACCTGCTCCATATACGGTATTGTTTTTTATTTAATCGCGCGGATACTGGAATTTAGCTCATTTGATGGCTTCGGGAATGGGCGTTTGTCCATCAGCCGGCCCGACACCGGATGGCGCCGTGCGTTACATCTACACGTTGTACTCTACTTGTGGTCATGCTGAAGTGCATGTGAGTACTGTACCACTCACCGGGTGACCGACGTGGAACCGGCGCAGTGGAAAAACGAAGCACCGGCGCCGGCACGGCCATGATGGTGCTGTGCTGTTGCCGGGCCGGCTAATGGAAAAACGCCCAAAACCTAGACATGAATGTTGTCTGAAGAAGTAGTTCATAACATGAGCCTACGTGAGTCAAGTTCCACGCGGGATCTACTATTACTCTACATTTGATTCCTGCCTCAAAGATTATCGAGACATTCCCACTTTAATGCTACGTTTTCTATTGAAATGTTGCAAGCAACACTGCGCCCGCGTCGTTGACTCGTTGCTGCATGGCTGCACTGGCCTACGCAGGGCCGGATTAACCATCTCGGGGCCCCTAGGCACAGCTGGTTTCGGGCCCTCTTGCATACCACAACAACGCAATTTGGAAATTTTGACTGTCTACATTACGAAATAGAATGAAGGTACAATCATCATCAACAATACACTTCATTCATCACATTGCAAAGGTATACTCCTTCTTTCAAGTGAAAAGACTTTCGCCACAATCTACAGGACGAAGTATTAGAGTCATTTAAAAACCGGCCAAGTGCGTGTCGGGCCACGCACAGTGTAGGGTTCCGTAGTTGCCCATCAAAATACTTATGCGAACTAACTAAACTGATTCGCTGAATTTAATTTTAAAAAGAAGAATTTTCAAAATCGGTCCAGGAGTCTTTGAGAAATCAGGGAAAATACAAAAGAAAAAAGATTACGACGAATTTAGAACCTCCTCCTTTTTTTGAAGTTAGTTAAAAATTGTTGACAGTAAAAACCTACCTATCCCCAAAAAACATACCTTAAAAACATACCTATTAAAGCTGTAAAAATAAAGTTGACAAACTTACATTTGCAGTTGTCTCCGATACATTTTGTTTAAGAAAACATATTATCCAAGTACATTTTATAAGTTGGTCGACTATTACTCGTAAAGTTGTAAAGCCTACTTAGTCATGATATTCTTCTTTTAAACTTCGTTATACAACATGTAACATAATTAACGCACATCCTGAAATTAGTTTGTTCAGAATCGTTTACTGAATCGATTTCTATAATTTTTAATATAGGTAATTTTTTTTTTTCAAAAATAATTAAAACTACGGAAATTCCTCCTAGACCTCTATACAGTCAAAACAACGTAAGATAGACCGTAAATCAAGGCAACAAGACTTAAAAGTGCAATTTTCATTGTTTTAATACAAATTCCGTCATTCAATACAAAATAAAGAAAAATAAACCTTACTGCAAAATAACTAATTTAGTTAAATAACAATGCATTTACATGATAAATTAAAAAATCAATACATGTATTGTGATTATAGCATAATATTCTAATTGGGGTGTCTGAGGGTGTGCGTTAATTACGTTACATGTTGTATATACTACTATTGTGAATTTTTTCACACCCCCAAACATAACCATTTAGCTGGTAGAGGGGGGGGGACACACGAATCGAGCAAAATTTAACACTTTAAAGCTTAATATTTCACAAACGAATTTTTTTATCAAAAAACTGTTAATGAAAACTATCATTATTTTTTAAAGGCCTATTTAATGATACCCCACACTAATGGGTACGCGAGAAAAAAAAATCCTCACTTTACGTGTAAGTACAGGAGGTACCCTAAAAAAAATATTTTACGAGATTTTATTTTACCACTTTTTCGGCACAACAAATCCGTATATATACACCAAATTACAGCTCTCTAGTACTGTGCGTCTCTGAGCTAAACTGCGGACAGACGGACGGACGGACGGACGGACATGGCGAAACTATAAGGGTTCCTTGTTGACTACGGAACCCTAAAAATGAAACAAATATAGGAAAATCTTCAATCCCTTTTTTCATTTTTTAAATCGGAAGTGCTGGGCCCCTGGTCATAGGGGGCCCCTAGGCACTGGCCTAAAGTGCCTTATGGATAATACGGCACTGGGCCTACGGCTACACCTCCCCCTGGCTTGCGAGAGCATTCCAATCCAGTATATTGTGTTATTTGTGTCCCTATGATAATGAGCCCCTACTTAAGTATTTGAACCCAGACACGCACTTCCATCAGCATTATTCTGCTTTATACAAAAGACTGTTTTAAGCTTTCACGGTAACTCAAAGTATCAAATAATCACGGAAGATATCCCGTAAGTGACAATTTAAAGTTTATACAAAAGGTTAAATTAAAAAAAATATTGTGAGGCAACCTCCAACGCGCTGCTATGCTAATAAGTAATCTCATCGCAGGACTCTTCGATAATGCTCTTTGACGATCGAGGCGGCTTTGAGATTGTCCAATTATGCAGCTCGAGGGGCCAGCGGTAGTTTCGCAGCCATTTATAGGGAATAGCATGGCACTCCTGGGCTCGTTTAGAATAGCCCATACCAGATTTTTTTTCTTTCTGTGGCAACGGTTATAGGCAGATTCAACATCATCCTCATGCCAATCCAATTTAATTCTGGCGGTCCCTCCTGCCGAGTCCTGCCCTGCCTTGGGTGGGAGGAGTAACTTTTAGTGATTTTACCACGCTAAAAAAACATTTTAATGGTCGACGGAGTATGTATTTCTTTCTATACATTTCTAATACTCGCAGTCAAGCAATCATCATCTCATCCATTGCTCCACACAGTTAAATTTTTTCTTTGGTATTCTTCTAGTTTACCTACTTTTGGAAATAGTTTGATTATGCCAACTAAATAATCTTTTATTAGAACTTAGATTGTTAATTGACTGGTGTCTTTCTTCTTCATCAAGCTTCACCCAATGCTGATTGTAGGTCCCTTCTGCATCTTTTGTTACGACTGTTAAGTACTTGGCGCAGAGTGGTCTATTGCTGCGTGGCATGTCGCTCATTCGCTTATAAATATTATATTTGTATGATCTACTGCTGTTGTTCCGGATCTGGCTGTTTGTGCCTGTGTTTAATTGATTATAAGCTCTGGGTACCTACGTTTATAAACATTTAAAAACACACAGGCACAAGATTTTTGGGTGCACGGCAACGAATTTTTTTAAAGACATTTAGGTATAAATTTAAAAAATCGTACGTAATATTTGATACAGAGCCTGTCGTGAATATAACTTGTCCACAAAAATAAGCAATTAAACCAAATATTCGAAGCCGGAAGCCCATTAATTCTTGACGTCATTATTTTATTATTTTATTCCGTAGATGCAAATGTTTACTATCACTTAAGTAAAGGCCATATAGGTGTTAAATAAGAGAAAAGGAAAGTGATTTACGCTGTTTGCGTGGTTTTGCAACGAAAGTACCTATAACAGATTGCCAACGTTTACCAAGCTAATGCATTTAACAATGTCTTCACTAGAACTCAAATTACGTAATTTTGGTCCAGATTTTGCTGTATTTATTTTGATTTAAGATTACCTAGTATATTATAACACACGTATAACCGCTACAATACTGAAGTGAAAGTGCGGATAGGAAATCTTAGCAGCTATAAACACTTGGCATAAGCCGCTAAGCGGGTATTGTTTCTTTTTTACTGTAGGTACCAAGCTAATCTTTACACCATAACACCATTGTTACATTTAGTTTACCTACGTTTAACAGTTTATTATAACATTGCTCTACATAAGGACATTCTCCTGTAGTGACTCGTGGTTGCGTTTTTAAAAAATACACAAGCAGGCAGATCCCAGGAACTACCAGCACGCGTAGCGTGATCACTTTTCTATCTCTATTCTACCTAGAACAGCTATTTTATAGTAATTATTCTATACTAATATTATAAAGAGGCAAAATATGTTTGTTTGTATGTAGGGGGTAATCTCCGGAAGGAATGAACCGATTTTAAAAATTGTTTCACTGGTCGTAAGCTACATTTTTCGTGAGTGCTATAGGCTATAAATTATAAAGATACAATGTATATTTTAACGCCCAAAGAAGTGGGCACGGGTCAGCTAGTTCTGTATAAGGATTTTTTTAGCACGAGTATGGAATGATCCGTACACAATTGAAAAATAGATAGGTACGGAAAAATGCATACGGGTCCAATACTCCCGGAAAACGCCATCCAGCCTATCCCCAATCACCTTTAGGATGCCATTGGCACTCCCACGAATGCTGCATTCCTGCGTAACAATGATGCCGTTCTTCTCGTCATGATTGCTGAAAAACTATCAGTAGTAAATTCAGCACACATGGCTGACGGACTACAAAATCGTGGCAGCCCCAACAGCACCCGTCGACAAAACCCGATTCTACGGAGCCATACTACGCGGATAATATATCAAACAGATATTTTGTTTAGACTTGCGACATGCAGCACAGCATCCAGCCGTCAAGTTAGGTACAAGTACGCTTTACCAAGCGTTTTAATAAGTATTTCTTAACGTGATCTATTTCATCCTATAAGTCGGCTTAATAAGATTACATAACATAAGGGCGTGTCCCTATGTCTCCGGCGAGCCGAGCTACGGCGCCGCCGCCGGCGCCGCCACCGGCGAGCGGCGCGGCGCCGCCGCGCCGTGCCGCGCTACGGCGTCTTGTACCGGCACGTATGATCAGCAAGTGTATCCAAAGATAAGAATTACAGTTTTGATTTGATATGGACCGCGAAAGACGTATCCTGTTCCTGTTGCTAGTGTATATGTATGTATGTAGTCATACATATGTCTACATAAAAAAAAAATCTATGATAAGAATAAATAAGTTAAAATTATTTCTTTTATTTCATATCTTATAGTTAAGCCTAGAATTTCCATAGGCTCAACAGGTTTCCTGAACACGTATTTCTTCTGTATACGAGGCGCTATTTTGGTTAGCAGTTCTTCAAAACTTGATTCAATACGGACATTCTAAAATATTCGCAAAATTTGTCGCCGGCGGCGGCGCCGTAGCTCGGCACACGGCGCCGCGCCGGAGACATGGGGCTACGCCCTTACTATGCCCTAGGCTACCTATCAGTTTCAAAGTTACTTTCTACATAATGCATTAAATTGGTTAGTATCTGTCACTTCTACTTTTCTATATCTGATAGAATATAATCCTTATGTATAACTCTATTTAATTAATCGTGAAATAAGAACTTGTAATTATAGGTTTTACTTGTTTCGAATAATGCTGTTGTAAATTGATTGACATTATTGGCAGTAATTGGTCAATGCTGTAAAGTTTTTAAATTAATTAATTTATGAATCAATTAGAACATACTTGAAATTAAAAAAAAAAAAAACTTTAAATATATTTCACCTGCATACCTGAAATGCTAAATGGTCCTACCTATCCATCTAACAGTTTTATTTGAGCCAAAACCAAAACATTAGGTTTTGGGTGCCTCGAAACCGGACACTTGCGTTTGAAAAAAAAATACACCGCTTTTTTGGAATGCCTGTGCGAAATGTAGTGGGAAACTAGTTATTAGAACTGGTAATTATAAACTATTATATATACTTACAAAGGTAGTTATGATAGCTATGTACATAAATCTTTTTTTTTCAAAAGATTTTCTGTGGAAAGAAAAGTTCGGACTGTGAACTTATTTTGAACCTGCGATCTTCGGATTCAGTACGAGTACATCCGACGCTCTTACCAACCGATTATTTTGAAAGCGTCGGATGTAGGTACCTACCTACTGAATCGATTTTTTCTTTCCAAAGTAAATGTTTGAAATTCGCGACATAATATTTAAAAATATCCTGATTCTATTTCTGTGACCCCCGAACGTAAAGGGCTAATGAAAGACACCGTGGATTTTAGTCAGTATAAGTCCGACCATCAGTCCCTCCTGCCCTGCCCTGGGTGGGAGGAATCATTTGATTAAAACACGTTAAAAAAACAATATCTGTATGTCGCTAAAATTCGTGAGGATGCTAAAATTTGATCGAAACACGTAGTTAGGTATTGATTTATCAGTTCGCTGAATAATCGGCGAATTTGCAGACTTGAGCTTCCATCAAAAGACACGCAAACACGATAACACGCAGGTTTATATTTAGGCTTTTCGCAAAACGTCGTAGCCATTGTAAAGTTCGCATGGAGTACTAAATATTAAATACCTACGTAATTATTAATTAATTCCCTGGCCTTGATAAAACCGGTATCAGTTTAAAACAAAAAACCGGCCAAGTGCGTGTCGGGCCACGCACAGTGTAGGGTTCCGTAGTTGCCCATCAAAATACTTATGCGTACTTACTAAACTGATTCGCTGAATGTAATTTTAAAAAGAAGAATTTTCAAAATCGTCTTTGAGAAATCAGGGAAAATACACAAGAAAAAAGATTACGACGAATTTAGAACCTCCTCCTTTTTTTGAAGTTATTTAAATAGTTGACGATAAAAACCTACCTATCCCCAAAAAAACATACCTACCGTAAAAACATACCTATTAAAGCTGTAAAAATAAAGTTGACAAACTTACATTTGCAGTTGAAGAGCATGTTCTCCGATACATTTTGTTTAAGAAAACATATTTTCCAAGTACATTTTATAAGTTGGTCGACTATTACTCGTAAAGTTGTAAAGCCTACTTAGTCATGATAATTTTCTTTTGAACTTCGTTATATATACTACTATTGTGAATTTTTTCACACCCCCAAACATAACCGTTTAGCTGGTAGAGGGGGGGGACACTCGAATCGAGCAAAATTTAGCACTTTAAAGCTTAATATTTCACAAACGAATTTTTATATCAAAAAATTGTTAATGGAAACTATCATTATTTTTTAAAGGCCTATTTAATGATACCCCACACTAAGGGGTACGCGAGAAAAAAAAAATCCTCACTTCACGTGTAAGTATAGGAGGTACCCTAAAAAAAAAATTTTTTACCAGATTTTATTTTACCACTTTTTCGGCACAACAAATCTGTATATTCACACCAAATTACAGCTCTCTAGTACTGTGCGTCTCTGAGCTAAACTGCGGACAGACGGACGGACGGACGGACGGACGGACATGGCGAAACTATAAGGGTTCCTTGTTGACTACGGAACCCTAAAAATGAGTTCAGTTTTTATGACCCATTTGAATTAACTTACATACATTATTTAACATAACTACTTGTAAAAAAAATTGTCCATGTAAGTCCCACAAACCTAATAAATTATAATTCATATATATAATATTTTTATATAATTCATATAATTATATTTTTCAAGCATTCAAATTAAATGAAATGCCAACCGGTATTTCTGTCTAATCCCGGATTTGTATATTTTCCCTTTTAACTTAAGGGGATATTATATAGTCTTTATTATCTTTAATTCACTGCCTGTACCACCACGAGACGAGTTACGCTGAATTAGATAAATCACTGGAACTCGACAGTATGTAGGTACCTACACTGAGGAAAATACCTGAACGTAATCATACCTACATAGCTACTGAAATTCTACCTACAGATCTTATCTTATTTAAATACTACTACAACTGACAACAACGTGAATATAATAAGTGTCGGAATCAAATAGGAAATAGGTATATTAGATGAATATATGCACACAATATTCTGCTGGTCTGCTGCATCATTTATGTGTATTCTAGTAAGTATTCGATCTTTTTTTTTATCGTGTTAAAATTGTCCAATGAGTCCTCCCACCCCGGGCAGGACGGGAGGGACTGTCAGACTTGTACTGACTAAAATCCACAGTGATCCTCCAATAGCCCTTTTACCTAGCCCGTAGTATTCAACCTAAGTATCGGTTACTATACTTACTTACTTACTATATACGGCACAAATGTTGTAAATTAAACTTACTTCCAAGAATTAGTTTAGCATGCTGTTTAAAAATTCATTAAAAAATAACTATAAAAAATATGAAACCATTTTTTGTAAGTAGGTACTTTAGTTTAAAAAAAAACGATTAAAAAAACATAGCTGTGAGATTATTATTTAATGTAAAAATCACGTTTCACGCTAGGGGTCAATGTAACAACAGCATTCGAAACATGGCGTCATGGAGGTAATTAAATTTAAAAAAAAAACATTAAAATTTTGACCATAAATTATTTATGAACCAATTTTTTATTATGAATTCTCGCAATGGGAAGAACACGTGACTTTTAGCTTTTTGTCCTTTTTATGTTTATAGTACGCTAGATGTGGAAAAGTTGGATAAAAAAAAATACGTCTAAAAAAGTTCAGTTTCGCTTTCGGGTACAGACTACAGGCATCAGTTGGTCTATTCTCTTAACCCGTCAACAAAAATACGGGACCGTCGAAAATGTGAGCGAACCCTGCAACTTAAATATTAGTTCTGAATTTATAAGGTCTAACAACATTTCGGGAGTCGGTTTTTGTCAGCAATTTTTAGTTCGTAACTCTTACTAATTTTATGTCCATATGCCATAGAATATGAAACGCCCGAAATATCGGCCGAAGCTACGGATTTCGTGCTTAGATAGTTGGGCCCAGCCGGGCCGAAGGTCTAGTTTCGGCGTAAAATCCTGTGCCGGTCGAACTCTATAATTGACAAACAGCCATGATAGTTATTGTGAATATCGACAAAAGTTTTACTGATAGAAACTGGAGCAAAGCGATCAACTTCAAAGTACGGACGCCAAATTATCTAAGTATCTAATAGATAGATTTTCAACGTTATCGAAATAGCGGAAGGTTAATGCTCGATTGGTAAAATTTTACAGATTGGGGTAGGTTGACCTGCTGGCGTTTGTACATAATATCAATGTAGACTAATAAGGACTATTACGAATAAAAATAAATGTTAAGAGGATAGAATAGCTGCTGCCATTTCAAAAAATAGGTATTACCGATCGTGCGATAGAGAGCGTTGCGGCTCGCAACTGACTGTAAGTATTTTTTATATGAAATTTGTCTCTCGGGAGAAAACGTTTTTCACATACCTACTAAATCACGACCAATCTCTTAGATTCTGGTGTCAATCGTTTCAGCATATTATATTCTAGGTTTTCAGGTTTTGCTTTTTTTCTTAAACTTCTTTGTTTTTTATATACAAAGGTTTTACTTCAATGAAGATTTTGTCATAAAAATAGTAACTTTTAGGCGCCTGTAACTTTCAAACTACTATAAATTTTGAAAAAAGAAAACCTATAAACCTAGTTTTTTTCAGTGTCAGAAGAATTCTAAAAAAATATTGAGATAGGATAACATCTAGGGGGAGAAAAACGTTTTCTCTTTTTGTATGGACGAGCGCTCGGTAGACGATCGTCTTAATACATATTTTGTCCCGCGATTTTGTGAAACATGCATTTCCCAGACAAAATTCCCATGCATCGGAACCGCAGCATAATACCTTAGTTTTACAGGAACTTATGAAATAAATAGTATTGGTAACCTAAACGTAAAAAATTAAGTTCTATTTATAAATAAAACACGTGGTTTGTAATGTGTAAAATACTGACTTATGTACCTACTTGAATTTTCTTTAGTTTGCTTATTCATCAACTTAATGAGACCTTTTTGCCTGTCAAGTGTTTAGGTCATCTTCTTGTGGATCTACATACTTAGTTTACATTGGGAATTGTTTAATTTATTATTATGCTGTACTAAATAATTATGTATTATGGACTATAGATTTATTATTCATAATCGAATTGGTAGGAAACCCATTACTATGCCGGAAAACTCAAACCTTTTTCTTTGACTGTTTTTCTGCTAGGTATAATTTTCTATTTACTCATTTATTATGTGTGATACTATTCTTTGCACGCGGTTTCATCTTAGTAGCGCACTGTTAATTGACTACATAATAAACTTTATCTACTCTCATATCGTAAACTTCGAAATACAAAACTCAAAACGAGTTTATAATGACATACTTTATACCATAGAGTATCGTAATGAAATTAAAAAATTAAATTATAACACTGTTTGTCTAACAAAACAATGTTATAATTTTTTTTTTTTTTTTTTTTTTTAGCGTGGTAAAATCATCAAATGAGTCCTCCAACCCCGGGCAGGGCGGGAGGGACTGTCAGACTTCTACTGACTAAAATCCACGGTGTCCTTCATAGCCTGTTACGTTCCGGGGTTACGGTTAGGGAATAATCCCGCGACCCCGGCAGGCTTTGGCCCTCTGAGAGGGGGGCCCCGTCATTATGCTGACGCTCTTTGAGGCGCGCGTGGGAGTGGGACACAACGCGCCGTCGACCCGGGCATGGTCCTTGGTCGGGCAGCGAGTTGCCCTTTACTCGCTGCCCGCATGCCCGCGCCTACGGTGGCTGGAGATCATCTTGCGACGTCCGTCGCCGTGGGCGCCTACCACTGCGGCTGGGGCGGAGGGAGGACGCTGTCCTCTCTCGCTCGCGGCCTGCCTCCTCCTTGACGAGCATTACTGCCTCGCAGAAGGAGCTGACCGCTTCCCACTCCGTCTCGCCCCGCAGCATGGCCGCAACCAATGCCGGGCGCGAGAGGTCTCCGCCTATCGCAGCCGTGAGGACACGTCGGTGCTCCGCCCAAGCTGGGCAGTCTTGCACCGTATGCTCCACCGTGTCCTCCGGGCGATCTTCGCAGTGGTGGCACCCAGGCGTCTCCTCCTTTCGCATCAGACACAGGTACCTCCCGAAACTTCCGTGTCCGGTGAGGACCTGCGTCAAGCGGTAGGTCAGGACGCCATGACTTCTCTCCAGCCACTCCTCAAAGAGGGGTCTTACCGCCGCAATTGCGGCGTGCCCGAAACAATGTTATAATTTAATTTTTTTTCATTATGGTACAGATTACTGATCATAGATACATTTTTTTACTTTTTTATCTGTGGCTGCGCGCGCTTTCTAAGGGAATGTTGGGATTTTGACGTTTGTGTTTCGGTGGATGACATGGTGGATGATTATTTAAAAACCCTTTTGACGTTTATAATTCCTAACGGATAGGATACGTATTGAATTTATACAATTTTATCAAAAAATACGACCACGTTTGAAATTTAGTGTTTTGCCAAATGCATCACATTGTGATAGTGTTTATTAATTTTTATCTTTTATTTGATATGTTCGTGTTCAATGAGAGTAGATAAAGTAGTGTATGAAACTGTACATAACTAGGTATTATACCACTCGTGTGATACTATTATAAAACTCGCTTCGCTCGTTTTATAAACTCACACTCGTGTATAATACCCCTCATTATGTACCAGTTACATAAACTACTATAATGGAACGTTTAAAATACTTACACATAGCGGACGTCTCTCTGGGAAAATTAAACAAGTACTAAGTAAGTAATTATTGTATTTAGGGCTGATTTTTCAAAAGTCAGATAACTTTTATCTTAGGAATAAAAATGGCGGTTTGACAGTTTATCTATGCAAAATATGTCAAACCGTTATTATAATTCCTCAGATAAAATTTATCTGACTAATTGAAAAATCAGCCCATAGAGAAATAATTTTCGGAACCAAAGTAAGTAATAGGGTTAGACCAATCCAAACCTTCTTTTTCTTATATATGTAAGTTTATATTTGGATAATTTCGATTGAATAACATTTTTTTTTTTTTTTTTTTTAGCGTGGTAAAATCATCAAATGAGTCCTCCAACCCCGGGCAGGGCGGGAGGGACTGTCAGACTTCTACTGACTAAAATCCACGGTGTCCTTCATAGCCTGTTACGTTCCGGGGTTACGGTAAGGGAATAATCCCGCGACCCCGGCAGGCTTTGGCCCTCTGAGAGGGGGGCCCCGTCATTATGCTGACGCTCTTTGAGGCGCGCGTGGGACACAACGCGCCGTCGACCCGGGCATGGTCCTTGGTCGGGCAGCGAGTTGCCCTTTACTCGCTGCCCGCATGCCCGCGCCTACGGTGGCCGGAGATCGTCGCGCGACGTCCGTCGCCGTGGGCGTCCTACACCGCGGTTGGGGCGGAGGGAGGACTCTGTCCTCTCTCGCTCGCGGCGCGCCTCCTCCTTCGCGAGCATTACTGCTTCGCAGAAGGAGGCGACCGCTTCCCACTCCGTCTCGCCCCGCAGCATGGCCGAAACCAATGCCGGGCGCGAGAGGTCTCCGCCTATCGCAGCCGTGAGGACACGTCGGTGCACTGCCCAAGCTGGGCAGTCCTGCACCGTATGCTCCACCGTGTCCTCCGGGCGATTGAATAACATAGGAGATTAATTTATTCTTTCAAACTTTGCTGTATCGAGAGAGCTGTTCCAAAGATCTATAATTTTCGAACACCGTTAAAGTGACAAAAAAGCTCTTCGTATAAAAAAGCTAGCATCCTTAACTCAAAGCTTACAAGATGGAATAAAGCTACGTGTCAATGATCCGTGTAGTCAAGTTAGTAAAGTACTCGAAATAAAACATTCCACTTGTTATTTGTGGTTTCTATTCATATTTTTTCTAAACATTATGGTCACATGGATGCGGAGGTGTGTGACGGCAGTTATAACTTGCAACCGGACCTATGTTAAAAAATAACCGGTAAGTTTGAACTTCTGGGTATTATTATTATGTATCTCGATTATCAACATTTTTGTGTCACGTTTTATTTAGCGTGTTTGAGAGGCGTGGCCATACATATCAGTCATACTTAATTGTCTATGTCTATGGTATCTAGACCAAACTGATCAGCAACAATCCCATAGGTAGGACGAACATCGTTATCGTGAGAAACAATCGGTTATTTGTCATATCATACATTTGTGATAAGTATTTTATATGGGATACCTAAATTGTTTTCTTTTTGTTTTAGGTAAAATCATTAAATGAGTCCTCAAACCTAGGGCAGGGCGGGAGGGACTGGTAAATGTAAGACTCGTACTGACTAAAATCCACGGTGTCCTTCAATAGGCCTTTACGTTCCCTTTCTCAGTACAGTAATCAGGCATTGGCCCTGTATAGAGGGATTGTGCGGGAAACATGCTAAACTTTTTCGCGTCTTAGGTTAATTTCATGGATACTAAGTACTAGACTACTCTCGCTTGAAACCTTACTTAGGACAATTTAAATTTCATTGTGACAACCGTAGGCACAACAAAGAATTATTGAAAATAAGTATAGATCTATACGTAGGAAAAGAAAAGAGAAATGTCAAAGCTATTAACGAAATAAGTAGTTTGTATTGTGAACGAACACACATTCGATTCGTTGCAGGCATCTAACTTAATTATGTATCAGTTCTTCAAATGACAAATCGATTAATAAGTAATAACTTACTAGCTGGAAAATCGCATGCTACGTAGCGATAAAAACAGTAATTATTTGTTTTTTTTTTATTTGTATCTCTTCTGTGTGTACTTGGTTTTAATTGATTTGTAGACCTAGACACTAGACATGGTTCACGAGTGTGGACAAAACTAAGTACACATGCGTTATAAACATAATTGAGAGAACGAATTACGGATACATCACCGGGAGCATTCGCTTTTTGATCTCTAAGTAGGTAGGTAACACACCGCGATTTTATTCGCGCTATTTTTTTCCTTCTGAATTCTATGACAGGGAGTTATATGGTGCAATACAAACTGCGAATATAATATAGCGCTTTTGTTCAAGTTTTGCAATCTGCAATTTATCTATATAAATATAAAATTCAAAATTACTTATATAAAAAATCGGCGCACGAAAAAAACGCGCGAATTAATCGCGTTTAAATAAAAGTTCAGATTCCTCATTACCTATAAAACTTAATATTTCTATTTAATTGTTTGTATTGAGTTTCCATTTCATTTCATTTCATCACTGTTCCCAGTGCCATGATCACGAAGAACCTACAACATTCAATAGTTTTAATGATAGTTTAGAAAATTAAATTATTTGAGAGTCAGTCAGTAATTATACAATCTGTTTCTGAACGAAATCAAGTCTTGGATTTGTTACATTACAGGCGAATGCTCCTGAGTGAGAGACCACTATTACGTATAAATATTCTTGAATACATTTATGTATAACCTAGATCACGAATGATTACTAATTAATAGCGAGTTCTACGGATCCGTTACGACATGTGACTTTGTTAATTATTATAATATTATAATGTTTTATGACAGCAAATAAATTACAATGGATTATTAATATGGCAGGTTACAATCCTAACACAATACATTTAATCATTAATTTTAACATGACACACGGCATTAAGCACGTGTCTTGCATGATGAGTGTTAAATCATGAATGAAAAAACTTAGGTGCTTATGTTCTCATCGTCATTCATGCCGTCAGCAATATACGAGTAGCAACAATTAATGTTAAAAAGGCGATAGTGAATTTGTTTGACACGATTACTTGTCAAACCTCTGAACTGATTTTGATGATATTTGTTACAGTAATAGATGGGACTTTCGAGACGTTTAACAGTTTCTAAGGTCCCATTTACCTCCGTTTTTCAAATATCTTCAAAATCAGGCTGTAATACTTTTTAAATCTATTCTAATAAATAAATATTGAATTCAAATGACCCTTTTCTTGAATTACTTTAATTTCGAATGACCCTTTACTTGAATTACTGCCGCCTAACAGGGTTTATTCACTTGCAGATGTAAGGAACTCAGCAATTCCTATACAGAATGGTAAGTCAAACGCATGCCCATCATAGGTGATTGAAAGGGTTGGAATTTATAGAAAGGAACAACGATTTTCGCATTAAAATGGGCAAACATATACAATTATATAAGTAGGCTTTTTTGTGTTTAAAATTTTACCTTATTACTTAGCAACTTGAAAAGAAAAGTTTAAATAAATGTATTTTCTTTTTTTTATTCCTCTTAATATGTAGTTAATGTACTTAGGTATAGTATACTAAGTATGTCTTGAAAATAATATAATGTAAGTATGACACGACAATTAATAACCGAATATATTAAGCAAAAAATATAGCTTATAGTTATAAATTATAGTCATCGTAGTAGACGGAAAGAACTGGGTTTAAAAATAGATTGGTATGGAGACTTATCTAGAGGTAAATTGATAAAAACTTAAGATCTAATGAGTAGACACCTTATTATGTGGTAGTGAGGTAGCTAGCTATATAATGTAGGTAGGTACAGTCCCGGTAAAAACATTAGGTACGTAGGTGCACTCACGACCACTTTATACAAGTATAATTACTGTATTAAGCAAAGCAGATTATTTTCTGATGGAATATTGGTTGCAACTATAAATAGTTAAATATATTTCTTATTCAAAGATTTCCTTTGGAAAGAAAAATTCGAACCACGGCACGGGCAGGCGGATATTTCTTAGTGGTCAGAAAAACATCATAATTATTATAGTATTCGTGACTCTACGAACACTATGTGCAAGTAAGTACGTATGTGTAATTAATTACATAAGATAATTATACCTAGGTATTATAGATCAACTAGATACGACTATATTTGCGGAATAGAACAATAGATAATAATTAAGTATTAGATTTACAGTAAAAAAGTTTTATTATGCATGACGTCCGAATTACATCATTTTTTTTTTGGTTCTCATGAATTAAGCTTAAAAAAACATTTTTTTTTTGCATTTATAACTCGGTGGCAGCATAAAGGACATTTTTTTTCTCGAGCAACACAAGCAGTCTTTCAAGCAGATACCGTATTAAATTTTAGAAGAAAAATAATATTATTTTTACAGTTTGTCACGCATGTTATTTCAAGTATTGGAACAGTAATGTTTTTAAAGTGCTTTATTATGATGTCAAAATATTTGTAGAGGACTTATTAATGTCAACGGTAGATGTACCTAAGTTTAAATACCTTTAAAGTTGTTAAATTGTAGGTAAACAAATTAATTTTGACATGCTTTGGGCCCGGCATGATAATAGAGGTTCTCTTTGTAAGGTCTTCAAAATGAAGGTGTAACTAGGTTAAGGGCAAGATTCATATACCCGTATTTCAGAACGTCACTCAAAACTCAAGTTGACACCTTGATGCTAGTTTAAAGTAATGCTTGGGTTTTGAGTGCAGTTCTGTAATAAAGGGCTTAGATTAACAAATTGACTAGTAAATAAATAAAATTACAGTGAGAACCTGAGAACGCTGCAAAATTGAAAACTCATAATCAATTATAAAGATGTTAAATATTTCGTTTTAGGTACATAAAATAATTTGGTTTTGCTCTACCTACTAAGTACACTTAGTTACATAATAATATTTGCCTAACTTCAGCTAAGTGCCTCCGCCTTCCCTCGGCGAAGGAAGCTCATGAAGATTTTTACAGGAAAGAAATATCTGTGACGATATTTCACTTTCAGAATCGCCTAAATATCAAATATGCGCCTGAAACCGGCAATGTAAAACTTAACTAATTAGAGCCACCGTAAAACCTGTTTCAGGCAGCATTTTCTTGCACTACTTATGGCTTATTTTTGAGTATGGAATTCTGAAAGTGAAACGGAAAAGTTGTGGGTAAATAAACTAATAAGGTATAATGGGCAAGTGCCTCGGAGGAATAGAAATGTAGTGACGAAAGTTTTGGGCTTTAAGAGTAGAGAGAGACCAAAGAAAAGATAGTTGGACTGTTTGGAGCATAATATGTCTCAAGTAATATAGTAGGTAGTATGGAAGAGAAGCAGTTATGACCCAAAATTAATCAAGAAAAATTAGAATGGAATAATGATTACTTATTTTTTTATTAAATTGCACACGCGTTTAACAGATAGTTTGTTTCAGCTATCAAAACAACGAATAAACACTAAGAACGACCGATCGATAATCAACATAATATAACAACTGTTAATCGGCAATACACTGTAAAACAGGTTTCAAATTGTTTTATAACTTGAACTGACGTTGGTCAGTTGGCATGCTAATGTATGTTACTTCTTCAGATATGTACATAGATTGGCTCCGAGATAATCATTGTACCATTGTGTTCTATGACTTATGCTAATTATGATGTGTCCTGAGAAAATTTCATTTTAGAGTGGAGCAGTACAAGAATTATCTAATTGGAAGCTATCTATTTGAATGCAACGCATCCTTATTCTTATCATCTTTATTGGTCAAAATTATACACCTGCATCGCTAAATCGATGTTTATGAATTTTGGTGCCAAGATATATAAGAAGACCCTGCTTATGGCTACCTCTTTTTGCATGAAACTTGAAAGTAGAACTTGAAAGTAAGGGCTACGGGAGAGAACGAGCGAAACCGTGGAAAAAGACATTATAGGAATCGACTGATAGGAACATTATTTCTGAAAGTTTCTGCCACTAACTGTGGGAATTTTATAATCAAAACAAATGACAATACAAAATTAAATAAGTAGTTTTTTTTTGCGTGACAGTCGCACAAATTATACGAAACAAAATTGGTGTACCTAAATATGACATAATTATATGTAAATGTGTCGTAATTACAAAATAATACCTATTACGTGAATTCATAACAAAATTATGGTAAACTGAGGTTGCAGATATTTTTTTTTAAACGTCATTTGATGTAGCCATTAATTTTTATTAAGATTTTACTTGATAAACCGTTTAATTATCCACATTTGGGTTGGTAAGTAGGCGAAAACTGCACTGTTGCAAAAGAACTTGAAATCGCCTGATTGCCAAGAA
The DNA here is from genome assembly GCA_036375495.1 of Agrotis segetum. Classification (NCBI taxonomy): domain Eukaryota; kingdom Metazoa; phylum Arthropoda; class Insecta; order Lepidoptera; family Noctuidae; genus Agrotis; species Agrotis segetum. Next base: position 513,520 of record JAQSVV010000152.1, read on the forward strand.
TTCCTTTAGCGTTCATTGCCTTCAGTTTCAACATATTTTTACTGGAAAATAATTATAAATTGATTCAGGCGCATGTGCATGCAAAACGACATAATTATGGTAGTTTAAATGTTATAATTAAACTCAAATTGGCGCAGCACGCTTGGATCCGACCATAAAAAGAATTTATGTCAGTTGGACTAGAACCAAGAGCAATCATAGCTGTTATATTTACGTTTGTTATATTGAATCAAACAATGGCGTTTGATTTACGGGAGTCATTTCGCTACATTGGAGGCGTGAAGGTCATTCGTGCATTGAAAGTTGACATAAAAAATATGATCAATCTTGACGTGCCTACGCGAGTATATCTAAGTACCTAAAGAGTAATAAGGGGTTTCCGTAGTGTAATAATGATATTCATATAAATATACCACAGCAAATAGGTTTATAGGTAATTATAGGGACAGTAAAAAGATTAGGCCTTACTATACACATGAATATCTTATAGTAGCTGACCCGGCAAACGTTTTGCCATATAAATTATTTCTTGTTAAAAAAACTGTTAGGCGTGGATAACCCTTATCACTTGGGGGTATGGAAATAGATAGATAGATAGTAGTCAATTCTTCATCATCATCATCTCAGCCGTAGGACGTCCACAGCTGAACATAGGCCTCCCCTTTCTAAAGCAGCATCAGCTTTATAATCCTACTATCCTACTTCAAAGACGTGAAAAGTGAAATTTTTATTTGGATTTATGGATGTTTGTTCCTCTTTCACGCAAAAACCGCTGAACGGATTTGGTTGAAATTCGGTACACAGATAGTTTATAACCTGGATTATCACAAAGGATAGGTTTTATTCCCTATTTTATGTTCCCACGGGATGATTTTCGAGTTAATAGCGGGTGAAACCGCTGGCAACAGAGAGATGAATTCCATGTAGAAGAAGCCAACAGTTAGTTCGTAATACAAGCTTTTTTAACCGTTTTCAAAAAGAAGGAAGTTATCAATTCGACGGTATGTTTTTTTTTTTTTTGTGTGTGTGTGTTGTGTTTGTAACGCGATTACTCCGCCAATAGTGGACCGATTTTTAAAATTCTAAATATCTTCTATTTTAAATATCAATCTATCATTCATCTTCTAATTAAAATTAAACAAGTCTCAGTGTGCGTGAATGCAGCTGTTATTAGCGTTGGTATTTAGCGCTCTTTTAATAAATTACGCGAAGTTCAACACCTGCATTTTTCCATGACTTATAAATTCTATGATGTCAGTCTAACACATGAGGTATTAGGTAATACTATGGATTAATAAGACAGACACCATTACAGTTTTACTTATTATTAAGAATATTCAGTATTCGTAGAACGACATAATAATGTCCGCCTTTGTACTTTTGCATAAAATATTTGTATGTAAAAATATACAACATATTATTACTTTGAAAATTGTATTTAACGTGTTAAATAATTATGTGTACACGTGTATTTGTGGATAATCATTCAAAAATAGATTATGCTCCTTACGGCGCGTCTTCGCGATCTTGCCGCTGTGAGTGGTGACACGGCGGCGTAAGATCAAATGTATAGAGATGTTTGAAATACGCCACGAGGTGCCGCCAGTAACCATAGTAACAATGTATTAATCGTGCCTCCACGCCAGTCTCTCCGCTCACCACTTAGCCCAAAAGTCGTGAACCGGCTGATAGAGTTATAGTACTAAACTAACTTGTATTTGTTTTTATTTTAATGCGATGTAAACTCTTTACATCGATAAGCGAATGTTATTGGAATTATTTAAAGAAATAAAAAAAAAAAAACAATACAATACTGCTAAGTTTTACGGTTGCAGCTATCTATACAACTTGTGTTTGATATAGACAGGTAATGTAGGTACGGTAATTAACAATTGTTAAACAAATGTTTCTTTATGGCATTCGCTCCAATAACAACAGCAACTCAACGATGTCTCATAATTACTCGTATCATAAACCATAAGTGTTACAAATACAATCAATGAAAAGAAAATATGCTACATCGATGACGAATGCGCAATATTTGTGCATGCACCTCTCAAAGATAGCATCATTTATAGGAAAGTTATGATGAGACATTGCGCTATCGTCTTATGAATCACATCCACACGCAAAAATGTTTATGAAATCTAGTTCATACTATCACACGTATTTATGTACACACGGCTACAAATCAAGCTATGCAAAACCAGTAAATCTTGACCTCGCTTGGGTCTTGAACTCTTGAACAAAGAGATTTAAAAGCACCTATAGAGCGGGCATTGGGAAAATTGTCATACAAAATTGTTGACGCCGTGCGTCTGTAGGGTTTATGGTAACATTCGTCCAAGTGTTAAATAGCACTATCTAGCGTTGCATAGCAACGCGACTACTAGACTGAGCGACTTTTTACCAAGTGGTAAAAAGTTTTGGATCACAACTTTCTTCGTGATGTCCCGTCTATTGGTCGTATAACTCGTATATAGTTTAATGTCTTTGGTCTTGAACAACACGATCAACGTGTAGCCGATGTGTAGCCGTGTGTACCTTAACATGTTGTTGACAACACAGGACACTGGGTAATGTAAGACGCCCGTCACCAAAACGTAAGAATGATGTCTTCATCAGTATGCAAACCGTGTTCTGAAGTGGTTCACTCACAGAGGTCATTGCCGGCTGAACTTGACTAACGGACCTCTGCCACAGATTACTTAATAGTTCCTACCTTCTACGGAAACAATTACATATCATATCGTGGTTTATGACAAGAATTAGTTGCTAGAATTGATAGGCATAATTAGACCTAGTTCTATGGTATTTACTTTGTCTCGTTTACATTGATCGTAATGCCAGATAATTGAGTTATGCAATACCTAACTAGTTTAAAGGGACGTTTCCAGAAAAAATCTTGTGTCATTCAGTCACGATTGCTCAAACCCAACTTTTATGGATTGTCGTCTTCACGAGCGGAGATAATTGTATCGTAGAATGTTGTCAAGTCGTGCACCACGGCACCGACTTTTACTTTTATTTTTGTTACTTTAGCGTAAGTGAATAAAAGTGTCCTTTCTTAGAACGTGTGATGTACATCTAGACAATGAAGTAAGAAACTAACCTCAAATTATATAGAGTACACATAAAAAAACTTAATTATGAATGACGTTTAATATTAACTTGCTCATTTGAGTAACATAGGTACTTTGAAACAATGATGACCTTCTAAAGGCGTGTGGCAATTTTTTGACGTCACTGTTAAAAAATATTTAGTTCCTGAATGTCATACTTTACCATAAATGTCTGACCTATTAATCACTCCTAATCTTAATAACATTGCGTCGTGTTCATATAGTATGGTACCTACGTACTTATTAGAAAAGCACCTTACATCCGTGAAGGGTGATTCACTTACGTATGGAAATTGGAAATTATGTTTGTCATGGATGGATGACTGATCATGATGGAAGGATGGACGGATGGTATCATCCGGAGTACTAAGGTACTAAGCTTACTCCGGATGGTATAGACTCAACATCATTGTCATCATGGTCTATCCAATGTTTGAAGGTGCACTGAAAAAAAAAATCGGTAATACCAACCGATTTTTCGGTAATATTCACCGTTTTGGACAGTAAAAATAGAGCCTATTGTCCAAAGCAGTAAAAGTAACTGAAAAAAAACAGTTGAGTTATAACAGTAGATTTTACTGTGCATCTGCTACTGTTTTCTGGTCGGTTATTTTTACTGTTTGTAAGACAGTAATAATGAAATTCAGATAACTGAACTATGATAGTACCTATTACTGTCATACGACTAAGCAAACAGTTGATTTTACTGTGCATGCACAGTAGCGGGTAATGAATTTCACAGTAACAAGTAATGTGAAGGACAGTACTTTTTAATGTGCATGCACAGTAGGGGGTAATGATTTTCACAGTAACAGGTAATGTGACGGACGTTACTGTTTAATGTGCAAGCACAGTAGGGGGTAATGATTTTCACAGTAACAGGTAATGTGACGGACGTTATTTTTAATGTGCAAGCACAGTAGGGGGTAATGGTTTTCACAGTAACAGGTAATGTAAACGACAGTACTTTTTAAAGTGCATGCACAGTAGGGGTAATGGTTTTCACAGTAACAGGTAATGTGAAGGACAGTACTTTTTAATGTGCATGCTCAGTAGCGGGTAATGATTTTCACAGTAACAGGTAATGTAAAAAACAGTACTTTTTAATGTGCATGCTCAGTAGCGGGTAATGATTTTCACAGTAACAGGTAATGTAAAAAACAGTACTTATTAATGTGCATGCTCAGTAGGAGGTAATGATTTTCACAGTAACAGGTAATGTGAAGGACAGTACTTTTTAATGTGCATGCACAGTAGGAGGTAATGATTTTCACAGTAACAGATAATGTGAAGGACAGTACTTTTTAATGTGCATGCACAGTAGAGGGTAATGGTTTTCACAGTAACAGGTAATGTGAAGGACAGTACTTTTTAATGAGCTTGCTCAGTAGCGGGTAATGATTTTCACAGTAACAGGTAATGTAAAAAACAGTACTTATTAATGTGCATGCTCAGTAGGAGGTAATGATTTTCACAGTAACAGGTAATGTGAAGGACAGTACTTTTTAATGTGCATGCACAGTAGGAGGTAATGATTTTCACAGTAACAGGTAATGTGAAGGACAGTACTTTTTAATGTGCATGCACAGTAGGGGGTAATGATTTTCACAGTAACAGGTAATGTAAAAAACAGTACTTATTAATGTGCATGCTCAGTAGGAGGTAATGATTTTCACAGTAACAGGTAATGTGAAGGACAGTACTTTTTAATGTGCATGCACAGTAGGAGGTAATGATTTTCACAGTAACAGGTAATGTGAAGGACAGTACTTTTTAATGTGCATGCATAGTAGGGGGTAATGATTTTCACAGTAACAGGTAATGTGAAGGACAGTACTTTTTAATGTGCATGCACAGTAGGGGGTAATGATTTTCACAGTAACAGGTAATGTGAAGGACAGTACTTTTTAATGTGCATGCACAGTAAGGGGTAATGATTTTCACAGTAACAGGTAATGTGAAGGACAGTACTTTTTAATGTGCATGCATAGTAAGGGGTAATGATTTTCACAGTAACAGGTAATGTGAAAGACAGTACTTTTTAATGTACATGCACAGTAAAAAGTACTATTATTCACGTTACTTGTAACTGGGCAATAACCGTACCCGTAACTGAGCATACACAAAAAATATTATCCTTCACATTACCTGTAACTGTACAGGTACAGTAACTAGTATTGTACGTGTACAGTAATAGGTGGCGTGAAATAAAAAATATTTTTTTTGAGACATTTATTTATTAAGAGATTTAGTGTATGAACAGACACACCTTATATGCACATAGTCAATTCAGTCCAAAATTTAAGTACAATATTTATAATTAAGTACAAAACAAAATAATATCTAAAATATTTAGAATTAAGTTAATTAAAACAAGGTTTGAGGCAAGGGCAATTGCTACTGAACTTAGTCTGAAAATAATCATCTTTTAAACTACTAAAATTCTTATATTTACTCTTTTTTTATAAATTGAATACAAACCAAAAAATTTACACTTAGATAATTTAAAGGTAAATTAATATATTAGGTCTATCTATTCATACACGAAACTTCTTAATGGGTCATTGTACTCATTATTATGAACAACTTTTACTATGGGACCAAACCCAGAATCGCGAAAAAAAATCAACTGTTCCCTACAATATGTGCGCTTTAACTCGTCAAAATGTATGGAACAGCTGATTTTTTTTATCGGGATTCAGGCTTTGGTCCCACAGTAAAAGTTCATCATAATGATGAGTACAATGACCCCTTAAGAGATTTCGTGTATGAACAGACAGACCTTATATGCACATAGTCAGTTCAGTCCAAAATTTAAGTACAATACCCAAACAATATAATATCTAAAATTTTTAGAATTAAGTAAATTAAAACAAGGTTCGAGGCAAGGGTAATTGCTACTGAACTTAGTCTGAAAATAATCATCTCAAATTCTTATATTTACTCTTTTATAAATTGAATACAAACCAAAATATTAACACTTATCATTATGAACAACTTTATTTATGTACCTTTAAATTATCTAAGTGTAAATATTTTGGTTACAATACAACAGAGTGACCTTATACATATACCAAGACCTTATACATGTACCTTATGTTATTACATTTATACAGATAGACCTTATACATTTACCAAGTCTGTGCGTGCTCCGTGAAATATCCGCTTGTGTACGTTACTAAATATAAAAGAAAAGGAACCAATATGGAATCTTGTTTAAAGGAGTGGGGCTTTGAGAAATATCTCGACATATACATGTACCTTATACATATACAGATAGACCTTATACATTTACCAAGTCTGTGCGTGCTCCGTGAAATATCCGCTTGTGTACGTTATTAATTTATAAGAAAAGGAACCAATATGGAATCTTGTTTAAAGGAGTGGGGCTTTGAGAATATCTCGACATATATTACTTGGATAAAAGAAATAAGTAAGTTTAAATAATTACCAGCACACATAATTTGTGTACATAGGTTCATTTCATGCGTCAAATCAGTAAATCAGTTTGTGAAACCATATTAAATATCCACAATAAGTAGGTATTATAATTATTATATTTTTTTCACAAACTGATTTACTGATCCACTCCGCTCCCCTGGTTGACCGGACTAGTACAAAATGTTGGTGTCAGTAGTTCGGTTGATAAAAAGCATCGAACTAACGATACTCTTTTGTGGCAGTAGTTCAGTTTGTAATGAAATGGCTGGACTGGAATGGAATGGAGTGGAGTGGAGTGGAGTGGAGTAGAGCGGAGTGGAGTGGAGTGGAGGGGAGCGGAGTGGGGTGGAGTGGGGTGACGTGGAGTGGGGTGGAGTGGAGTGGGGTGGAGTGGAGTGGGGTGGAGTGGAGTAGTGGGGAGCGGAGTGGAGTAGAGGGGAGCGGAGTGGAGTAGAGGGGAGCGGAGTGGAGTTGAGCGGAGTGGAGTAGAGAGGAGCGGGGTAGAGGGGAGTGGAGTGGAGCGGTGTGGAGTCTTATTCAGTCTTGTCCTGTCTTGTCCAGTTTTGTCCAGTCTTGTCCAGTCTTATCCAGTCTTGTCCAGTCTTATTCAGTCTTGTCCAGTCTTGTCCAGTCTTGTCCAGTCTTGTCCAGTCATGTCCAGTCTTTTCCTGTCTTGTCCAGTTTTGTCCAGTCTTGTCCAGTCTTATCCAGTCTTGTCCAGTCTTATTCAGTCTTGTCCAGTCTTGTACAGTCTTATCCAGTCTTGTCCAGTCTTATTCAGTCTTGTCCAGTCTTGTCCAGTTTTATCCAGTTTTGTCCAGTCTTGTCCAGTCTTATCCAGTCTTGTCCAGTCTTGTCCAGGATTGCCCAGTCTTGTCCAGTCTTGTCCTGTCTTGTCCAGTTTTGTCCAGTCTTGTCCAGTCCTATCCAGTCTTATCCAGTCTTGTCCAGTCTTATTCAGTCTTGTCCAGTCTTGTCCAGTCTTATCCAGTCTTGTCCGATCTTGTCCAGTCTTGTCCAGTCTTGTCCAGTCTTGTCCAGTCCACTCCACCCCTCTCCACTCCACTCCCCTCTACTCTACTCCACTCCGCTCAACTCCACTCCGATCCTCTCTACTCCACTCCGCTCCCCTCTACTCCACTCTCCCCTCTACTCCACTCCGCCCCAGTCCACTCCACCCCACTCCGCTCCACTCCACTCCGCGCCATTCCGCTCCGCTCCACTCCGCTCCGCTCCACTCCGCTCCGCTCCGCTCTACTCCACTCCGCTCCACTCCACTCCATTCCATTCCAGTCCAGCCATTTCATTACAAACCGAACTACCTACTGCCACAGAAGAGTATCGTTAGTTCAAATATAATTAATAGGAGGCCTTAATAATGTTTGGCATTTCATAAACAATATTGTCGACAATCACATAACTGGCTGAAATTTTTTTCAGAGGGCCTGCAACTATTATTATGAATGGCTGAATTGTTAACCCTAGATCTAAGTACTTTTCCTGGCGTGTTTTCTGCTGTTCTTGAAGCTCTTGCTCTTCTTCAATATAAAGGATGAAGTTTTCGCACAGTTCTACCGCTGACCTTTTCTTTTTCCTTATATAGTAGGTCCAAGCAAATGCGGAATTAGCAGAAGAACCGCAAGATTGCTCGTTTCAGGATCTGGGTCTGAAAAATAAATAATTTACATAAAGTACGAGTAATTAAAAAATATGTTCGAAAAATTGTTTTATTATTTTGTACTCGATTGACTCGAGACATCTCATATTCTAACTCTGATACCAAAATAACTGGAGTAATAAAATGTATTTATGGTTACAAATACGAGTAGTTACAACCAATATAACAACTCGAAAAAACTGGAATTTGATATGGAGACAACTTAGACCTGTTGGATTGACACAAGCTACTTTTATTCCCGGTAAGCTCGATTAACACCGCGGGGTGCAGCTAGTCCAGTAGGTAATAAAATAAAAATTACACAAAAACAACTCACCGCAAGCGAGCTGTTTCAACTCTGCCAGGTATGTGTTCTTTCTTGAGATCTTGTCAATTGCCACAAGCAACTTTACTTTAAGCAGAGGGAATTTGTCATCGAATGAGGTTTCGTTTCCTGGGTACCAAGCATGGAAGTCGGAAATTAGCTGAAACCAAAATACTGTGATAATAGGAACCTATGTTATTATTATATTAACATTTTTTAGTACCTATACTAATGCATAATTTTATGTAGGTCATGGCCCTCGTGGATCTTGATTAACTTTATCTTAATTTGTTTGGGCGATTTGGTTTAATGAGGTGACAAACATAAACAGACACAAACTTTTGCGTTTTTATTAATAATGTGATAATAATACATACCAAGGTATAGCCCCAAGAGCGTCGAATGCAGGGAAATTCCTGGATGTATGATACGTTTTCATTTGATAAAATGCGTTTTAGTCGTTCCTTATTAGTTTTATTCCATTTTTCTTCACATGAACTGTAATTATGAACATTGCTTTTTAGCCATTCTATCATTTCCTGAATCTCCTGGTTAGTGTCATCATCATTGTCAGCAGCAATCAAGTCATCGAAATGAGTTGTAGACCTGTCGCTAGATGAACTGGTAGAAGGTTTCGGTGTTAATGTTTTTTCAAGTGAACGACGTGCCCTTGGTTCAAAGACTTTGTTACGGCGATATTTTGCCTTTAAATTGGTAATGGCATCAAAGAGTCGACCGTGAGCTCGTCCCAATGACCCATTGGGTTTTGTATAATAAATGCTGCTATTCTCTTTTGGAAACACTTTCTCTGTAAGTAAAACAAGTAACATAATTAAAAAATGTGCGAAAATAGGAGTCGCTACTTATTATAATTATACTTATTGTCGATATTTTAATATGGTTTCACAAACTGATTTACTGATTTCACGCATGAAATGAACCTATGTACAATCGACAAAGTTGAATTATGACCCACCAGCTCATTTTCCTACAGATATTCAAATACAGTTAGGTCCACATTTGCGTAAACCTACATATCCATGGTAACGACTTTGATCTTTGTCAATTTGACGGATTCAAACGATTTATTGTCAAAATGGGTCATGATTCAACTTTGTCGATTGTACATAAATTATGTGTGCTGGTAATTATTTAAACTTACTTATTTCTTTTATCCAAGTAATATAATTATGTTTCGGCTGTTACGGGGGCCTTCGGATTTGCTCGAAGTGTGTAGCTATTTCTCGAACTAGTACCTTACGGTTATGTTCTCCCAATGGTTGTTGCCTTTCTTTTAGAAGCTGTGGGCCATCGGGAGTCTTTTCGAGCAGCGTTGTAAGACTCTGAAAACAGGGAAAATTGTTAATAAATGAGAGTATAGTCTTAGACTTACAAAAGACCTTATTAAGACCTAGTTTAGTCTTAGTTTAAGCTTAGTTCAGTTTTAGTTTTAGACCGCCTCATTGGCCTAGTGTTTAGTTTAGTTGATTTATTGATAACGCAGCTACCTAGTAATCAAATAAAATTATTAAAATTATATCCCAGTTGGGAGCTATGAGTTTGAAAGGCGATTCACCTAAAGCTCCGCCCAAACACGAAAACTATTAGGCTGATACAAGGCCCTCCCCTCACACGTCGATTTCGTGATTTTATTTATTTTATTTTATTTATTTATTGGTTCACCAACAATTGTTCACACTGGTTTTAAACAAAGATCATCATGCAATAACTTATTTTTCATTAGTGCAACAATCACTTAAATGTACAATGCAATTAAAAATTTTGATTACATAAAGATAATAAACTATAAAAAACTTTTTGAAAAAAAGGGATCCGACTTTTAGAGACTTAAAGTTTTTTTTTATTTTCATTTACTATGGCCACCGACTTCCGAAAGAAAAGTTATTTTACAGTTTTTTTGTGTTCGGTTTTGAAGCCGGTTCTCTTTTTTTCAAAAAGTTTTTTATTTTTCCCTTTTTAGTTTAGATATTCAACAAAAATCTTCATACAATCGGCGTCTTTGAAAATCTACAATCCTAGTCAGCAACAAAAACGGATCTATGCGGGCAACTTTACAAGGTATCCATTTTTGTTATATACTATAACCTTCTCTAGAATGTAACGAACGCTTTTCTGAAAACCGCATCAATATCGGTTGAGCTAAACGCGAGATAATCGCGGACAAACATGCAATCGTCTCTTAAAATCTACAATCTAAGCAAGCAAAAATGGATCCACGTGGGCAACGTCACGGGATATCTATTAGTGTTATATACTAAAACCTTCTCCAGAATGTAATGAACACTTTCCTGAAAACCGCATCAAAATCCGTACAGCCAAACGCAAGATAATCGCCGACAAACATACATACATACAGGTCGAACTGAGAACCTACTTTTTTTTTGAAGTCGGTTAAAAATAAAAAATAAGTACATATATTAAATTGAACCAGAACTCAAAACTGGGTTGTTTTGAGCCATGAAACAATTAACAGTTACTATATGGCTTACAACAAAAACTATTTTGACGAATAATTCTAATTTTATAACTATCAGAACATTTCCCTCCACGCGACTCAATGAAAGGTCATTATTTGATAATTTCATGAAATTTGGCTTTCAGTTTGCTTAACCTGTCCAAGTGCAAATCGATTTCATCGCTAAAGTTATTAATGACCTTGCTCGCAAATGAAGAATTTGCACCTAAGACCGTTCTTCTCTGTGGGGGGCACAGAGGTGTTATCTGACTGCGAGGAAACCTGTAGGTGTACCTACGTCGTCTTTGAACGAAACGTTTCTATTGCTAGCCCTTTTTTCCTTGCGCAAAATGTTATAAACATGAGAGAGATAGACCAACTAATGCAGCTACACGAACCAAAACGGCTTCAAGCGTCGCTCTGCCGATTTTCCGCCATTTTCATGCCGCCGTTCGTGAGCGGCAATTGACGCCTAGGGGTCGAATAGTGATAATTGACAGATAACTTACATCGAGGGACATGGATTTGCATGACGATGAGGTGCTTGGTGACGATAATGCCGAACTTATTGGTGAATTTGTAAGTCCACCAATATTCTCTCCGTACACTTCCACAAGTTTTTCAAGATTTTCATAATTCTGTAAAAAAACATTTATGTTCACAAAAAATAGATGCCAAGGTATGCCTACATTTTTACGAGTATAGATGATTTATTGGTTGCTTACTTTACTACACTCAGTTACATCCGAATTTAGCTTGGAAGCATTCCACTTCAGAAGCGCTCTTTTGCTGGTAGCTCAGCTTCAGCTGGTATTAGCACCCGGATTTGCTCATCATCGAGCAAAGACAGCGCCTCTAAGTCATCTTCATGTTCTAAAATAACAAAGATTTATATCTAATTAAATTTAGGATCGCCTCTATTTGTGTGAACAGAGTTGACAACTCCTCAAAAGTTAGAGACACATTAGCTGCTGTTCTTTTTAAATGATATTTAGCTGCCTTTACGCCTGCCTCCAAGAGCCCACTAAAGTGCGGTGAAAACATCCAGGATAGGACACAGGTGGAACAATCCTCAAAAGTGTCTTCAATTAATGTTTGAATATCATTGATTCCTCAGTAGTAGCCCGCGAAATTCAAATTTTCATGTGTTTTTTGCAATTTGCTTATCAGTGACAAGTAGTAGCTTGATCAAAATATGATCCGCGACAATAACAAGTATAACTTTACATTATAAGAATGATCAAAACATTCGCTGCATTCGCTTTCATAAAGATTTGGTCAAAGTTGGTAAAAAATACGAAAACTAACTCATTTTGACCAAATCTTTGTGAAAGTGAATGGAGCGAATGTTATGATCATTCTTATATATAAAGTTATACTTGTTTTTGTCGCGAAACATATTTTGAACAAGTTACAGTTGTAACTACTTGTCACTGATAAGCAAATTGCAAAAAAATAAATATTTAAAAAAACAAAAAACCCGACTGCGTAAAAAAACTAAAAAGAAAGAAACAAGCCCAGTAGTTTAGAATTCACTCATTCACACTCACAGTCGGGGCCCCTTGGGAAGATTTCATTGGTATAATTTGAATGGGCCTCGATAAATTTATGCAGCTGCCATCTTGGATTTACATTTTGACTGCACCATCGGTTTCAACACCCTCGAAAACCATGAAAACGACACCCATGACGAAAACCTCGATATTTTTTGCAGCCGCCATCTTGGATTTACATTTTGACTGCACCATCGGTTTCAACTTCCTCGAAAACCATGAAAACGAGACCCATGACGAAAACCTCGATATTTTTTGCAGCCGCCATCTTGGATTTACATTTTGACTGCACCATCGGTTTAAACACCCTGGAAAACCATGAAAACGACACCCATAACGAAAACCTCGATATTTTTTCATTAAGGATTCATTATTATTATTATTTATTTACAAAAAACCTGTATACACTCAACAAAAATAATCGTCGCGACACCACACTGTTCAATGCGAAATAGAAATGAAAATATCTGGCTTGCTTTCTATAAGAGAGAGAGAGACAGACAGAGAAACATGCGACGCCGCACAGCTTACAATAGCTTACTATAGCAAAAAGTGTCGTGACAACTTTTCGTAAGAATTTTTTCCGTCTAGCCCCCTTTCACAACGCGCGATAAGGAACTTCGTTCCAAAAGTTTTAGTTCGGAACCCTTTGCACGTGAGTTCGACTCGCACTTGGCCAGTTTCATGTACCCAGTGACACTCTCACGTTTAAGACGAATCTAACGACACCTCTCAAGTTAAAATCCATCAAGCCGTCTAAGCTGCAGAACAACACAAAGAAACATACATACATACATACCCTCGAAAAACATAACCCTCCTGGCGCAGTCGGGTAAAAACACATGAAAATTTGAATTTCGCGGGCTTCTGTCTAAATAATTCTTGGCAATTTTCTAACCGTGTACCTCTTTTAAATTTATGGTACTAAGAGAAGATTCTAGGTTTTTCATTTCCTGTACCTACATACCGAATCATCTGATATTACCGCGTTTCCTAATTACTTAGTTCACTAAACTTGCACGTATCCTTGTTCATGATTGCCATAAATATACTACACTAACCGAGCACAAACAATGAAATAAGTAGTTAGTTTAGTAAATGTGCATCAAACCAAACGCCCGGTAGGCGTCACTCCAGTCACAACTCACAGCTCGCAGCCACGCGTTGAGACGGCAGGCACGCCGCAGAGCTCACGGGCACCACAAAATGGCCGCCGCGCGCCGCGCCGCAGTGCCCGAGTAGCCACGTGGTCGCTGGGAGGCAGCGCGCAGACGCAGCCCGCCGATTTCATGGAATTGTTCGGAAAATCTATTCACGTGCAATGCTTTAAGCTTTGTTATTGGTGCAAAAAACATGGATTAGGGGGATTTAGTACCGAAATTTAAACACTAGATATTATTAAACTGAGAGTATAGTTATGTGCCTACACAGCGAATGCAGTTGCACGGTTATATTACATAAGTATAACCCATGCGGGCATGCGGGACCTATAATTTCATTGTATGGTTGCCTTAAACACTCCCAATACCTATTAGTTAGTAATTAGAACCAATATAATATTTTGACACACGACCCAGAGAATTTTAATTTACCACAATGCAATTGTGTTAGTTATTAGCTGCTCATAACCTTGAGGATGCAATATTATACCTACCAAAACACACAAACAAAAGCGGCGAACATTGGGGACAACATAGGTACATACATATTATACATATTATGAAACAACAAACGCATTAATACATACAACACAGGTTATTTATTATTACCATACATAATTAAACTCTTTTAGACGTGAATGGACTCCAACAAGCCATGTCATGGCCCTAAATTGGTAAGGAACGTACGCTGCAAAGCAAGTAGGTACTTATCTAAGTTACTTACCAATGTCGAGATATTTCTCAAAACACCACCATAGTTTCCGATTCCATATTGGTTCCTTTTTTTTAATTCACTTCACAAACATACTTGGTGGGTTTTGTCAAGCCATGCAAAACACGGCTACACCGCACAGCCGACGAACCACGAACTGACAACTGGACACGGCGGCGGCGCGCGCGCGCGTCAGAAACGAAACTAAACTTTCGTTGTGAAGCGCTAGGGATGGGTAAACTAAACATTATCGATTTTATAATTGTAAGGGCAAGGTAACCGAATTCAAATTCCTGTTGCGAGATATCTAGTTAAAATTCGAGTCCAATAGGTCCACAATGTGAGTTTAGGTGGTAAACATGTAGGCTTAATAGCTAAGAACAATTTATGGATAGCTCGCCGTCCGACCAAGGACCAAGCCCGGGTCGGTGGCGCGTCGTGTCGTGTTTCGCACGTGCCTTCTGGAAGTTGTCAGCAAACTGACGGGGCCAAATGCCTGCTGGGGTCGCGGGTTTTTCTTAACACAGGATACCGTGGCCCCGGAACGTAAAGGGCATCCGAAGGAACACGGGTGGATTTTAGTCAGTAAGAGTCTGACAGTCCCTTCCGCCCCACCCAGGGCGGGAGGACTCATTTGATGATTTTACCACCTAAAAAAAAAAGCATCTAGACACACGACCACTATTTAAAAAAAAACGTGTTCAAGTTTTGGGAACCATAGCATTGCCGTGAAAATAGGTACCTACCTAAATTAATAGTTGTCAAGAATGTCTTATTATCTTAATTGACATCGAAACTTGAGACGAGGAGGGCTACATCCCTAAATCATGATACAACAAACAACGTGCGTTCGCCCAGGGGGCGCCCGCGTCCCGCGCGCTCGCTTAATCACGTTAGAGACAGTTATTTTAAATGTTTTGCTAGGTTAAGAGCGCTCAAGGTCAAGAGTGCTAATAAATGTATTAAACATGGCGAAAGGCCATAAAAATACTTTTCTTTTGTTTAGGTACTTTAGTTAGGCAGAGATGCAAAATTGCTTTTGTTAAAGAGTAGGGTCTGATATATGTACCTATTTAACCTATTGGTATTTGAATGGTATGTACTAACCTAACAGTCTGATAATCTGGAGTACTTAGATGCATCGGGTAGGTAGATAGGTAATATGAGTGCTCCGCCTTTACCCGCGCTCACTTTTGAGTTAGGTAAATCAGGTATTATCAATTCGTCGCGTACCTACCTACAGCTCGACATAAAAATGTAGAAAACCGGAAGTCGCCACTGTCTTCGCGCTACCAGCACTTTGAATGATTTTATTTCATTTTTTTTCACTTATTACGTTAGTTTTATGGCACAATAATAAATCTAACAAACCTGCGGTCTTTGTTTACATCAAATATCAAAGATTTTAAAACGCTGTCAGAAATAAAAATTTTAGTTCCGTTTCAATCCGTTCTGGCCAAGCTGTATATTTATATATTTTTTTATGTTTGTACACCGATTTCTCGAAGACAGCTCGGCCGATTGAGATGATTCAAACGGTATTACATTAGGTTTGTTCCCAAAATCATAATCTTGTTCTGATGATGGTATCCAGTAGGAATTGAGGGAACTCAAAATAATAAGTTTTTTCATTATTACCTACGTGATCTCTTATACCCAAAGAAATTAACTATAATTTTAAAATAATTTAACTTTATGATAGCGTAACTTTATTCAGTTTTATTTTTATGTCGTAACTAGCTTCCTTCCGCGGCTTCGCCCGCGTGGTGTTTTGATAAAAAGTAGCTTATGTTGTTTTTCAGATTTCAGACTATCCATATCCAATTTTGTAACAAACAGCTCAGCAAATTAGCCGTGAAACAAACATTTACACAGTTATAGTAAATTAATTTGAATATTAAGGATTATATTAATGGAACGGTATAGATTTGGGTATAGCATTTGGTTAAAAGAGAGTAGGTATGTTTAAAAAAATTATAAAATATCTGTTTACAGTAGGTATAAGGTACCTGTGGCAGAAAGTACCCAGGAAAATTTATTGGTCCTTTATGTCCAAGAGACACTTCCAGGGGCCAGCATCACGTTGTGTACAAAAATATTTTAAAATGACCTAATTTAAAACATTTTTGTACACAACGTTTGCTGTTTTGTTATTATTTGTTAAAATGTGGAGATTGTTTGGACTCGACATTCTCTGATCTCTTCATCCCCTTTTTCGCAATAAAAGGTAGCCTATGTTCTTTCTCAGGGTCTAAAGATTGTCTGTGCCAAATTTCATCAAAATCGGTTGAGAGGTTTAAGCGGGAAAGCGTAACAGACAGACAGACAGACAGACAGACAGACAGACAGAGTTACTTTCGCATTTATAATATTAGTTTGGATTTGGATTGGATTTTTACGAATGTTAAGTAACAAATATTTATTGTAGGTAGGTACTTACCTACTTGTCTCGTGTTATTTTTTTTGTAATGTTTATAGAACCATGCCCATTTGTGCCCCAGTGGTGCCCATAATGTAGATCTTTTAATAGCCCTTTGAGTACTTCTAAAATATCTAGATTGAATGCTATATAACGCGCTGGTTCAAAAGTTATATTTTCATTGTAAATCGTAACTTTTCAATTATGTTTTTTTCATAAAATCGTTTCTACGTGACATTGCTATTATATATTGCCTAGGCGTTTGATTTGTTTTTTTTTTCTCTAGACTGTAGCTACAAACATTCTCACTTATATAATGCCCAAAGTATGTAGCTCTGCCCCCGGAATACCTACAATACTTGTCTATGCCGTACAGTAGTTTTTAATGGTACTTTTGGGAGATCTAGATTTAGTATTAAATGTTTACATAACTTTTGAAATAGCACTTTATAAGACATTCAATCTAGATATTTTAAAAGTATTACCTTCAAAGTGCTATGAAAAGATATACATCTGCATTCTGGGCGTAACTGGGGAAGAGCTCCCTTTTAATTTGGGCATGGTCCTTTTAAAGCCCGGCCCGGACGCTCCCCGGATGCCCTCTAAACTAAGATAAATCCGGGGAAACCCGGACCGATGGCAAATATAGGTAGGTAGGTAGGTACGCAATAAAAATACTGATGAACTCCTCGGCATAAATACAGAAGATGAAAGACGACGACGGGGTCGGCCACGTAAAAGCTGGCAGGACGATCTCACGGCCGGGAGTGGTGGGAATCTGCGAAAGACCGGGATTCTTGGAAGTGTTCGGCGGAGGCCTATGCCTAGCATTGGGATGATATAGGCTATTAGAAAATATGTTCAAACAATTTGTAGTATTAACTGTTAAGCTCCTTACTGTAAGCTATAAAAACTGTTTAGAAGCAGTAAAAATAACTGCTATGATATCAGTAAACGTTAATATTCAAACAGTTGATATTAACTGTTTAACTCCTTATGGTATGCTACAGAAACTGTTCAGGAGCAGTAAAAATAACTGTTACGATATCAGTAAAGTCTAAATACGGCAATACTAAAAAAAACTGCTTGTTTTAGTTAACGTTAATGTTCATACAGTTGAAATAACTGTTTAGCACCTTACTATAAGCTATAAAAACTGTTTAGAAGCAGTAAAAATAACTGCTATGATATCAGTAAACGTTAATGTTCAAAAAGTTGATATTAACTGTTTATCTCCTTATGGTATGTTACAGAAACTGTTCAGGAGCAGTAAAAATAACTGTTACGAACTCAGTAAAGTCTAAATACGGCAATACTAAAAATAACTGCTTGTTTTAGTTAACGTTAATGTTCATACAGTTGAAATAACCGTTTAGCTCTTAACTGTTTAGCTCCTTACTGTAAGCTATAAAAACTGTTTAGAAGCAGTAAAAATAACTGCTATGATATCAGTAAACGTTAATATTCAAAAAGTTGATATTAACTGTTTAACTCCTTATGGTATGCTACAGAAACTGTTCAGGAGCAGTAAAAATAACTGTTACGAACTCAGTAAAGTCTAAATACGGCAATACTAAAAAAAACTGCTTGTTTTAGTTAATGTTAATGTTCATACAGTTGAAATAACCGTTTAGCTCTTAACTGTTTAGCTCCTTACTGTAAGCTATAAAAACTGTTTAGAAGCAGTAAAAATAACTGCTATGATATCAGTAAACGTTAATGTTCAAAAAGTTGATATTAACTGTTTATCTCCTTATGGTATGTTACAGAAACTGTTCAGGAGCAGTAAAAATAACTGTTACGATATCAGTAAAGTCTAAATACGGCAATACTAAAAAGAACTGCTTGTTTTAGTTAACGTTAATGTTCATACAGTTGAAATAACTGTTTAGCTCTTAACTGTTTAGCTCCTTACTATAAGCTATAAAAACTGTTTAGAAGCAGTAAAAATAACTGCTATGATATCAGTAAACGTAACTGTTCAAACAGTTGAAATAACTGTTTAGCTCTTAACTGTTTAGCACCTTACTGTAAGCTATAAAAACTGTTTAGAAGCAGTAAAAATAACTGCTATGATATCAGTAAACGTTAATGTTCAAAAAGTTGAAATTAACTGTTTATCTCCTTATGGTATGTTACAGAAACTGTTCAGGAGCAGTAAAAATAACTGTTACGATATCAGTAAAGTCTAAATACGGCAATACTAAAAAGAACTGCTTGTTTTAGTTAACGTTAATGTTTATACAGTTGAAATAACTGTTTAGCTCTTAACTGTTTAGCACCTTACTGTAAGCTATAAAAACTGTTTAGAAGCAGTAAAAATAACTGCTATGATATCAGTAAACGTTAATGTTCAAACAGTTGATATTAACTGTTTAACTCCTTATGGTATGTTACAGAAACTGTTCAGGAGCAGTAAAAATAACTGTTACGAACTCAGTAAAGTCTAAATACGGCAATACTAAAAATAACTGCTTGTTTTAGTTAA
The DNA here is from genome assembly GCA_036375495.1 of Agrotis segetum. Classification (NCBI taxonomy): domain Eukaryota; kingdom Metazoa; phylum Arthropoda; class Insecta; order Lepidoptera; family Noctuidae; genus Agrotis; species Agrotis segetum. The sequence goes on from JAQSVV010000152.1 coordinate 532,873, forward strand.
CGTTAATGTTCATACAGTTGAAATAACCGTTTAACTCTTAACTGTTTAGCTCCTTACTGTAGGCTATAAAAACTGTTTAGAAGCAGTAAAAATAACTGCTATGATATCAGTAAACGTTAATGTTCAAACAGTTGATATTAACTGTTTAACTCCTTATGGTATGCTACAGAAACTGTTCAGGAGCAGTAAAAATAACTGTTACGATATCAGTAAAGTCTAAATACGGCAATAATAAAAAAAAACTGCTTGTTTTAGTTAACGCTAATGTTCAAACAATTGAAATAACTGTTTAGCTCTTTACTGTATGCTACAATAACTGTTCAGAAGCAGTAAAAATAACTGCTACGATACCAGTAAAGCTCTAAAAACGGCAATACTTACAAGGAACTGTTTGTTTCAGTAGACTTTAATGTTCATACAGTTGAAATAACTGTTTAGCTCTTTACTGTTTTTGCCCATTTCAGTGCACTGTCCGTAATCAATTATTTTAACGTATAAATAAGTTCCCGGAACCGTTTTTTTTTTTACTGTCCAAGAACAGTAGAAAGTCACGTTTTATTTTTTTCAGTGTGGTTCGTCATTCATAAACCAAGGGAGATCAGTGATAAAAGATGCCTTGGCCCACTTTGCCTTCGAAGCGAGACCTTGTAATTGCCGAAAGAAGTTCTTTCGCAAATTGTGAAGATATGAGAGCCATTGGATAGTGGATTCATTGTGTGGATGTCAAAGTGCGACAAGTGGAGGACATATCAAGGTGAACTGCCATCAGTCTTGATCATATGATAATCACACCAGGTTTCAGTATTTGCGGGATCCCAACAATGCATATGCATGGAACGCCAATTGTACCGGGCAGCGACGAGCGGCGCCGGCGCACTCCGCGCCAAGTATCTACTTCTATTTGCATTTAAAACCAATTAGCCGAATCACTGAAGATATAATTTTACGATGAAAGAGATGCATGTCTCTGACGATGACGATTTCCTGTCTGCATACACAGTCGTAAATCAAAATGGAATGGACTCGTAAATAATGCCAATACGAGTCTCGTGACAACAAAGCAGGGCAAATAATAACTATACTATTTAATTCATGAGTTCATGCTGGTATTTGCTGTGCCGTGTACGAAAGATTGATTATTTTATGTACTAGAGCAGGTAGCTATTACTGCACTGACGTAGTCACACATCGAGTTCCAGCAGTTCCGAGCCTGGTTCTCATAACATTTGCGGTTCAACAAAATTATCCAAGAAATAATGCAAATAAAACTGTCATTCGATAAGTGGTACCCAATCATGACAATTTTGTATGATTGCTGGAATTACAGTAGAAATATCAAACAAAATTACACTTGACGCTACAGTAAATTGTTTGATGAATAAAGTTATGTTTAACTTTAATTTTATATCTCATTCGATTGAATAACTTACTAGGTATGGTAAAGGTCTATTGATCTTGAACTTGGCTCACTTGATTGCTTTAATTCCTACTTCGTACAATACAATGGCAAGTTTGGATTTAGGTGGGTTCTGTTATTTGAATAGTTGTTCTCGACGTTTCCTTAGGGAACCACAAGAAAAAACCAGAAGATGCTTATCAGGAGGTCAATGATCATGTATCAGTCAATATCTGTGACTAATTAGCAATATAACAAGAGCAACTATAGTAATACGAAAGACCATTATTCTAGGGATAAACGAACAGAGAACTTATTCAAAGTTTCATTATCGTAATTAATCCATCAGTAACATATTTATATATCACCACACAACAAGAACAGAGTCTTTAAAACAATATACGAATAAATGGCAACCAACAGCAGTTATTTCAAGTTCTGTATTTGTTAAACCTCAGAAAGTTAGTTCAACAACCTTAGTTGATATTGGTTACACCTCCTTGATAATGAAGGCAAACATTGAACAGTTGCCAACCCCAAGGCAAGCTATAATAACCATGTAACCACTTTAATGCTGCGTAACAGTAACAACACAATAGAACAAAACCCATTTTCTTTAGCATAGTACACCCAAACCGATTTCTGGGACCTTCGCTACTTCTATGCGAATTAACGAATTAAAACAATGCGAAACCGTACGAAGCGTTTCACATCGCGTCATAGTAAGACAATCGGCTTTTATGTCCATCGAGAACAACGTTCATCCTTTATATTGGACATGCCGAAAATAATAAACTATATTGTCATTGTATGTATATTTGGACTTTCAAAAGTAAACAGCCTGGTTAGTGAAAGCGTGCCTTCGCATAGACATGCCCACAATTGACCTTGTTCCTCTAATCCATGCAGTGCAACAGGATTCCCACCCACCACCTCAAACTGTTCTACAATTGTCTCTCGCATGCCCATGAGCATTGGCACTTGTAAAAGGTCGCTAAAGCTATTATCGTCTTGAGTAATTTATTTTTATCAATGAGTTTGACACGCGTCAGTAGTTGTTACGGTATAATTTTGTTTATATAGATTCAATTTTGTAATTGAGTGAACCTTAATGTTTAACAACCGTGAAAATTTAATTCAATTTATAAAAATACAAACTGGGCAATGCAATGTCAGGATTCACATGACCCTTATCTGGCTGTTTTATCATGCGATTAATCTTCTGGAACCCGGTAAAAGAAAAATATTATAAGTGTTACATTTTTCCTACTGTAATAATTCACGGCCTCCGGCCTCATCTCTGGGTCGCCCGAAAAAGTGGTGGAGTAAAAAAAGATTGATTGAAACCTTGAGCCGCTGTCACAAGGTGAATAAGAACTTAAGAAGACATCGTACTCTTCAAGGCGATATCTTTTAACTTTAGTAACTTGGTCATCTATATCCTTATCACTTGAACCACTTTATAGTTCAGCGATCCCTTTCCTTCTTCCTGAAACGCTCCCGTTTTGAACGGGAACCTTATTTGGACTAAAAGTATGACAAATTCTACCTCATTAATTACAGATGCTATCGAAGTCCTAGACTCCTAAATAGTAGTAGATATCCGACTTCCGATATACACCATAGGATATATAATTGCAAACGTTGAAAGCCTTACTGAAGACGGTATAGTGGCATCGCTAACCATAATCCTTAAACCAATAAGATGCGAAATCCAAGCCCATAGAAGATTTTATGGGCAGGTACCGGTTCTTACGAAGCAGAAACATGCAAGTCACCAGGACAGGTCCGACTTGACGATATAAATAGAATATTGATCTCTATCGTTTTAGAATAAAGGGAGGCCCTTTGTTACTTTGACACTTTTATAAATAGTGTCTGGAAAGGCACATAGAGAAGTGCAGTTTCATTTACGAAGACATTTAACAATAAAATAATAACATTTAACAATTATGCTAGGTAAAATTCTATCTACTTAATAACAAGAAAGCTTTACAAGCATGGTGCTCGTTCTGACACGCAATTTAGATACATTGACCTGGGGCCTTACGCCAAGCTCTTAACGCGATCCAGTTCATGACCTGAACTGAACTGTTCTTCTAATTCGTACCCTGACAACAGCTTAACGTACAATCTAGTAGGTCATGCCATCTGACAGCGATTGTGCCAAACTGAATCGCATGTTTTGGTTTCATTCACTCAATTTTGTACTGGTTTAGTACATTGATGTCATAAAGCAGCTCAACTGAAACGCTCAAACTGTCACTGTTACTATTTTTCTCATATTAACTGAAACGTTTGTTGGATTCTTGACGAATATAAGGTTATTTGGAGCTGTTTTAGTGAATTTCTATCAAAACCAAAGTAAAGTGTACTTTAATCTTGCTGTGACAGTCTGAAATACATAACATAGGTGCCTTTTTACCGCATGTGTTTTTCTCTAACAGATGTGTGATGATCTACTGTTGTTTGAGTTTTTGGAGGAAGATTCTGGCTCACACTACGCACAAAAACTTAAGAGGCTTCAGATACGCGGCCGTTGGACCCTTTCATTAGGCGCTACAGGCTATCCAAAGTATCCGTAGTGCTCAATTTGTGCTCAGAGTTGAGCCCGCTGATCAAGGAGCCTGTCAAGCCAACGGATTTAACCGTATAGAGAACAAGGTAGATAAATAACTTCTTGTCTCTTTCGTATAATTTATTCATAAACCTAACCTATGTATGTCTTTGTTTGTTTGTGAGAAAAGATTTGAGAAACTGCATACCTAAGTCTATCCAATTTTTACAACTGCATTAATGTGTACTATTAGGGTGTACAATCATTGTTGTAATTTGTTCAAGGTTTCGATTGTACTGGCATTCTATGCCACAGGATCTTATCAAAGACTAGTTGGAGACGTAGCTGGTCATTCAGTGGCACAACAAACGGTGTCATCAGTATTGCATGAAATAAACAATGGTTTAAATTCTCCTCAAATGAGAAATAAATACATTGTTTTCCCAAGCACATTGGAGGAGAGGAATACCATAGGAAGAGAGTAAGCAAAGCAATATTTTTTTGGTTTATATTGTTCAGCACGAAGAATAATAAAGTAAAACCTAAAGATGCTTCCACTTCCACCAGTTGACGCTACTACTTTCCGTAGTACACGTGTATCGTCCCTCTGCATTCAGGCCTGTGCCTTGAATCTTGTAGGCAGCGGGGTGGCGGTGGCGGCGGCGTGGTAACAGCAGGATCTTATGCGTAAAATCAAAATGGACCGGCCCTCGAAAACAGTGGCGCGGCCAGCAGTGGGGCGGGAGCGGGCAGCGAGCAGTGTACTTATGTCAAACGGTGACCGCCCGCTCGTTCTTTTGCCCACAATAAATCGAGCGTTAGGGTGCTTCTACACGGCGCATGCAAGTGCCTCAACATGCTCAAGCTACATGCGCCGTGTACACGCACCCCGCGGGTAGCTTTATCAAGTAGCTTGCACATGTTACTCGCGCGGGTAAACCGCAAACCCCCACCATTACTTGCGCGAGTTGGCAGGTTGGTGCTTATACACGGCGCATGGCCGTGTATAAGCACCCCGCGGGTAGCTTGATCAAGTAGCTTGCGCATGTTACTCGCGGGGGTAACCCGCATCTTTACTTGCGCGGGTTACATGCGCCGTGTACAAGCACCCTTAGGAATAAATTTGAATGAAAAAGATGTTGCCGCCGTTATTCAGACAATTCGTTCGCGAATAAAAACCAATATCTTGATGACACAATCACAACGCTAGGTACGCGGCTATTCGCTAGGTGCGAAGTACTAGGTGGGGATCATTATCATGTCGACAGAAACGCAACTCGTCAGATTCACAACTCGTCAGAAAACGCATGTAGACAGAATCGCAACTCGTCAGATTTGCATCTCGTCAAAAACGCAACTCGTCAGATTTTGTATCTGGTCAGGTTCGCAACTCGACAGAAACGCAACTCGTCAGATTTTCATGTCGTTATAGACGCTTGAAAAACAGTAAAATTTTTTTTTTTTTTCGATGAACGTCGTAATTATCACTACTTGCGTAAAAAAAAAAACGGTCGAACTCGATTTCGCCATTATTATTTTTTTTAGTTGTAGAACCAGTCGCTGCAGTACTAGCACGATCATTCTCCGTGATTTTTTTTTTTAAACGGTTCTCCCAGACTTAAAACTTGCCATCCGATTGGGTCGCGGGCAGCCGATGGATGCAAGTGGCGAATTGTCGTTCGGCGTGGCGGTCTAAGGGGGAGGCCTATGTTCAACAGAGGACGTCTTCCGGCTGATGATGATGTTGATATCTATTAATATGTTTTTTTTTTATTTTTTACCCTACTTCTAAATCACACGCAACTGGTCAGAAACGCAAATCGTCATTTTCGCAATTCGACAGATTCGCAACTCGTCAGATAAAAATATCTGACGAGTTGCGAATCTGACGAGTTGCGTTTCTGACAAAGTGCGTGTCTGTCGAGTTACGTTTCTGACAAGTTGCGAGTCCATCCTGAGAGATGACGAGTTGCGAATCTGACGAGTTGCGTTTCTGTCGACATGAGAATGATCCCTAGGTGGGGGCAGTACTATTCGATTGCAGCGTTCATTGTGGCGAATAGTAGAAGTGCCGACAGCTTTGTCTCAGAGTACATTCAGCTCTGTCAACTTTACATAATTATTTTTATAATCGCATTATGCCGCCCGCCGTCGTGCACGGTGCCAATAGTCACGGGCGATCTGCCCGCTAGTTTCGAGAACGGGCCTGCGATGCCTGCCCTGCTCCCGCGCCGCCACCGCCCGGCTGCCCGCAAGATTCAAGGCAGAGGATTCTTGGGAATGATTCATGATGAAATATAAATAATTGTTAAATAAAAGTTTCCTTTTCAATTACATTATTTAATAAAATAAAATCAAATACATATTGTTGTTGTATACAAATTGTTACCCTAATTGTTGTTTGTAAATTGTTGTTGGCTACACCTAAACAAAAAATTTAACATGTTTAAAATTTTATTTAGTGTAAAAATTCCATACAATTTTGACATTAAATAAAATTTTAAACATGTTTAACTTTTGGTGAAAGTCGCCCCTAGTATAGGTGCTGTGTCAACAATTTGTTCTTAAACTAAAAAATATAATTTTACATTCGGGCTTAATTTTCAGTGCCAGAACTGACAGATGAAGAGGTTCACCAAGAAGCTCAAATGCAACATGACTATGTTGATGTTGTGCATAGCAGCCAAGAGCTAGACGTGTTCATCGGCTGTGGGCAATCCGGGAAGCCTGAAAAACAAAGTTATTATAATGTAATAAGCTGTTGTTTCATTTTGTATATATTGTAGACGTTGAGGGTTGGGTTTTAAATAAAACCAGAGATTCATCAAAACAGTGATAATATTAATTAAAAAAATACCTATCAACTCTTTTTTTATTGCGGTTAAATCATCAAATGAGTGCTCCCCACCCAGGCCAGAGCGAGAGGGACTGTCACATCTGTACTGACAAAAATCCACGGTGTTCTTCAATAGCCCTTTACGTTCCAGGGTCACGGTAATTCGGTAAATCCCGTGACCCCGGCAGGCCTTCTAAAGGAGGCCCCGTAATTATGCTGACACTCTTTGAGGCGCGCGTGGAACAAAACGCGCCTATGGACCATGCCCGTGTCGGGTATGGTCCATGTTTGGACAGAGAGTCGCTCATTACTCACCGCCCGATCCTACGGTGGCCGAAGATCGTCTTGCGACATCTGTCGTCGTGGGCGTCTACCACTGCGTCTGGGCTGTGCGGTGGACGCTGTCCTATTTTAAAATAGAAACTTATTTTCTTACCTATTATTTAAAATGCCTTTTATTTCTCCGAGTTCGAGGAATACATTTTCTAAAATTGTGTTTTCGGTCTTCAATCCTAAGTCTTTCTCTAGACATGTTAACCATTGTCTGCCTTGCTGTGGCTGAAGACATGGGTACATTTCGGCGCTGAGTAGACGAGGCGTGTGGCGCCGCTGCTGTGGCTGATGGAGGGGCTGGGGTCTGCGCTAGCGGAGGGGGCGGGGTAGCTGCATGTGCGTGCGCTGGCGACTTTAGATTTATTTTAAGCTTGCACTTATAGTCATTCCAGTACTGAAAAGATGGCGCATGTTAGTACCTGAATGTATTTAACAATATTGTGAAGCAATTTCAGTACCTAACATAAAACATAATATGAAATTCATTTACCTTACACCAACCCTTCCAATCTTTCTCTCCACCATCACCGTGAGAATTAAGCTGTCTGCTTCTATTATCCACATCTTTTTTGCATGCTCTCCAGCTTGGGATGTTTTATTGAAGCCTGTTGCTAGAGCTTGATTGTCGTTTATAAACTCCCACAACGTCTCCAGCTGATTGAATGTTACTCTCCTTCTTCGACTAGAATGCAACAGAAAATAACTTAAATTTCTTATCACAAAGACAGCTTCTTGAAGAAAAGCACTTTCGAACTAAAATCTAGTTCGAAAGTGCTTTTCCTCAAGAAGCTGTCTTTCTAATAAATCATTAGGTTCTCGAAGGAATTATTTAGTTTCAGTAAATAAACAAAACAATGTTTAATACTTACGACATTTTTTGAATTATGGTATATAAAGTGTTATTTGAAATCAAAACCCACTTCACTTAAATTTTCCACTGAAATCACAACCACAATCACAACTCCACAGATTACATAAAGAATAACTAAGTAGACAAACTGACACTAGGGTATTAAACCCTTTTTCAAAAAGTGTCTCATTTGAATTAAACTGGATAATAAAGTACTAAAAAATTACAAAAAAAATCTTAAATCCGTTAGTGCCCTAAAAATATACCTATATTTTATTATTTTGATTATCATATTTCACGCTTAAGTTGACGCAAATGCTTTGAAGCCATTTTGATAACGTCAGAATCAGTTTATGTGGTATTCGATTATCCAATATGCAATGACGAGGGTGCTAAGACAGGAAACCTTCACGTGCGCCCGTGGACTGGAGTTCCCTCTCGGATACGTCGGGGGGAAGACCAGTTTTTCGGGCCGGTGCACCCCGGGATGCGGGCAAAACTCTTCCTTAGGGTGCTCCCACATCTAACGACGCGGATTCGGATTTTTCCCTCGCCCTTTCTCTTTCTGTCGCTTGGAACTGCCATTTGCTAAACCGAGACAAAATGCGATCGCATGCGACGGAATCTTCAAGGCGGCCGCATGCTATCGCATTGTCTCGCTCTAGCAAATGGCATTTCTAAGCGACAGAAAGAGAAAGGGCGACGGAAAAATCCGAATCCCCGTCGTTAGATGTGGGAGCACCCTTAGGCACTGTGTGCCTACGGGGTCTTCGCCGGTATGCGAATAGCTGTCGTGTGGACGCTCCAACGCGTGACCCTCTGATCAGCAGATGGCACAGCGGCGGAGCGGGCTTGCGGACGGTGAGTGATGGGTAGCTCGCCGTCCGACGAGGGACCAAGCCCGGGTCGGTGGCGCGTCGTGTTTCGCGCCAAATGCCTGCTTGGGTCGCGGGTTTTTTCTTAACCCAGGATACCGTGGCCCCAGAACGTAAAGGGCATCCGAAGGAACACGAGTGGATTTTAGTCAGTAAGTCTGTCAGTACTACCATAGTCTTTCGAACTTACCGCCTTGTCTTCCGTCAACAATGACGCAACATCATCATGGAGGCTACCGTTTTTTTTTCTGGAATGGCTTCGAGGTCTTTGTGTCAACGGCTACCGTTTCATTTAGTAAATGCGCAAATTAAAAAAATGAAAACTTTGAAATTTAATTCAAAATAAAATACCTTATTTTTTCCCGTTTTTTTCTACTCTAGCAAAATCCTAAATGTAAGGTTTTATTATTGCACGTAGTTTTTTTTTTGTATTTAATAGCAAAAGGTAAATAAATAATTATGTACTGTGGCAACTAATTAAAAACGATTAAAAAGGAAGACATCTCAGTTTGAGTTCCTATACTGCATCGCTGAAAGTCGTACCCTGACGTCCAATACGCTCAGCGATATTTCGATTGTTATAGGTGAATGAAAGATCGCAATTTTGAGCTGAAACGTTGTTAGTGAGAAAGAGACAACGTTATTATTAAATAGCGTTGTCTCTTTTTCACCAAAAACGTTTCAAAACGACTTCGACAAACTTTGTTTCTTTGGATAGACTAGGTAATGCCTAATGAATTCGGCATCATCGTTATTGAAGGGGTCCAACTGACCGCGAAACTGGAGCCTCTTACGTTCAAAAACTCAATAAAATAAATCATTAGACTATTACAGAAAACCAAATGTGGTTGAAAAAATTTATGTAGGATAGGTATTATAACTTTAAAAGAAAGATTAAAGTGCACTCACGTCGGTTTTTGCAAAAAATCCTCTAAAAACTTGCTATTCATCAATAACGTTTCAGTTTATCTTAAGAAATAGTAACTTTTATTGGATTGCTTATTTTGACAACTTGAGCGTTTCAGTTGAGCTGCTTTATGACATCAAGGTACCAAAGCGGTACAAAATTGAATGAATGAAACCAAAACTTGCGACTCAGTTTGGCACAATTGCTGTCAGATGGCATGGCCAATTAGATATTAGCGTCGAAAGAGACAATGCTATTATTAAATAGCGTTGTCTCTTTTTCCCCGAAAACGTTTCAGCTTATTGGACGTCAGGGTACGAGTTTTAGCGATGCAGTTTATGAACTCAAACTGAAATGTCTTGCTTTTTAATCGTTTTTAATTAGTTCAGGGTAGGCCTGCTGTCGTATTGTATGGATCGGAATGCTGGGCTGTGAAAAAGATGAATGAGAATCGATTGCATGTAGCGGAGATGAGGATGTTAAGATGGATGTGTGGAGTAACAAGAATGGATAAAGTAAGGAATGAGAAATAATGAAAGTGGCGCCTGTTACAGAAAAAATCAAAGGAAATCGTCTATCTTGGTATGGATATGTGATTAGGAGGGATGACAATTATGTGACTAAGAGAGTGATAAGTATGAATGTTGATGGATGGAAAGGAAGAGGAAGGCCAAAGAAGAGATGGATGGATTGTCTAACTAAGGAATGATATGAAAGAAAAAGGAGTAGATGATACTATGACGTGTGATTGGGGAAAATGGAAGAAAAAAACGTGTTGCGTTTGCGCCGACCCCAAGTAAAATGGGATAAGGGCAGGAAGATGATGGTCGTAACATGATGTTATATAGCCTATAACTTTCCTATTCAACTCATCTACCCACCACAAAAATATTTTTTAATTAGAACAAGTAGTTTCTGAGATAAGCGCACAACCAAACAAACTCTTCAGCTTTAGAATATTATAAAGTATGGATAAGTGCTTATTGCTTAATGCCAAGCCCACAGTACGTACCGAGATGATTTTCGCGGAAATATAAACGTGGAAATGCTGACTATCTCCCAAGTTCTAGATCGTTAGACACTTCAAACCAATGAATGCAGATGTTCTTGACTTTCCTATACCTATGCATCGCTTAATTACCTTCGGAAGTGGTTTTCCGTCATATTGTAATGGACGCGACCGTAATCAAAGCAAGAGCCCTCGTGTAGTGTATATCAACTGGTTGTCTGTGTGCGTTGTATTCAGGAAACCCATGGACCATTTGATAATAAGTATAATGACAATGTTCCGTTGTTAAAGGTATACAAAGGCAAAACACGCTTGAACTGGCTTCGGCTGTTAAATACCTACTATTTCTCTGTAAATAGGTATCCGTGTACTTATTTGGTACAAGTGTAGATGAGTCAGGTCGAAAAAGGTCAATGGATGGGCTACTTACCTTATTTCTTATCTACTTACTTGAAGTATATTGCCTTACTGTGACTACTAACTATCTCACTACTTAAATTGACTCATTTCCGTATGTTTTTTCATGCATATAAGCTAGGTACCTACGATTTTCAAAGTTTCAGTGTGCTTATTTTTATGGCATTGTACAGTAGTTTAATTCATATTTTTTCTCTATTCATATTCGTCAATTAATACTAACTTACAAGTTCCACCTCCACCCATATATTTCGTTCTTTTATGTGTCTAAAATAATTGAAGTCTAAGGTTCTTTTGGAACCTTGTTAAAACGTGTCATTTCAATTTATATATGCTGCATATTTATAACAATCTCAATTTATTCTTTTATTTTATTACAGAGCTCACGCATGCCGAAGAGTTTGGCTACGATGGAAGTATCGGTAAGAATCAAATTAAAGTACGAGTTAATAGAAGTAGGTATTTTGAGACAAGACCACACAACGACTCGCCTGGAATGTAAACCTTCACTTTTTGCTCCGTATATTGAGAGTATCGCTGTAGCAGATCTTTTTCGATCATGTTGGGCGTCTATTATAGACAATAACCTATACAAGGTACAGACGCCAGCAGGTCAACCTACCCGAATCTGTCATACCATATTCGCCTTCCACTATTGTGATTTAAGATTGAAAATCTATTAAAGAAAATTGATAAATTTAAATCGTTGTAGGTTGCGATGTGATGGCGTCCGTACCTAATAGATACTGCTATATACTAGCACCATAAATAAAGCCTTTCTATGATCCATGGAATTAGAAAGGTAAAGACTAGAGAGGAAGCATTTGAAAGATTTATTTGAGTTTCTTCCGTTTCAATTGTAGGAAACAAACAGGCACTGTGTCCGGTGTCCTACACCTGTGTAGGACCACTGCACACCTGCCACTATTAATTACCAGAAATTAATTTCCTGGGCCGATTCGCGTTATGTAATAAGAACGCTGTAGTAGGCTACCTACCGGTAAATATCACAGCGTTTAGTGCGATTTTGTAGGACTATAATACAAAAGAAGATTTTAAATACTAGATAAGCAGGCAAATTGCTGCTATAACGAAATCGAACTTGTGCCTATCACATAAGATCCATATTGAGTGTGCAGTAAAAAGTCTATAGTCCATATGGACTAGGTAATGATGCTGTACTACACCCAAGAGTCACGAGCTCATGAATAATCACGACATGATTAAAACGCTAATAGAGCAGATCCGGGTTTCCCGTGTTACATTGAACTGTAACTGTTTCAGCAGCAGAAGATTTCTCTTACGGAAGAGAGACACAAAATCTAGGTAGAGTAGTACGCCCGTATCGATCCTTGACCCTTGCTTTTGGGCTTAGAAGAAATTCAGCATGAACACAACAATTGTATTATGTTTCTGGTTACATAATACACATTGTTTTACTAAAACAATGTAATCGCATACTTCCACTGTGGTTTTTATGGCTTGCTTTAATAAACTAGGAACCTAATATTCTTGAATTATTCGTGAATAGAATGCAATTGACAAGGTCATATTTAATTAATGCTAGGTAAAATATATGACTGTGTTTAAAAATAGAATAAAGATCTAAAAATATCGCGCAGTTTACAGTTTTATACTTACATAGTTTTAGTTAGTTCAATAGCTGCGTGTGCTTTTAATCGGATATCTAATTGTTTTGAAAGTTATCGCACTGCTGGAATGAAGGCTATAAGCAAGTCATTTTCGTGTAAAAAATTCGTTAAAGAACGGAACACTTTTTGCTAGTCCATAACTGACTCCGCAAGTACGCAATAATAAAAGCCGGGTAGAGGCGACAAAGGAGATCTGAAGAGTATATTCCCAAAACTTTAAAATAATCGTTGTCTTTGTAGGTCCTGAATTCTGGGGTGAGAGGTACCGAGAATGCGCGGGCAAGCACCAGAGCCCGATCAACATCAACGTTCTGCGAGTGAAGCAGGTCACACTGCCCGACCTTGTACTCGTAGGCTTCGACGACTCCATTGACGACGTACACGTCACCAACAATGGACACACTGGTAAGGTTTCACACATGAAGGCACTTTTACTTATCTACGCTTAACGAAATGCACCATTGTGCTGCCGAATAAATATAGTCCCCAGCAGTGATAGGCTGTCTTCTGCGAAATCTTCGGGATTTCGTACAAGGTAACTGCTGTTACTGCGTAAGCATCTACTTAGTGGATATGTAATTAGTGCTTCGGTAACTTCTTCCTCGACCAAAGACTCCTTATTTTGAAACTAGATACTGTTACCGTATACTTTACTATTTCACCTTTACATACACACGGTTGCATACCACTACACCCTCGTTCAAATGATGCATGACCAAACATCCAATGGGCGATCGAGTCATACTTTTTGTTAAATAACTGATGAATTGGTTATCAAACGTATTGTTATGTAAATATGTGATAGCAATTGGTACTCCTGCTACTGTGCTAATTCAGCACTGGATTCAGAATACTTAACCTTTGCTCAAAGCAAAGCTGAATGTGGTCATTGCAACTTTAACCCATAAACTATAGATATTTTATTTCACAACTGTAAGGTTTCGATACAGCAGAACTCTTTGCAAACTTATTGCAGGCATAGGACGATTTCTCTGATTTGATTTCTATTGTATTTTTTATAGCTTTTTTATTGATTTAGAATAAGCGTGTAAACAGTAGAATTGATAATAGATAAGCGAAGTTCACGCCAATCACGGTTCAAGTTTAAATATAGATCAAGGTTCATGACTTTACGAAACTTCTTTTAAAGTAATTTATGTAATAACTGAATCGAGATGCTACGAAGTTTATGATAGGTACAACTTGAACATCACACCAAGATCCATTGAAGGGGTATATGCATGCAGAGGTGAAGACCCCCTTTGTTGTATGTCTTAAGTAATAATAGAGGGAAATAGTTTTGATTTTTATAAGCTGTTCCTCAGCTTAAATGGAATGGCTTGCGACAAGGATTAACAAACTTTAAAGAAGTCTCTGTATGTTTCCGCAGTTTTGATTGAGGTGCAGAACGAGCCACATCCACGAGTTAGAGGGGGTCCTCTGGACGGCGACTATGTATTCAGCCAAATGCACTTCCATTGGGGAGACAACGATACTTTCGGCTCCGAAGATAAGATTAACCATAGAAGGTGAGAGCATTATTAAATCAACGATATTAACATAACTATTGTGCGATCAGAAAGAAACCAGTCCTTTGCAAACAAGGATTTATGCAAAATGTTGAGAATAAAAAAATATTTTAATAGCTTGCGTAAACAATCGAAAGGTGCTACAATTTATGCATCGTGATTTTGTAAGAATGACGATATTGAACTTCACTTTTGGGGATAATTTCAAGGTAGGTTTATAAAAGTGTGTGTTAATCATTTTGCTTTGTTTTTGCTTCACAGTTTCCCGATGGAATTGCACATGGTGTTTTTCAAAGAACAGTATGGGACTTCAACTGAGGCTGTGAAACATTCCGACGGGCTTACAGTCCTGGCATTCTTTTATGAGGTTCGTTTCGTTTTACGCAAACTGTACCTACTTATACATTTCGGGCTCTAAAGCTTTTAGGTTACCATTCATCATCTATAACCTTGCCTGCCTTTTGACGTTCTTATCTGCAGGAATAACAATTGTATTATTAGACTTCGTGCAATATAGGTATCTACTAATGCCACTTTAAAACAATCCCCTACATAGAACCCGTGATTTTGCTACTAGAAGCAGCTTATCACAGCCGGCCCGTGAAAATTAATAGCATTGATCGATAGTATACCGTCGGCTGCCAAATGTGATGATATGATAACGGTAAGATAAGTAGGTACTACCTAATGTATTTCTTGTAATTCATCACGTTGGCAATCTGCCGCCTATCGGCTTTAGCATTCAACATAGGAAATCAAAATAAGATGCGTACAACCATGTTTGTGCTGATTAGGACTGTGCTAAATATAGCTAGCATCTAGCTCTCTTTGTACTTTTTGTAGACCTAGTTTTAACCGCAGCGCATTCAACCGTAGTTTCAGAATAGAACATACCTAATCACTTTCGAGCGTTAGCCGTGACTTCCGAATCCGAAGTCACGGTCAATGTTAGAAAGTGAATGAGAGTTACGGTACGATGGTTTTGTTCCGAGCCCTAAATCCTACTGATTTGGAACATCCACATTTTTTTATGACAGTGCGCAAAGCAGAGTGGAACTTACTACCTCCACGTTGTTTCCGGAGGATAGCTTCGTTTTACGAAAGAACAAAAGTATGAGCGCATTTTTTTACATTACTTGCAACTTGATGAGACAATACGAACCTTGGACGGCAGATTACCGCCAGTAAGCATCACAATTGAAAATTCGTCTCACCTTGATGGGAAAACAGCGCTTACAACCACAAAACGCTTAGGAAATCCTTCGGAAATCTTACTGGGTGACTCATTACAAAATCTCTAGCACCATAAAACCCAGAAACTCGACTTTGGGAAAGAAATTGATGATTGTGACCTCCGCTAAGGAAGTCAACAACCTGATATTGTATGGCTACATAAATTACCGCCTTTCTCATGCGGTCAGGCTAAATTCTAAACATGTGGCATTTACGGTTTTTTTTTTTTTAAGTATCATAAAATTTAACAGTTAATCATTTATGGTAAACCGTTAAGATAAGCCGTTAAGATATTAAATATCAAGTTTTAAAACCGTCCATTATGTTCCAAAAAACTTTTAATTTCATAACAAGATTTCCTTAAGGTGATTGCGTCGATGTAGCCCGCGAAATTCAAATATTTTTACGTTTTTTGCAATTTGCAGGCCAGTGACATGTTGTAACTTTATAAATATTTGTGTTGCGCAAATAACAAGTATAATTTTAAATATAAAAATTGTCAAAAAATTCGCTCCATCAGCTCTCACATAGAAAAGGTGCATCGTAGTTAGATTTCGGAGATTTTAACATGATGCACCTTTTCTATGTGAGAGCTGATGGAGCGAGTTTTTTGATATTTTTTATATTTAAAATTATACTTGTTATTTGCGCAACACAAATATTTATAAAGTTACAACATGTCACTGGCCTGCAAATTGCAAAAAACGTAAAAAAATTTGAATTTCGCGGGCTGGTTGGAGCATCCCCCTTAAAAACCGTTTATTAATAAAATACCGTTTTTTTTTAAGGAAAGGTGGGTCGCCCCCAACCACTAAACTACAGACGTAGCCTATATCAGCGTTTCCCAACCTTTTTCGGCCACGGACCCCTAGGAAATCAAGCACGGTTTTCATGGACCCCCTTAATAAAATAATAATTTAATTGTAATCTCAAATCAGATTCGACTTGTAATCTGGTTCTGTATTTGTTTTTTGTACACACGCAAGCACTTATTTCACTCACATCATTCGTTCAGTCTCGCTCACCGCCGTGTGTATGGGCCAGAAATGACACCACGGACCCCCATACATATACTCACGGACCCCCAGGGGTCCGCGGACCCCCAGGGGTCCGCGGACCACAGGTTGGGAAACACTGGCCTATATTATACTACAACCAGGATCTACCCAAATGGTGTAGTATGCGGATAGAATTAGAATCGCAGGCATAGTCACGTATAAATTCTCTGAGAAACACTCCAGAATTTTCACGTTGTAGACAGGGTCTATTAGGCTTTTACTAACTAAAACATCTTGGTATTCCTTCGCTCCTTTGCGTCGGATGGCAACGGCATCTAGAAAAAACCACAGCTCCAGACTGGTGTACCAGATTTGCCAGGCCTCGTCCCGGAACTGACGGGGCCCCCCTCTCAGAGGGCCAAAGCCTGCCGGGGTCGCGGGATTATTCCCTTACCGTGACCCCGGAACATAACAGGCTATTGAAGGACACCGTGGATTTTAGTCAGTAGAAGTCTGACAGTCCCTCCCGCCCTGCCCGGGGTGGGAGGACTCATTTGATGATTTTACCACGCTAAAAAAAAAAAAGGCCTCGTCTCGGAAGAAAGAGGTGTTAAATACCCTCGTTAAGCCTATAAAAGGCGGCGCGGGAGTCACGAACTAAGTTAACCCAACATTTTACCATTCCAGTTGGATCGTCACCAACACCCAGCCTACGACGAGATAACGTCAGCGCTAGTAAACGTCACAGAACCACACACGAGTGTCATCATGAGCCATCCCTTCTCTTTCCTGAACATCTTGCCGTATGATCTCAAGAGATACTTCACGTATAAAGGCTCGTTGACCACACCGCCGTGCTCCGAAGTCGTCATCTGGCTTGACTTCGAACAACCGATCAGGCTAACGCATGAACAGGTAAGAGAGTAGGTACTTGATTTCAATGTTGATAATTCAGAAAGTGAAAGTTTATTATACAGTATCTTTATCAGCCTATGATGTCCACAAGATGCCTGCCGGGGTCGCGGAACTTATCTCATTACCGTGACCCCGGAACACAAAGGGCTACTGAAGGACACCGTGGATTTTAGTCAGTGTACAAGTCTGAAAGTCCCGGGATCCCGCCCTGCCCTGGGTGTGAGAACTCATTTGATGATGTCCACATGATGGACAATGGGCTTTGGTATATGCGCCGTAATCCACCAAGCTGGTTCATCGCAGATTATGGGTATATGATTTATGTATTCGGTTTAAAGATATGTATGTCGGTTTATTGGACTATGTCAGCCATAATTTTAGAGCGCATGCATCTCTCATACATAAAGTACCTAAATGGGAGAGTTTTCTGTGCATATTATAATAATCAGCGATGCATTTATCTTTTAGAATACATATTCATGGGTATTCAGACTTCGATTTTTCCTTCATTGTCACAAACAAAGACTTATGTTGAACTTGTACTAATATCATTTTGTGAAATAGGTGCGACATGACTGCTGTTATATTCAAAAGAGTGATAATTAAATTGCACATTATAATCCCCTCGGACTATTGTAAGGAGCAAATAGAAAACTGTTAAGTAACTTACATTAGAAAGCAATAGGATATATAATAAGTAGTTATTTACAACTGTATACACAACTAATGAGAAATTCATTGGGCATCCATGGCAATACCAAAGACTTGAATTATAGGACGATTAAATATCTTTATGTACAATATAGACAATAGACATATATGGCAGTATGCATCACGTGGCATATAGTAATTACACACGTTTTAATGTTTACAGATAGAGGCATTCAGAGAGATAAGATCTTCGCATGGAAAGATCACACATAACTTCAGGCCAATACAGCCAATCGGTGACCGAGTAGTGTTCTACAATATTGACAGTAACTACTACATCTACAATGAAATTGAGGACCACGAAGAGACCACCACTTTGAGACCATCCAAGAGAAAAAAGGGTCGCAGTAATGCGCACAGTATAGTTCCTACGGCCTTATTTACCCTCAGCTTTACTTTAATTATGTTATTCAGCCTGCAATAACTTTTAAATACCTTTGTTTACTCAGCTACTATATTTTGTTATTGTTAGAATTTGTATATTTATGTAATAGAAGATAATAGGATCTTGTAACTAAACAGTGTCACTAATTTAATATTTGTTACTTGTTTGTATCTGTTGTATGAAGACGAAAGATAGTGTGCTTTTATAGTATGGGAGCCCATGAAGGTAAACGGGGATTTACCTGAGTATTTAACTGTCCAGATCTATTGGATTTTGAAGATTTGTTAGTAGAGACAAGATCATGTATTGTTCCCTTTCATTGCAGAGAAAGTATGTTTCACTACAGCTTTACACAATTGACTAGGTAGGTAAATAGGCATTTCTTAAAAATAAGCTATTTTCGCATGTATGCCATATATTATAACTTTCCAGAATTTGATTAACCACAGCCAACAATCGAACCTGTTTGAACCCACAAGTTCGATTCCTGACCAGGCTAATGATTTTTCAAAAATCCAATGATTCAGTTTTAATTTTTTATCAAAATCTGCTAAATCCGAAACTAAATGGATTAGTGATTAATTCACTAATCACTATTCCATTTAGATTCGGATTTGGCTATCCATATTCACATCCTGGTTGAATAACTTCAATAGTGCTCATATATTGTGGAGTTACTCAAATCTCTATATATACCTACTAGTTACAAAACAGATTTATAATAATTAATTAATGAACTAAGTACATGTATTTGTGATATGTAAGTGCATACTTACATTATTTGTTTATTAGAATGGGAAGTTTGTATTAACTAGATGTGTGGTCTACTTTTAGTTGCCATATGTATGCTTCCCAGAAGTTGTGTTTACGTTTTAAGCACCCTGTGTATTTTGTGAATGAATTAATAGAAAGTATATTTTTGGTCAGTCTTCATTAATACGAAATAAGCTTTCCACCTTTTATTGGGTTAGATATGTGCAAAATCTTTGAGTTGGCTACCAAGTCAATTTTACACTAACAAGAAAACTTTACCAATATAGAAATTATATTATAAACTTTGATGACTGAGATAGTTAATTTTGTTTTAACAAATAATAAACAAATGTACACTATTTATTGTATTCTGTGATATTAAACTAATTGCTAGTTTGTGAAATTGAATTTCTGTGCAATAAACACTACAAAATTCACTACCTTGTTTTACTTTGTCTTAAATGTTTGTCTTTGATAAGAGTATTAGTATTTTCTGCTCGATATTTGTTTTAAAAGGGTAATCGCATAATGATTTCAATGAAAAATCATAAATCTGACTTTGTTTTAGTTCGTAGATTGATTAGATATTTTATCATCAATTACCTAGATTTTACCAAGATAATATGTTGCAATTTTCCGACTTCAACTTATGACTGTAAAGAGATGAATACCATTAGGTTTTATCTCTACCATTTGAATCAACATGGTAACACAAAAAATCTAAAAAAAAATGTATGTACTGGTCATACAGTCTTCAAGGTTGCAGATTGATTAGAATATTGAAATAAAAATTGAATTGACGCAAAAAAAAACAATTTTCGAAAGCATAGTTGATCTAAATGTGTGCATTTTAAACAATGTTTTAATGACAAAATAAGAAAGAAAAGAACAAAAAAAGTAAAGCACACTATAGTATAAAACTTTACCTTTACTTTCTATTTTTTTTTTAATTTTTTCACCTTCACATTTTTTTATTACAAAATTCTAAAATAATGCTTTATTAGTTGATGTACGTCACGCGTACGGCCAGTAGCGCCCGAGGGCTTCTAGAGGACGGACCTGTGTTGCTCGCGGCCCCGCGCGCCTTAGTGTGCGTTACGTAGTTTAAACAGATAATCCAGAGGTCGTCAGCAGTTTTAATTGTATTCTTTGTACTTATGATATAATTGTAGTCATGTTCTATGTTTTAAAGGTAAGTTTTGTACAATCTAAAAATAGAGTTTATTCGTAATAGTTTATTTATTGCAACTATTGTTTATGAGTGTTTTAATACCTAATTATAACAGTTGCATACAAGACTTTATCTAGGTAGGTAGGTAGGTCCTGAGTGGAGCGAACCTGCGAGACCGAGTTGAGCGAAGGGTAGGTGGCGAGCGAAGCGAGAATATTATCATGGGAGTCGTTTTCATGGTTTTCGAGGATGATAAGCCGATAGTGAGGTCAAAATCAAAATCAAAGATGGCGACAGCAAAAAATTCAAAGATATCATCATGGATGTCGTTTTCATGGTTTTCGAGGGTAATAAAGATGATAGTGAAGTCAAAATCAAAATCCAAGATGGCGGCTGCGATAATTTTCGAATTGTTCATCATGGGAGTCGTTTTCATGGTTTTCGAGGATGCTAAAGCCGATGGTGAGGTCAAAATCAAAATCCAAGATGGCGACAGCAAAAAATTCAAAGATATCATCATGGATGAAGTTTTCATGGTTTTCGAGGGTAATAAAGCTGATAGTGAAGTCAAAATCAAAATCCAAGATGGCGACTGCGATCATTTTCGAATTGTTCATCATGGGAGTCGTTTTCATGGTTTTCGAGGATGCTAAAGCCGATAGTGAGGTCAAAATCAAAATCAAAGATGGCGACAGCAAAAATTCAAAGATATCATCATGGATGTCGTTTTCATGGTTTTCGAGGGTAATAAAGATGATAGTGAAGTCAAAATCAAAATCCAAGATGGCGGCTGCGATAACTTTGGAATTGTTCATCATGGGAGTCGTTTTCATGGTTTTCGAGGATGCTAAAGCCGATGGTGAGGTCAAATCAAAATCCAAGATGGCGACAGCAAAAAATTCAAAGATATCATCATGGATGTCGTTTTCATGGTTTTCAAGGGTAATAAAGCTGATAGTGAAGTCAAAATCAAAATCCAAGATGGCGACTGCGATCATTTTCGAATTGTTCATCATGGGAGTCGTTTTCATGGTTTTCGAGGATGCTAAAGCCGATAATGGGGTCAAAATCAAAATCAAAGATGGCGACGGCAAAAAATTCAAAGATATCATCATGGATGTCGTTTTCATGGTTTTCGAGGGTAATAAAGATGATAGTGAAGTCAAAATCAAAATCCAAGATGGCGGCTGCGATCATTTTCGAATTGTTCATCATGGGAGTCGTTTTCATGGTTTTCGAGGATGCTAAAGCCGATGGTAAGGTTAAAATCAAAATCCAAGATGGCGGCTGCGATAATTTTTGAATTGTTCATCATGGGAGTCGTTTTCATGGTTTTCGAGGATGCTAAAGCCGGTAGTGAGGTCAAAATCAAAATCCAAGATGGCGACTTCAAAAAATCATGTTTTTTATATTGGATGCCGTTTTCATGGTTTTCGAGGGTGCTTAAGCCGATAGTGAAGTCTAAATCAGAATCTAAGATGGCGGCTGCGATCATTTTTGAATTGTTCATCATGGGAGTCGTTTTAATAGTTTTCGAGGATGCTAAAGCCTAAGAATAAATATAAATAAAATAAAAGCCTAAAAATTCTAAGTAAGAAATACTTTTCAAAACACGACCCCGCGAGCTGCTTGCAGCTCGCGCAACGCGCAAATACTAGTTGTATTATAAAATAAAAATTATTGCTATTTGATGTTTTTACAAAATACATATATTACTAAAAAATATATTTCATGTTTTTCTTAAATACGAGTACCTACACCAGGAGGCCAATCGCGCTAATTTAAAACGTCTGCAAACGTATACGATAACGTTATGGTTCGATTGCGACAGTGGTTAGGTTTCGATTCAGCTGTTCTGATTTTGGTGTTGCGTTGTAAGTTCAAACGCTAAACAAAGTTGGATCGTATTCATGAGATTTCTCCAATAAATCTATGTAGTCGTACATGGTAATGTTGTTATTTTTGCAAGATTTTCACTAAGAATCACTTCACAACAATGACAAAACACTCCAACGATGCAATAACGATCCTAAAAATGTAGCTTCCCATCAACTTTACGTTTGACAGTGCTTACGTTCCAGCTACGATCGCCGTGCGTCTCAACTTGCTGTCAAAATTTTAGCGCGATACGAAACTGTCAAAAAGTTGTGTTATGTTAGCGGTTCAATTGCGATTTCGTTGAAAAGAAAATAGCGCGATTGGGCGCCAGCTAACTCGGCGAATAAATCTACCTGCCCACCTATCCAACTTACTCTACCTATCCGACTAGTGTACTAACTACCTACCTGCCTATTATACCTTACCCTACTACCCACCCTATCAAAATTATCTTCCCTACCTATCTACCGTACCTACATACCCCACAAAAAAATCATCGAAATTAGTCAATCCGTTTTCGAGATATCATTAAAAATCCGTTTCATATTAAATGTACGTATGAAAAACGGTATCCCTTTTCGTCACCTAAAATTATTTGTCCGAAAATCATTATCCATAACACGTTTGCTATAAAATTCAGTAACCATAATAATCAAAAGTTCTAAATATTGTTTTACATATTTATTTTCGTACCACTTGCTCAAAAAAGTGACATTCTATGCCACAAAAAGCGTACATAACAATAGTCATTATTAATCTGTTAAAAACAGCTTTCCCTAGGGAAAGAAAGTTGTACTGAATTTCATTCATCCTCTAGGGAGAGAATGTGATTTGAATTTCGAATACTTACCGATAGTGAACTACATCAGTCTGTCTTTACACCATTGAGTTTGTATGTAAAGCATTATACAACTTTTTGAAAAAGGAATACGCATTTATTATGCAGTTATGATTTAATAACATTACGAAAACCGAAGAGGCCGTATGATCTTGATGCCTTTGCTTTTCCGAGAATACAATATAATCTAGGAATTTGCCGCGTTTTGTTTTCTTCAAATACTTACATAAACGTTGAGTTTATTTTAATTTATTTTTTTAAATAAGTTATTGTTAAATTTAAATGTTTAATTAATGCTTATCTCATACATATTATTATAACCTTAATTTTTTTGCAAGTGGTACGAAAAGTAGAGTATTTTCCTCGGTGATAAAGCTGTCTTAGTCTTGGGTGAACTTAAATCCCTCGCTACACTCAGGACTCGTCTTAAATCCCTCGCTTCGCTCGTGATTTAAGTTTCTAACACCCTCGCTACGCTCGGGAGTAAGCCTCGAGTCCTTCGTTATGCTCGCGATTTAAATCGTCACCCGCGACAGAAGACACTGCTTTATCCCCTTGGTTAATAATCTACTATTTCACTTCTAAAGCTGTTCTGGCAGTTTAAGAGATTCAATTATTATGATACTAGATATTAATCTAGTATCATAATAATTGAATCTCCTAATTTTGTATGAAATTAAGTCATATGTCCTAATCATTGTATTACATAAAGTGTATTATTCCGAATGTTCAATTAGGTATAGTAAAACTGATATTTCATTAAATTGCTTAGAAACCGAAGATCTTGGGATCCAAGAGCGAGCGAAGCGAGCTCGGGACTTGTGGGCACCCCGACACATCCCCTTCGTGTTAGGTTACTTTAAACCTTGCACGCAGAAATAGGAGCCCCGCGAAGCGGGGCTCCGTCGATTTTGCTTATTGGGTGGTAATCAATAACAAAACAAACTTTAGGACTTATGTATTTTATGGCAATCGGTTTTATGTATTTTGTATATTATAGATTGTTATATTTATGACAAACAAATTTAGAACATACAGTATTTAGGAATTTCAATGTTATGGCATTTGAAATTATGTGGTATTAAGTTCGGGCAAGTTATTATTCGGACAAATGATGATTAGGACAAAAAAAATTATGTCACATTAGATTATGTATAAAAAAGTTAGGTCACACAATAGAGAACCATGAAAAACATTTTTATCGTCAATATTTCCGATAAGTATTCTGCTTCTCGGGACGGAGAAAAATCCAACAAATCAAAGATTATGAAAATCGATCCAGCCGTTTTTGAGCTAAAAATGGTTTGGAATTAAAATATTATACACCGTGACTTTTTAGTCGTCTTACAAAAAGGGTCTACTTAATGTATCCGACTTAAAATACCTCTAGGCGAGTTTTTTTTTCTTTTTTATCGTTAATAATAATTTTTATTTTTAGTAAATAGATACATTAGAAATATGAAACACCCTGTTAAAATGTTTATTTATCAAGCTGTAGAGTATACCTACCCAGCGCAATAGTCGGGCAGATCATTCCATCTCCATTTTCTATGAGACAAGGGTGTTTCTAACTACGCCTGGCGTCATAATAACGAATTTAATTTTTTTTTTTTAATTTTCGTATCTCTTAAATACCTATTTTTTAATTATAAACGTGTTCTAGTCATTGGATACATGAACTGGGCTGCTTTTGTAAGACGACTAAAAAGTCACGGTGTATATAAAATATATGCTTCCGCCCGCGGTTTGGCCCGCGTGGATGTCGATAAAGTTATAGACCATATAAATATCCACTGATACTGTATCTTTATGCAGGTGTAAGAATTTTTAAAATCGGTCATATCATTTTTGAGTTTATCCATTACAAACATACAAATATACGAACATACAAATCTTTTCTCTTTCTAATATTAGTAAGGAATAGCTGCACCCCGCGGTGTCACCCGCATAGATCATGATCTCGTGGGAATATCGGGAGAAAAGGTATCCTATGTCCTCGTTAGGACTCATTTGATGATTTTAAAAAGCTAAATCCCGTTCAGCTGTTTTAACGTAAAAGTATAATAAATAAACAAAATCACTTTCGCATTTATAATAAGTTAGGAGAGGTATAAATATATTACCTTTATGCTACAAGTTTCACTGTCTTATAATATTTGTATTTCTTTATCATAATAACACGTTCCATATCTTGTATTTTTTTCTCAATACAATGGGGATGGCAACTCAAAGCTAATCGTAGATGGCGCTGCGATAGTTGGTCCCCACGTCTACCTTGTACAAAAAAACAAACAAGATTATTTGTTATAAAAATTGAGTATAAATACAAAACAAATATGGAAAATTATTCGTCCATGCAAGTACTATATACTAAAAGAAGAATTAAGACGCCGCGGCGCATCTACAAGAGGAAAAAAGTGATTTAATTGAGTGGTTATACATTTGATTTTACCGTAATAAATCCACAATTACTTGTAGTTGAGGTTTCAATTTTTGAGTTTAGGTATGTGTTACCTGTCCTCTCCTTTATCAAGAATATAATGCTGGTTTTGACTTTCTATTTTGATAAAATATCATAATGTTTTAAGTCAGTAATTTTAACCTTTTTTTCTATTTAGATTCGAGAAATATCACAATATATTTAATTTCTTAACACCACAACTATTTCAAAACTCGTTCCAGGTGATAATTCTTCGATTTTCGAGCGATGCAATACTGGTACATAACCTCCAAAAGAAAAGTAGATATTATTTTGAAAAGTGTATTCCATCATTTTTACAGCTTATTAAACAACATCTAGTCATTTTACATCAATAAATGTTTTTTTTTCTGAAAATTCCTTTGATTTTACAGTTCTTTGGGGACCAAACTGTCATTTTCACTTTGACACTTGCCTTCCCCATTATAAGTAAACCTTAGTGAGCCGTGTTACGCGCCCCTGCCTCTGTACGCGTGTGTATCAAGAAGGGTGCACCACGCACACAGGCGCACTCACCACCAGTCGCCGCTACTTTTCGAGTTACTCAATTTTGCGATAACGCTCTTAAATGTTTGTCTTTGATAAGAGTATTACTATTTTCTGTTCAAAATTAAGTATCAACTGATTTCACATCCAAACTTATTTTATAAACAATATTTATCATCATCTTTATTTCATCATCATCATATCAGCCGTAAGACGTCCACTGCTGAACATAGGCCTCCCCTTTGGACTTCCAGTAGGACCGGTTGTAAGCGGCCTGTATCCAGCGTGATCCTGTGGCCTTCATAAGATCGTCTGCCCGCCTAGTGGGTGGACGTCCTACGCTGCGGTGCGTGGTCTCCATTCGAGAACCTTACGGCCCCATCGGCCATCAGTTCTGCGAGCTATATGGCCTGCCCACTGCCATTTCAACTTGCTAATTCGTTGGGCTATGTCGGTTACTTTGGTTCGTCTACGAATCTCCTCATTTTTGAGTCGATTGCGCAGAGACTCCGAGCATAGCCCTCTCCATAGCTCGTTGGACTATACTGAGCTTAGTAATGAGGCCCATAGTAAAGGACCACGTTTCGGCGCCATAGGTCATCACTGGTTACACACATCATACTGGCATCTTCATTTACCTAGATTTTACCAAATAATATGTTGGTTGCAGTTGACTTCAACTTATGATTGTAAAGAGATGAATACCAATATTCTACCATGAATACATTGTAAAATAAAAAAGTAAATGTGTGCTATTGCTTTTACTTACATATAATTTACAATAGATTTTTCATACTTCATCAAATGCATTTAAAACTCAGTCGTCTTCAGTTGCTCTGTTATCCGTCATAGTAACCATGGCTCCTAAATTATCTTCATTTCCTTGTTTTAATCTCTCCCATATCAATTCTGCAATAGCTTTCTGTGTTCTCCTTTCTAGTTTTTCTAACTTTTTGGCGACATCTCTTTTTAGATCCCAGTCGGGTTTTCTTGGCGCTAAGCTTGAAATGTCCAGGTCTTGTAAAACTACCTGTAATTGCAGAAAGTATTGTCATTAGTCTTTTGTGATGCTTTAAATGTGTCTTTAAAAAAATCAAAGAAAGTGATTTTTGGGTGAGATATGAAGGGGTCTATTTTCTTGAATACATTTTAAACTATAAACTAAAATTTACAAAGAACAGATGCTGTGGTAGCCCATACCCTTATGAAATATGTATACCAAGAATTAAACTAAAAAAATTATTCAGTAGATTTCAATAGATTTAGAGACAATTTACTCTGATGAGTGGACAGGCAGACACAAAAGTGAAGTTCTGTTAATCTGTGCAGTAAATATTTCCCAAGGAGAGAGAAAGAAGGTTACCTTCTCTTTTCCTGCTTCAAGTAGATCTTTAACCTCGGCTTCTACTGCTGCAGGTTCTGCATCCTCCAATTTGGCTTCTTGCAGTGATTCATCCTGTGGCTTATAACTTCTGAATTTTGGCCTGTAATTAAAAAAATTGGGTTATTAAAAACTTATTATTGGTACAGTTATGTTTAATATCTGTTTCCAATACTTTCACCCTAACTTCTCTACTCCTATTGGTTGTGGCACTATGCTATATAGCCTACAGCCCTACAGCTTTCTTCAATAGACAACTATCCTACACAAAAAATGAAATTCAATTTATTCAACCCAGTAGTTCCTAGATTAGCAGTTCAACCAAAGAAACTTTTAATAATATTTTTAAAAATGAAATCACTTTTTCTGGATAGCACTAACTTCTTGAGATAAAAGACCAACTGTAACTTGAAACAAGTTTTTCTAACGTCAGTATCCAGTAAACATTACTGGAAACCTTTTGATGCACTCCTATTGGGCATAGAAAGGTTTCCAGTATTTTTTGTCACATTTTGTTATAAATAACACAAACAATGGTGGGTTGGAGTGTAGCCTTAGGGGCGCTATGGAGCAGGGACTCAAGCTAACATGACTAAGACGGCCCACTGACCCAATGGTGTACAAATTGTACTGATTCAGTGGCTGCTACTGAGAAATTGATGAAAAACTATATTTTTTGAACCTGATAATCACCAATTGAGTCCTCCCGGCTAGGGCAGAGCAGGAGGAAGAACTGTCAGACTCATACTGTGTCCTTCGCAAACCCTTTACTAGTTTCATTGCTCAGCGACAAAACTAGTAAAGCGAGTCGTCACCGGCAGTGAGAACAGTCAGAGAGCAACTATTAATATAATAACATGCATCTCTTTCGTTTACACAGAATGTACACTCGAAAAAGTGGAATTATGACCCACCATAAGCTTATTTTCCTACAGACTTTCAAACACAATTAGGTTCACATTCGCGTAAATATACATATCCATGGTAACGACTTTGATCTTTGTCAATTTGACGGATTCAGACGATGATTCCACTTTGTCGAGTGTACATTTATTGTGCGTTTCTTGAGAGAGAAAATCGCCGATAGTTACTCGTTTTCCCGATGCCGGTCGGACCACTGCATAACCACGACCACGGTCGCTCTTACATACAGCCCATAAATATACGAAGCATTCAACTAAACGTACTGTTTCTGAACTGTTTACCACAATCAAAACATATCCTCAACATTTTGTCAACTGGACTAATACCCAGTGGCGGATTAAGGTAGAAGCACTACAAGCACGTGCTTGGGGCCCCTGTTCTCCAGGGGCCTCCATCCTCTACTGGCGTTTCATTTTTTACCTACATTTTATCGAGATTTATCTACATTTCCGAAATCACAAGGCGAAAGCGGTACGGGAGTGACCCTTCATACACCCCCGCAGGGCCCTGCGGCTGCCCCCTGAGCGTTTGCTCTGAATAAGGCAAGGAAAAAAATGTTTTAAGTTCTAAAATTATACCTACTACACTCTCTATTTTGATGAAACTTGCATTTTATACTTTCTACCTTCCCAATTTAAGCAACAGAGGGCCTACACAGGCTCTGTGCTTAGGGCCTCGGAAACTCTTAATCCGCCACTGCTAATACCTGTATTAATACTCACTTGGGAAGTGGCACAAACTCACTAGGCGTATCATTTGGTGTATTTTCACCAGTAGGATTTTTGCGTTTAAGATTTTTAAGCCTTTCTTTCCTTTTGAGAGCTTGTTCCTCCAAATTGCCGACTCCTCCTGCTGTGTCCATAATAACCATTACTTTTCTGACTATGTACTTGATTCGTATACAAGAAACTGGTAATGTACTAAATATTATGAAATCAACATATCTTCTGCAAATTAAGCCGCAATTATTTCTGGTTCCGTAAAGAAAATTCAACTTTCTACAAGTTTTAGTTAGACATTTGACACAACAAAAATGTTTGACAATTGACTTGACATTTGACCCAGGTGACAGGTACCACAGACATTTTTTAGGGTTCCGTAGTCAACAAGGAACCCTTATAGTTTCGCCAAGTCCGTCCGTCCGTCCGTCCGTCCTTCTGTCCGCAGTTTAGCTCAGAGACGCACAGTACTAGAGAGCTGTAATTTGGTGTAAATATGCGGATTTGTTGTGCCGAAAAAGTGGTAAAATAAAATCTCATAAAATATTTTTTTTTAGGGTACCTCCTGAACTTACACGTAAAGTGAGGATTTTTTTTTTTCTCGCGTACCCCTTAGTGTGGGGTATCATTAAATAGGCCTTTAAAAAATAATGATAGTTTCCATTAACAGTTTTTTGATAAAAAAATTCGTTTGTGAAATATTAAGCTTTAAGGGGGATGCTCCAACCAGCCCGCGAAATTCAAATTTTTTTACGTTTTTTGCAATTTGCAGGCCAGTGACAAGGTGCATCATGTTAAAATCTCCGAAATCTAACTACGATGCACCTTTTCTATGTGAGAGCTGATGGAGCGAATTTTTTGACAATTTTTATATTTAAAATTATACTTGTTATTTGCGCAACACAAATATTTATAAAGTTACAACATGTCACTGGCCTGCAAATTGCAAAAAACGTAAAAAAATTTGAATTTCGCGGGCTACATCGAAGCAATCACCTTAAAGTGCTAAATTTTGCTCGATTCGAGTGTCCCCCCCCTCTACCAGCTAAACGGTTATGTTTGGGGGTGTGAAAAAATTCACAATAGTAGTATATATAACGAAGTTTAAAAGAAAATTGTCATGACTAAGTAGGCTTTACAACTTTACGAGTAATAGTCGACCAACTTATAAAATGTACTTGGAAAATAGGTTTTCTTAAACAAAATGTATCGGAGAATATGTACTTCAACTGCAAATGTAAGTTTGTCAACTTTATTTTTACAGCTTTAATAGGTATGTTTTTACGGTATGTTTTTTGGGGATAGGTAGGTTTTTATCTTCAACTATTTTTAACTAACTTCTTAAAAAGGAGGAGGTTCTAAATTCGTCGTAATCTTTTTTCTTATGTATTTTCCCTGATTTCTCAAAGACTTCTTGACCGATTGTGAAAATTCTTCTTTTTAAAATTAAATTCAGCGAATCAGTTTAGTTAGTTCGCATATTTTGATGGGCAACTACGGAACCCTACACTGTGCGTGGCCCGACACGCACTTGGCCGGTTTTTTTGTATCTTTTCGTCCCTCTTTGGGACTGTACCACAGACACAAAATTGATCAATGATCCTTTTGTTTTTGCTTATTTTTGGCACGGCTTCCGGGCTTTTGGGTCAAATTTTGTTCACCTGTATTATTAACCGCAGAGTTATGGTGAACGCACACCTAGGCGCACCGCAGTCTCCGCAGTCCCCGCAGTCATCGTTTTCTTACCGTTTCTACGGCTACTGCGATGCGGGTGAGTGTGCGAGCTTTCATAATGCGGGGACTGCGGAGACTGCGGTGCGCCTAACTCTGCGTTTACCTTTTAATCTTCTTTATAATGTGTCCGGTTTCAGTCAGTACGTATTGTAATTAGAATAATTTATATTTTTGTTTTTAACAATGGATGGTTGTACTTGTAATAAAAGTATCGGGCGTCATTATCCTCAACGGAAGCCTCAATATTGAAGATTGATCCCATCGCTCCCTACATTTCTATCTTCATGGTCCGTCTATCCTCTATATCTAAATGTCTATGATTTTATTGATTATAGAAGACATGGTTTCGGCCTTGATTATATTATAGAAAGAGAAAAACAAGAAAAAAAGAAGAATTGGAAGAAAAAGAAAACTAAATCAGACTTGGCTGTATGGGCTCAGCTCCCTTTGCCTGTCCCAAAGTGGGACGAAAAGAAACAAAAAAAAAATGTCTATGATTTTTTTTCACATCTTTATCCAAAGACATTATAGACTGTTTTATCTTAGTTCATTTTGGCGGTAATCACAAATCATATCGAAAACCTTGTTAGAATCATTTACTAAACTCTTATCTTTTACCGTGCATAATTTTATTATCCTGTCCTGTTGCCGAATCCGAAATAGGACCATCTACTTGGAACCAGAGTGAGTATACCTTATAAACACAAAGATATTTTAGAATGTTTTTAATTTGGTAGCTATTTTCTTCAAATGTTATATTTTACAAATCTGTGCCGTTTAACCACTTCTGTTTTGTTGCTATTTCCAATTTTTTTTCAAGTAGGTAGGTAGATACTTACCGAATTACCTACCGTGACCCAGGAACGTAAAGTGCTATTTATTGAAGGACACCCTGGATTTTAGTCAGTACGAGTCTGACTGACCCTCCCGCTCTGTCCTGGGCAGGAGGACTCCATTGATGATTTTACCAGGAAAAAAAAGTAAGTAGGTAGGTATGTACGTACAGTCACGAGCAATAACATTATAGACTCAACAAAATTCAAACAAAAATTACTCGTGAAATTTCCACTTTGAAATAAGTCCAATTTCGTAATAGTATGGCTTCCAAAATAAGAGTCCAATGAAAAGGCAAAAGTGTAATCAATATGGTAGCGTTTTCTGTAGGATCCCGTTTGATCGCACAAGAGATTATATGCTAGTGTTCACACAAGCAAACCGCATGCAGGATCCTGCAAAATGCTGATCCCGTCGATTTGTGCAGTTCGGTTTTGTCACCGGAAACTGGATTCGTCGTCCAGTAAAAAGCGGGATCACGTTTAATGACGCTTACATTTCTATAGCAATGTTCACACGGCTTCCTGCGTGCAGTTTTTTGCTGGACACTGTTTTTTACGGGATAGTGAAGTGGTGGCAGCCCCCGCGTCGCACTTCTTTCTCTTCTCTTATCGTTAGATTTACAAAAATACCTAAATTCGAGCGCAGTATCACGATAGGATGAACCGAGAATCTTCTATTTCGCTGCCGACGACGCCGATTATACCAATAGAATATTAGCAAAGTATTCACGTCCATTTCGCCTGATCATGGCCGCGTAGGAATGGTCAAAAAACAGGATACAACCGTATTCACACGGCAGTCCAGTTTTGCGGGACCGGCTTTTTACTGGATCCTGTAAAACTGAACTACCGTGTGAACACAGCGTCCGTTTTTGCAGGATCCAGTAAAAATACGGTCCTGCAAAACTGGACTGCCGTGTGAAAGGGCTGTTAGTGTATACATAATTATGTCAGCGTAAAATTGTAACAAACGTATGTTTATAATCTAACTCGTCAGTTTATAAATTTACTGTATGTAGGTTAGGTTAGGTTAGTTTATTTCCTAGTTTTATAAACTTGCGGTTCTTGATATCTTCCGTTGACATATACATACTATTGCTCGTGACTGTAGGTAGGTACATACTACGTACCTACTCGTACATAATATTAAAATTGTGCCATATGTATCATTTGTGTGCTTATGTGATAGTGGTGTTGTATTGTGGGGTTATTAGTTATAAACCGCACTCGGACACATTCTTCTCATTTGTCTTAACTTTTTTTTTTTAAATATGCTTGGAAAATAAATGTTATGAAAGGGGTGAGGTAAAAAATTACTAAGGTTTATTTGTGATAAATGATATATTTACATTATCGTATTGTAAGAGGTACATACTTGCTTACAAAAATATTTGACTCTGTAACATTCTTAAGGTGTCAACATCGTAAACGGTATAAATTATTACTAACTTACATTGGACTTTATAACTAATCCAAGGTTTACAAAGAAATCTGTTAGTATTGAGAGTGTAATTAATCTTAAGCATCCACTTTAATTATAAGTAGTGGAAATACGCCCAATTAAAAAATATATATTAATACCTACATATTTACCTAATTTATACTCGTAGGTACTTTTAACTTGCGTTAATCTTCTATTAACGTAGGCAAAGACACGAAATGGTTAGGTGCATGCAGAGTTACATCAGAAACAAAACATTTTTATTTTTAGTTTAGTCTAGATTTTGAAAGAAATATAATTATATATAATTAAGATTTAAGTACCTCAAAGTCATACTAAGCTAATATAAAAGGTAGACTTAATTATAATTAATAAAGAGGATTTATTCCACTGACAGCATCATTTTGGAGAACATTGCACATTCATTCACATAATTTTGTCGTGTAGAGGCATAAATTATGCAAAAGTCGTCGAGAGTATCTCTTAGCCTATACTTAATTGAATTCATGTGGATGCTCTTTAAATTGGCGCTCTTAACGGAATGCCTCAATGCGATAACTTAACTACCTAAGACTTAAAAACAAGTATGCATAAGCAGCTTTATCAATAAACGTTCGTCAAAAATGCAATTTAAAAAAACAATTGCAAAATTGACAAACACCACAATCATTTGTTAATGTTACGGCTGATAAATACCCGAAGAGCGGTTACACCTAGTGTTAACCGGCTAAAACTAGGTGTAACCACAGACTTCTTAGAGATACTACGGATACGGGTGTAACCGACCACATTGCGGTTAAACCTAGATGTATCCTACTTATTTTTGGTTAGAACTTAGGTGCAGACTCAGGACTTGCTGGCACATCGACTATTAAGTTAGAAGAAGATGGCGGGGTCTCGTCCTCTTCGTGGTTTTTTTTTAAACCACCCAGACGTAGGAGCCCCGCGCGCTTAGCGGGGCTCCGTCGAATTACTCCTGTGGAGAAAGGATACATCTAGGTTTAACCGGATGTGGTCGGTTACACTTATTTTTAGCCGGTTAAAACTAGGTGTAACGCACTTCGGGTATTAGCCGTAACAATAATATAAAAGTCAAACAGCTTGTAGTCAACAGCATAATGGTGTCGACCAAAAACTAGCCATTTAAATCTTAGTATTTATTCAGTCAACAGCTGGATCCATGTTTGGTGTTTTGAACAAACTAGTTGATGTTGTAATATATTTTTCGATGAAAAATTTTCTTAGTCTCACGATAAAATTGTTAGTACCTACCTATTTTGCAGGGTAATAGAGATTTTTTTGTAAGGATGCAAAACGAGACTATGTTTTGTGAGATTTATGTAATCAAACGAGCAACCTACCCAGGTAATTTCTTGAATTTTTTAATTAAGTAGATATACTTGATAGTTATTCTGTTAATTTCCAAGATCCTTAAAAATATTGTGGTCACCAGGCTACAATAACGTAGATAATGAATCTGCTGCATTACTGTTATAATATTAATTTCATCGTTCTCTTAATTATACTACTTATGGCAGTTCGTAAAATATAATATTATTAAGGTAAAATAAATAATTTTCTAAAACTAAGAAAAAACAGTTGTCGAAGACGGAAATAGATGGGCGTGCTGTAAATTTTCTTTGAACATAATACGATTATTATTTTCAGCAATTCTTTGGTTATTTTATGTTATAGGGATCTATGTAATTTTGTAATTGTCTCAGGCTCTAAAGTTTGTTTTAACATTTCGGACCCCATTGGGTAATATTTAAATACTTACGTTGTTGGCTAAAAAAAACAATATAATTTTGAACTCAAAGCATTTCGAATTTTCAGACAAAAAGTACTTTCACTAGTCACTATTATGTTATAGCCTTACATGAATTATATAAGAGGTCTTACATGTCTTCGACTGTCATACGATAGTCTATTGTTATTTACCAAAACACCATGGTTCAAAGACAAAACCTTAGACACAATATTTAAATCTTCTTGATTCCTTCCATTTAAACCATTCTGGACTAACAATTGTTTTAATTCTACATCTGCATTATACTGATTTTGTGGATTTATCGGAAAGAAGCGATTCCCATGAATTGGGTTGAAAGTGTTAAACGTATTATAATTTTGATTTTGGTTGTTGAACCCAAAATTACCTACTCCACTATCATGACGGAAAACACGATGACTTTGTTTTTGTTGAACAAACTGATCAGGCCTTACTTGATTAAAATTGATTCCTTGCTGAAAATTCTGACCTGAGTTGGGTTGTAGAAAATTACTTATTCCTTGAGGTAAATGGTTTTCCTGCAATGGAAACTGATCGGGCTGCTGACTGTGTAAATGAATAAGAAAATCGACAGCTTCGCGATTTGGCAATTGTTGATTTGTTACTGTGCTACTCGCTTCTAAAGGAAGACTAGGTTGAATTGATACCCCATTATTTGATCTTATTGGCGCGTTGTGATTTATAAACTGGTTCTGAGGAATATTTTTCTGAACTTGAAAGTTATTTACAGAGCCCTGTGCCTGAAATTTCTGGGAATTTGTAAAGAGTTGTTGCCGCTGTGCTTCCTTTTGTTGGAACAGAAATTGCTGTTTCCTGAGTAGTTCCTCTTGTTGCCTCTGTTGTTGTTGTAAGAAACGGAGTTGTTCTTCGAGGATTCTTTGTTTCTCTTCCAGTTGTCTTTGCAGTAGTAACTGCTGGTTGATGTAATCGGGTTGAGGCATTTGATTTAAATTTACGCTAGGAATTATTTGGCCTGCAGGTTGCGATTGTAAAACACCAGCTGCCAAATTTGCAGCGGGTAACGGTCTCATAAAATGATGTTGACTGGTTGTTTGCTGATAAAGTGGAATCACTTTTTTCGGTAATCCTTGGGGATCTTGTTGAACCGTAAATGCAGCTACTAAAGGAGCTTGATATACTTGAACATCACGTTTATCAACTTCTTCTATGTTTTCTCCATCATCATTATGGGTCGGTTTCGGAGTAGTGGTCGTTGTTGTAGTTGTAGTGGTCGTTGTAGTTGTAGTAGGTCTAGGTTTCACTGTTGGCTTTTTAGTACTGTCGGAGCTTTCTGTGCTAAATTTAGAGGTACCGGCTATACTTCTTGTTTGCAAAACATTGGAGTCGCTCTCCCTTGTTTGAAAAATTTCGGGAAACGGTGCTGACGTTGGTAAAGACGCTGTTACTTGATGACTTTCAACATTACCTGCAGTAGTGCTCAAAATTGATATATTGTCATCTACTATTGTGGGTGTGATTGTATTGTTACCAGAAAAAGCAGATTGTCCATTAACGATGAATGAATGAATCTGGATTCCATTTTTGTCTGTCTGAGCCTCGGGATATGTTTCGTCAGTTGTATAAGCTTCGGAATCTAAACCAGTACTTCCCTCCAGTTCTGATCCTGTAGTTGAGTCTTCAAGCTCACTAAGAGCTTTAAGTAAGGCTTTTCTTATATAGGGATCCAGTCGCACCGATGGTTTAGGCTCTATAGTATTCAATTTGTCATTGTAGTTATCAGTAGTAGATTCTTCCGCCAAACCCAGCGAAAACAGAGAAAGGAGCATTAACGCCAACATCTGAAATGTAAAAAGAAAATACATTTAGATTTTATGTTATCCTCTAAATGACTGTACTATCTTAGACTCGAACGCTGCTAATAGGTGCTTAATTTATCAAAACGACCATTAAAAAAAACTGTTAATCAAGTAAAAACAAATATCAAATCATATTTTTCCCCACGAACAGCCTTACAATAGCAGAGCTTTAGGAATATCGAATGCTGCGTGTTCAATACATAATTACGATATGATACTTCCACATTTCCAACGTAGTTACCTATGTTTTTACACAGTGCAATGGTGTTCGATTGCATTGTTTGTATTATGCACTTATGATGAACAATAGCTGTTTTCTTGTGGCTCGATTACGCAACTAGAATTTTGTGACGTAGATCGATGATGACGAAAGAAAATATATGATTGCATGTATCTCATTGATTAGGATTTAAATTAAGATGTAGATACATGGAAGAATCTATTAAAATACATTAGAAGCTGTAAGTAAGTATGTTTAGAATGACAAGATAAACTGTTCATATATACATATAATTCATCTAAATACTTCGCATTGCAGTCTGGCTGTTTAAAAGCAGCAACTAATGAAGTTAGCGCACAATAATGACAGTTAGAAGGAATTGCGAAAAGCCTTTGCCCAGCAGATAATTTAGGCTAGCTTAAAAAAATAACTCTAATGGAATGGAGTTTTGCAAAACTTATAATTTATTAAACCTTTTGTTGGCTGTGTCAGGTTATGCGTGCTGAGTTTAGTTAAACACAAAGCAATAGTGTTGCGTATGCGTGACCTCTGAAATGTGCAAACATGCGTCGATACACACATCATTCATCATCATCCGAATAATTAATCTTATTGTAATGTTTCTATTGTGCCGCAAGTGTTGAAGTTTAAACGTATTTTAGTACCTGTATAAAATCTTAAATTAACTCATCATAATTTAAAAACGGTATTTTTTATCTAAGCAATTAGAACCAGCACAAAATATTTATGAACACAGCTAATTAAACCGGTAGCGTTAAAAAAGCGTGCAAGAAGATTGCTGACTTTTATAGGTTAAAGTTAATGAAATTTTACAACGTAATAGGACTGAATGAGGTTCCAGTACCTACTTTAAACTACCTAAATCAATTTGATTATTACGAACGGTGATACGAATGTAGTTACGTTATAATTTCATCAAAATTGACTAGCTATTATTTCATCATCTCATGATTTTTGCATACGGTTACGTAATAATAACTATTAAGTAATATATGAAACTTACAACGAAATACCTGTTTTTTCTTTGACGAATTTTTCGTGAGCTTCTTCAGTAAGTAAAAGATCTCTATCATTTTCCGGCCAATTACTTCCTAAGAGGGTCACGGAAGACTGCAAGTTGCAATACATAATGAGAGCCACCTATTGTTGTAATGTTTCAAGAAATTTTATCAAGTAACCTAAGTACTCTATTTATAAAAGTTAGTCTAGTAAAGTTGTCTATATGTCGTCGAATAGTTAAAAAAATAATACAAAGACCTTACAATATGTCATCAAAGTACTTATGTCAACCAGCCTCAAAGTTTGGACTGATCATATTGTTATACCTATAGATGCGTAAGTAGATATAAGATGTAATAATGTGTGTGCATACCTACATGATGCTATAGAAATGGCAAAGATATTGCTGTTTATGAACTATAGAAAGTCAGGCCACTCGTCCAAAGGTCATAATATCAAGATATTGACCATTGAAATGCTTCTAGCTCGTGCTTGTAAAATACTGGAACATGGGTAGTGTTTAAATAGAGTTTTTTACGTTTATCTCCTAACTAGTTGTTGTTAGAGCGATTTCACCTGCTACAACTCGAAAATTTTCCTACAGGAACATAAAATCGGGATAAAAACTAGGTATATTTTTGTTAATCCAGGATATTATCCTGGGTACTAAATTTCACCCAAATCCGTTCAGTAATTTTTGCGTGAATTAGTAACAAACAGACATTCAGAAACTTTCGCATTTAGGTATAATATTAATAAGATAGACATAATAAAGTGCCTAATTTGTCGTGGACATTGATAAACACGAGAGTAATAATTGAAACATCGATGGAAGCCAGTGACCAGTTGCAAAAGTTATGTGGCGTGGCGTCCGAATCATCTCCACTTTCACCGGACATAATTCACGGAGAGATGTCTCTCAGCGAATGTCAAATTCATTAACGTACCTTTGGCACACCTCGTGAGTAAGCGACCACGGTGACATAAGCTGGGGACACAACGACACACGATTGTCGCGCATACTTTTCAAACCATAAAACTGTTTTCTACCTAAATACTCGTAAGCCCTTCGATGCAAGTCTCCAATACCTTACGACTTTGGTATTCAGGTGACTACCGCAACACAAATCCTAGAGGTTCGTACACAGGCACGCGTCAATGGATGTCAAAGTCGTAAAGTATCTGGGTAATATCGGAGACTTGCGTCGCCTTGTGTACGAAGGGACTTAGTATGCGGGAAAAAGCTGCAATACTCGCGGTTAAATAACAGGTACAATTAGCGAACGTTAAACATTTTTATGGGAGGTTTATCTCAACTGCGTCGGTGTTATTATGCCATAAATGATCCATATTCGTCTTGTTGACGTTGACAAAAATAGCTAACGTAATGATGAGATTTGACAATACTAATTATAATTATTTTTTTGCAAATCGCCCACTATCAAAGGTTTTTTCCTTTTTCACGGTTTGATGCTAAATAAGATAGCCTTAACGATTTTCGGGTACACGGGTAAATCACGAGATAAGTTAATAAATATTAGGTAAGTCCATTTTCAGTGCAAAAGCTAGGTAAAAATAATTTGTATTAATGGTTATTCCACTATGAATGTGTAATTATCAATATCATTCAGTTCAGTTCAAATTAATGTCCAATATTTATGTCCATGACAATTTTGCATGAAATTGTCGGTACTACCTAGAAAATCATAATCAGAATCTAGTACCTACCGATAATAATTTTAGGTGTGTGTATTATTTTTCATTTTTTACATTACATTAATTTTCCGGAGTCAGCTATAGCTCGTTTAGAGAGTGATTTACCTACTTCATGTTTAATAATTAGTTAAATAAAATATGTACTTCCTCTACTGTTTGACATAACATTATTTGTATATTTGTGACACATATCTTCCTAAGAGTTGGGCATTTTGTAATCAAACTACTGATTACTAACTACGATTACATTTTGTAGTTAGTAATCACGATTCCTAACTACATTAAGTAATCGAGAAATGTAATCACGATTCCTAACTACATTTTGTAGTTAGTAATCGTAACTACATTTCTCGATTACTTAATGTAGTTAGGAATCGTGATTACTAACTACAAATTGTAGTTGCAATCACGATTACGTGATTACTTTTTTAACTACATTTTCATACAGAGTATTTTTTTAGTGTGTAGATAGTGGTGTTGTGCGGATTTTATGTCTGTCGTTCCTCTTTCTATTTTTAAAAGAACACAACTCCACAGATATTTTTAACCGACTTTTATAAAAGGAGGTTACTCAATTTGACCGTATTAGGCTTTTTTTTGTTTTTTCACGTTACGCGTCGTTTATGAACCGATTTCCATGATTCTTTTTTTGTTGGAAAGAAGATATTTTAACGGCGGTCCTATGATATAAAAATAAGATTTGATGATGGAAGACCAGAGAAATCATGAGGAACTTTCAAAAATCGAAGGGGCTACAGTGCATTTGTATGTTTTTTAACCGACTTCAAAAAAAGGAGGAGGTTATCAATTCGACTGCATTTTTTTTTTATTTTTTTTTTATGTTTGTTACCTCATAACTTGCGACTGGGTGAACCGATTTTCATGATTCTTTTTTTATTCGAAAGCTGGTGCTTCCCGTGTGGTCCCATTGTCACCATTTCAAGATCTGATGATTGGATCTTGGAGAAATCGAGGGCAACCCTCTAATTTTATTAACTGACACATAGTTTTTCGCAAATCTTATGAAGTAATTCAAGTACTTGCGTATGGAAATCATCATCTAATGTAGCTGAGCTGATGATGGAAGGTACAACTCCTCAAGTAAGAAAATTTTGTTTTTCCTCGCATATCTCCGGAACTACAAGTCCGATTTAAGTAATTCTTTTTTTGTTGTACTGGGTAGCGTTCAACTTAGGGAATACTGCAAGTTTCATCAAATTCGGTTCAGTAGTTTTTGAGATAGGGAATGAAAGAGATGTTAACGATGTTATTACCGGTGCTACGGATTACAAAATTCTAGTGCGCATGTAAGAAAATGATGTATTTGACAAGTATTTTGGTTGAATATTTAAACTAAAAAGAGTAAAATAAAAACTTTTTCCAAAAAAATGTGGCCGCCTTCAAAAACAACCACAAAAAAGTGTAAAATAACCTAAAAAACTTTTCTTTCGGAAGTCGGTGGCAAATGAGACAATGAATTAATAAAAAACCGGCCAAGTGCGTGTCGGGCCACGCACAGTGTAGGGTTCCGTAGTTGCCCATCAAAATACGTATGCGAACTAACTAAACTGATTCGCTGAATTTAATTTTAAAAAGAAGAATTTTCAAAATCGGTCCAGGAGTCTTTGAGAAATCGGGGAAAATACATAAGAAAAAAGATTACAACGAATTTAGAACCTCCTCCTTTTTTGAATTTAGTTAAAAATAGTTGACGATAAAAACCTACCTATCCCCAAAAAACATACCTATAAAAGCTGTAAAAATAAAGTTGACAAACTTACATTTGCAGTTGTCTCCGATACATTTTGTTTAAGAAAATATGATATCAAGTACATTTTATAAGTTGGTCGACTACTACTCGTAAAGTTGTAAAGCCTACTTAGTCATGATAATTTTCTTTTAAACTTCGTTATATGTACTACTATTGTGAATTTTTTCACACCCCCAAACATAACCGTTTAGCTGGTAGAGGGGGGGGAAAAACGTTTTCTCACTCGAATCGAGCAAAATTTAGCACTTTAAAGCTTAATATTTCACAAACGAATTTTTTTATCAAAAAATTGTTAATGGAAACTATCATTATTTTTTAAAGGCCTATTTAATGATACCCCACACTAAGGGGTACGCGAGAAAAAAAAAATCCTCACTTTACGTGTAAGTACTGGAGGTACCCTAAAAAAAAATATTTTACGAGATTTTATTTTACCACTTTTTCGGCACAACAAATCCGTATATTTACACCAAATTACAGCTCTATAGTACTGTGCGTCTCTGAGCTAAACTGCGGACGGACGGACGGACGGACATGGCGAAACTATAAGGGTTCCTTGTTGACTACGGAACCCTAAAAAAGTCACCGACTTCCGAAAGAAAAGTTTTTTAGGTTATTTTACACTTTTTTGTGGTTGTTTTTGAAGGCGGTCACATTTTTTTGGAAAAAGTTTTTATTTCATTAAGTATTTCAAAGCACTACTATTTGATAAAGGTCTGAAGAGATCTGATCATGGATCTCGGCTCCATGATCAGTTCTCTTCAGATAGTCGATGGAACCTCAACGATTCACAGCAGCTTTCTTATGTTTGAGCTTGATTAATTTGTATAGATAATAATAACTTTACACCTAGATGGGTTGTAACTGCGTCACTATTTTTCTTTTTGTATCACTCAATACAAAAATATCGAGTTATCACGTCTCAATGTTATCTATAAAAAGTTAAAGAATCTGGACACCGTGCTGTAATGTGTCGCTCAGGTGTGGCGGGGCGGGGCGGGAGGTGAGCGGGGTGCGCTCTGTCCGTTTCGTGTATCGGCAAGTGTATATTTTCTCCGATTTATCTAAGACGCCTGGATCGGGGTGCTATGACAGGAAACCTCCACGTGTGCCCGTGGACTGGAGTTCCCTCTCGGATACGTCCGGGGGGAAGACCAGTTTTTCGGGCCGGTGCACCCTGGGATGCGGTCAAAAACTCTTCCTTAGGCACTGCGTGCCTAAGTGGTCTCTTTGCCCGTATGCGAATAGCCTGTCGTGTGGATGCTCCAACGCGTGTCCCTCTGATCAGCAGAGGGCACAGCGGCGGAGCGGGCTTGCGGACGGTGAGTGATGGGTAGCTCGCCGTCCGACCAAGGACCAAGCCCGGGTCGAAGGCGAGTCGTGTTCCACGCGCGCCTCCAAAAGCTGTCAGCAATCTGATGGCCCCCTTAGTGGGCCAAAGCCTGCTGGGGTCGCGGGACTGTCTCATCAGTTACCCGTCGTGACCCTGGAACGTAAAGGGCTATTGAAGGATCACCGTGAATTTTAGCCAGTACATGTCTGACAGTCCCTCCCGTCCCGGCCCTGAGTGGCAGAATTAATTTGATATTACTTCGCTAAAAAAAGAAAAATAAATCGTGTGGAACTCGGGGACTGCCGACGTAAAGCTATTGCCACCCTCCTACTCCTCCCCCTCTTTCGCCCTCTCTTTCACCTCCTTCTCCTACACTTTCATGTAATCATAACTATATGTAATCATAACTACATGCAATCGTAACTACATGTAATCGTAACTACATGTAATCGTAACTACATGTAATCGTAACTACATGTAATCGTAACTACATGTAATCGTAACTACATGTAGTTATAACTACTTTTAGAAAAAGTAATCATAACTACATGTAGTTACGATTACATGTAGTTACGATTACATGTAGTTAACTACTTGTAATCGTAGTTAGTAATCAGATTACAAAAAAGTAGTTAACTACGCCCTATCCTAATTACTCTTAAACAATCCGGATGCGAATATAGTCGGAAGCAATTTAGAATTAGAGTGCGAGTGGTTTCACACGCGTTTAATCTGCGCAACGACTACGAAATCGAATACAGGTTAAGTAACTCCTTCATTCATAATAAAGATTTATTTACTTTTTCTATAAAAGACAGCGCTTTTTAGGGTATTTTGAGAGCGCGGAGACTAGATTCTAGTTGACGTACCTACCTACTAAGATTTTCGGCTTTCAAAATATTCGTTGGAAAGTACTATATATTAAATAATTGCCAATTTACTGCTAATGCTTTCTGCGAACCTCTTTAAAGACTTTAGCGGATAATTACATAATATGTATATACTGTTTGTTGATTGTCGGTAAAAACAGCCCGCAGCAACTTTAAATGATGCGGCTGTTATTTGGTATCAAAGGTCGAACGTGAAGTCGTGAACACTTCTTATGTCAAAACAACGTATTCAATACATTTCACTTGACGCAGTCCCGTATGAAATCTCTATAATAACGAATCTGTTTTCAATTACAATCTGAGCCACAGTATTGAAGAAATCAATAAACTGTTCTTGGAAAAGTTGTTAAAGCGGTTACTTGCTTTCTGATTACGAGGTACTATGAGGAAAACTCTTACTTGACAACGTTTTTTCCACATAAACGTAAAGCATGACATTATGTAATATGGTTTACAAGTCAAAGTTTACCTACATTATATAAGAAAGTAACTAAGTGCGAGGAGCAGTATCGGTGAAACCTGAATTCGACTTGAAATCGTGTGCTTGACCCGCCATTGCACCCTTGCCAGCTAACGCTACCGATGAATATCTTAAACGTACCTTCTTTATACACAGTATACTTTCGTCTTGTTTACAAACGTTTATATATCTTTATTTTTTTTGTCATTTGGAAGTTTGTATCACAAAAAATAAGTTGTTTAGTACCTCCCTTATGCAGTTATACAAAGGGAAATCATATTGTTAAATCTTAGATCAGACTTTAACTACTTACTTTCCCTTTTATTACCTGTTAAAAGATCTTCTTCAATATAAATAATAGTTAAAGATTTAGCTAATAAACGACCAAACTATGAAGATGGTATGCTAATGCGCAGAGGTCACTGACATTCCGTAAAAACATAAATAAATATGTAC
Source organism: Agrotis segetum (assembly GCA_036375495.1). Taxonomy (NCBI): domain Eukaryota; kingdom Metazoa; phylum Arthropoda; class Insecta; order Lepidoptera; family Noctuidae; genus Agrotis; species Agrotis segetum. The sequence goes on from JAQSVV010000152.1 coordinate 577,588, forward strand.
TCAATCTCCGCAGTTACAAGCATCACGTGTGAGTGACCGGTCCCAGATTGTCGTTTGTTTTTGTCGCGTTCCTCCTACGAGATGCACTCAAGTTAGTGTGGGAACTGACACACCAAAGCCGGTTTTAACTTCCAGAAATAGTTGCTATTTTAATATACCTATGACCAAGTCAACAACACCGTCAAAGCACAATAGCACGTAATTATATAAGGCGCTATTGTCAACAAATATGAAATTCGCTTTCTATGGTTGGCAAATATTACTTTACTTCGTTACATGAAAGGATTTGTTATTCGTCGGTACTATTGCTGATCGTGCACGTATCGATTATTATCTGTTGACGACGTATTCATCTCATCGGAGCTTCGAATGCTCGACCTCTTAAGTTGAATGGGTCGGACTGGATTTCCTCTTACAATGTATAAATTGACACTAATCATTAGTTACACGGCTTTGTAACGTCTATTTAAACGTGCAGTGAGACGTGTAATGTCTTCATTAAAGTTGTAAAATAGCATCAATGACTTTTGAAGTTTTGAGGTTGATTTTAGCTACCGTATTGTAACATAAACTGGTAAAATAATATGTAACCAATTCAAATCTGCACCCGATTACTTGATTACGGAATCGGATCAGTTCGCTTACATTGCTGAGATTTGACATTCTTTGAACTCGAGTACCTACCTGATACCTCATGTCTATAACTACGTGAGAAGCTGGTGGTACGTGAGAAGCCGTATGCTTGCCGAGGTTGGTGTGTGGAAGGGTGACTATCATTCATAGCATATTTTTCCGTACGTCAAAAACCACGGAAATCTTGTGGTCTCGGCTGTTGTTTAGTATGACCCTTGACAGTCGTTACTGTAAGTTAGCAGCTCGCCCAACCGTATCTTATAAGAGATACTGGGTTGTGAAGGTCAGATAGCTATGCAGTTGATCTATGTAAAAAATACTGATTCAGCTGCATCCGGTTTACTAAAAGCCATACTCAGCATAGAGAAAAGGCATTTCAGCCTGGTATCACCTTCTCTGGGTAGAAGCCTACCCTTTTTCCTGCCATATTTCTCGGTTCTGTTTATTTTCCTATTTATATGTATACACTATAATACGGCAACATAGTCTGCCATGTCTTGATCCAAGAAATTAAAATATTAAAGAAATTAAAATAAATGTTGAAAGTCACCTATCTGTCGTGTAGTAATTGCAGTAAATAGTTAACCCCTTGGTGATAAACTGATGTTGGAAAAAGAGTTTGATGTTCTCTGTTATCACCATCAATTTAATTAAGTGAAAGAATTTGTCTTTTTAAAACCTGCTTGTTTATTTTGTTTTGATTTATAGCTTGCAGTATCTACTGAGTTAATAAAACTTAAAATTCAAATAACACACTAAATATATTTTTCAATGGTATCATAAAATGTTATTTTATAACAGAACCTTTACGTAGAGATAGAAAATTAATTGTGCAATGAATGAATAACTATGTGATTTGTACGTCAGTTTCCTATAAATCACGGTGCTCTAGAACCATACCAATCCTTATATGTAATGAGGTTGCGTTATTCGATCAGTAATGTTCAATTGTACACTGCTGGGCATATCATATTCGAATATTACAGTTATCGATTACACGGAAACGACCTGTGGCTTAAACCAATTATTCTGTAGGCGTCGGTAAGTATTGTGCAAGTAAATAACATGGTCGAAGCTCCAATGTCTGTGATAATTATCATAAGAGCAGTGACCGCCGCCGCCGCGGGCTCTGCGTGACACCCGCCTCTGAAGTTATTATTTCCGAAACAAGAACAATTATTCTTTATTGCTGTAACGGCCTACGATTTGATTTATCATTGCGCAACTCTACACATGTATTGTTCTGAAACAATTCCATATAAACTCATTTTACAAATTGCTACCTGACTTTTACATTGTTAATTCATTCAATATAGTGTTTTGTAGAGAAAGTTGCTAACTGATAGATTTTTTTTTAATTGACTATTTGTGCAAAATAGGTATCTTTAATATCAGCTATTTATTAGAGGAAAGCTTTGTATTACTTTAAATATATTAAAAGTCTTGATAGACTGTAAATTTGCACGCATACGTTGGGTACTACAACAATCATTTACTAACCACTTGCCATTGCCAGTAGTCCACGGTGAGTACAGTCCCCAAAATAACTCTTGCTGATACCGTCCATGGGGACGTATAATGTTTGAAAATTACCTATTTAACAATTTATTGGCAAATATTGCTTTGAAAATTACTACTTAAATATTTATATTGCGAAAAGCACACGGAAACATTTTCTCATTGGGCTATGCTTTCGAACTTTTATGACATGTCATAAAACAAACTGTGCCACATTGTGCGTGGTTTGGTAATAACATTTCTATCGGTAGTAGTACAATGTGCTTATATTCCACCACATCAGAACCCGGAAAATCCGGAATACAGCTTGTGCATTCTTGTTATGGAAACTACATAAATACATACTTTCAAAGAAATGTTGTAATAATTTCCCCTACTTACAAAACACAATAAACAATAACTGTTCTTTAATTATTGTTCGCCCAGTGTTCGTTTGACCATCATTCATTTAATTGTGCTTGAAACAACACCACAAAAATATTTGATTTCTGCACTTCTTCTTATTATTATTGTAAACTTTAACTGTACGTACCAAATTTCGTACTCCGCCCGAGACATAGTGTAAAATGAAGTTTTTGTTCACACATTAATTTGAAGATACCCGTATAAAATTATTTTAATGTATAGAATTGATTCAATTTGATTCAAAAACACAGAAATTGCCCAACCAATTTCATTGTGAAGGGATAAAATTAATAGGATTGTAATTTGAGTTTTGAAAGGTAGGATAAAAGTTTAGGTTTTCTTTCTGTTTAAAAAAAAAGAAAGCTGCTGTATAAATTATAATAAAAGCAAATTACCTAATGATTAAATAACACCTGTATTGCTTTAGGTACAGTATAACTTTATTATACCTAGGTTAGGGTGTCCCAAAAAAATCAAAGTGATATCTTTGTAACGCATACCCTCTTATTTTGTGTGAATGGTTTAAAAACACTAGGAAATAAAGTTTCACGTACCTAGGACCACGCTAACCCGTGCCGACTTGCATCGAAACATTTTGTATTTGCACAGTACGCTACTTGCGCACATATTAAGTGTTATTGCTTGTTTGTTTTATTAATAACGCATTGTATTCGTGTTATCCATACGTTAGTGAGTTACAAAGTTCCAAAAAAGAGTATATTTTTAATAGGAGACGTAAAACATCATATCGCCTTTCCTAATTTCCCTTAACGTACAAGTTCGGTCAGTTCCGTTCCAGAATATTCGGAAGTTCATTTAAGTGTTAATGGAGTGCTTTCAAACTTTTATTCGTGAGTGCATTGACGAAACATAACGTAATGTGTTAAAAAAAATGTATGCACCAAGCTCGGTGGATGGCTAATCTATTTACATTAAAAATTTCATTCAAGTATAATGAGAGTTATGGCTCTCGATTCAGAATTTCAAACAGGAGAATGCAGCTCTGTTGGACGTCTGCCTCTTGACATTTATTATGTTACCTAAACCCCGGTTCCAATGCATTTTATCAGCAAAAGCAACTTATCAGGATTTGTGCATGAAGTTCTTTTTGAAACAAGAGACAATACCATTTCAAATAGCAGCTTTTCTTTTATTTTGTTATAGTAACAACTGTCGCCTCTAATTTAAATTCGGTAAAAATGTCGAAGTGTCTTTGTCAAAAGCAACTTTTTAATGGATAAAAATTGATGACACTTTTCTTAAAAAAAGTGCCCTTCTGTATGGTCAGATGATGATGCTTTTCTACAAGCTAAACAGAAGCTGCTGAAACTGAGATCAGTTAATGATACGGTAAAAAGAACGGTTAAGCTAAGCAAGACTTTAAAAAAAATAGGAATTTGTTTAACACTAGTCTAAAAGAACTGACAACTTCAAAACAGCATAATATGGGTTTGATTTAATTAAGGGCCGTTTTTCAGTAACTCTTTTTTTAGGCAACTGTTCAACAGACATTTCTTTTATATAGTAAGACGGTAATGGTCACTGGTGAACAGGAACAAGAGCAATTTTTATTACAAGAACACAGACACCTGTATCTTGACTGAAAAACAAACTTTGAAAAGAAAATTCAATGAATCAATCATTGACTTTTCTTATAAAAGTTTGTTTTTCTGTCCCTTTTTTATTCAATAAATAATAAATATTTGATATAGTTTTATTTATCTATACATACATGTATTATAAATAAAGCTACATTCACCCTGAAGTGTCCAGAGTAACGTATGCCAGCCGTGCGGCTTACGAGGAAAGATTTGTATTTCTGTGAGCATGTTTGTAATGAATTAACTTAAAAACTACTGAACCGATTTCAAAAAAAGTCACCATTAGAAAGTTTACCCTGAGTAACATAGGCCACCCATACGAAGCCGGGACGGGTTAGTTTGTTATAAACCTAGAATTGTAGAATTTCTGTATAGCATCTATTCAAACTCCAAGGATTTTCACGTTTTACTTAAACTTTGACGTCAAGTCGGCACGGGTTAATGTTGTCCGATCGCAATAATATTTTATATTCAAGTTTCTATAGTCAAATGTCAAAAAAAGAGAGGGTATGCGTTTCGAAATTCCAAAAAAAAAATTTCGCCCTTATAAGCTGGGACACCCTAACCTAGGTACACCTAGATATAACATCTTATAAAGTAGCGTGCGAAACTGATTACTAAATACCCTTGTTTGCGGTAGACCACAAAGTACCTATTCAATTGTCTATGTAGTTACTTAGGCCATGTGTGGTGGAGTATGGTTCCTACTTTGTTTCAAAAAATTTAACTCAGAAGTGTCATCATTTTAAAAACGTTCCAAACGATGTCTTGACTCGAAATTCAAAAGGGTCAGCCAGTTAAAGGTCAGGTCAAGCGGATTAATAACCATAAATCAAGACTTAAATAAATAAGATAATTACGTCACATTAACAAATGTACATACATTTGCCAAGTGTACATGACACCTACTTCGAAAACAACAGCCTACGCATGGTTGTTGCTGTTTTGATCGGTGTAACAATGAACGACAGCGCGGGCCGGTAGCTTACTACGAAAGGTTTCTCTTTCGCCGTATTTACATAAATAATAATTAACAGATGCCTCGGGCAACGTGCGTTATGTGTGTTCACCAAATTTCTTGCGAAACGGATTATACAAGTCTTTCTGGTTTCTCTCAAAAAGTAATAAATATTTTCCTCTAAAATTATGCCTATTGCTATTATGTTTAGCTGCAAAGGTGCATTGTCGCTGCAATATTGCCGTATTCTTGAAAGAAAGTGTAGGTACTTAGTTTGTATTGTGGCTCACGTTCGGGCATTTGGACGGCGTCTTTTGTTTTCTTGACAAGGTATGAATACAGGGGCCTTACGCCAAGCTCTTAACGCGATCCAGTTCATGACCTGAACTGAACTGTTCTTCTAATTCGTACCCTGACAACAGCTTAACGTACATTAATCTAGTAGGTCATGCCATCTGACAGCGATTGTGCCAAACTGAATCGCATGTTTTGGTTTCATTCACTCAATTTTGTACTGGTTTAGTACATTGATGTCTTATAGCAGCTCAACTGAAACGCTCAAACTGTCACTGTTACTATTTTTCTCATATTAACTGAAACGTTTGTTGGATTCTTGACGAATATAAGGTTATTTGGAGCTGTTATAGTGAATTTCTATCAAAACCAAAGTAAAGTGTACTTTAATCTTGCTGTGACAGTCTGAAATACATAACATAGGTGCCTTTTTTACCGCATGTGTTTTTCTCTAACAGATGTGTGATGATCTACTGTTGTTTGAGTTTTTGGAGGAAGATTCTGCCTCACACTACGCACAAAAACTTAAGAGGCTTCAGATACGCGGCCGTTGGACCCTTTCATTAGGCGCTACAGGCTATCCAAAGTATCCGTAGTGCTCAATTTGTGCTCAGAGTTGAGCCCGCTGATCAAGGAGCCTGTCAAGCCAACGGATTTAACCGTATAGAGAACAAGGTAGATAAATAACTTCTTGTCTCTTTCGTATAATTTATTCATAAACCTAACCTATGTATGTCTTTGTTTGTTTGTGAGAAAAGATTTGAGAAACTGCATACCTAAGTCTATCCAATTTTTACAACTACATTAATGTGTACTATTAGGGTGTACAATCATTGTTGTAATTTGTTCAAGGTTTAGATTGTACTGGCATTCTATGCCACAGGATCTTATCAAAGACTAGTTGGAGACGTAGCTGGTCATTCAGTGGCACAACAAACGGTGTCATCAGTATTGCATGAAATAAACAATGGTTTAAATTCTCCTCAAATGAGAAATAAATACATTGTTTTCCCAAGCACATTGGAGGAGAGGAATACCATAGGAATACCGTGTATAAGCACCCCGCGGGTAGCTTGATCAAGTAGCTTGCGCATGTTACTCGCGGGGGTAACCCGCATCTTGCGCGGGTTACATGCGCCGTGTACAAGCACCCTTAGGAATAAATTTGAATGAAAAAGATGTTGCCGCCGTTATTCAGACAATTCGTTCGCGAATAAAAACCAATATCTTGATGACACAATCACAACGCTAGGTACGCGGCTATTCGCTGGGTGCGAAGTACTAGGTGGGGGCAGTACTATTCGATTGCAGCGTTCATTGTGGCGAATAGTAGAAGTGCCGACAGCTTTGTCTCAGAGTACATTCAGCTCTGTCAACTTTACATAATTATTTTTTATAATCGCATTATGCCGCCCGCCGTCGTGCACGGTGCCAATAGTCACGGGCGATCTGCCCGCTAGTTTCGAGAACGGGCCTGCGATGCCTGCCCTGCTCCCGCGCCGCCACCGCCCGGCTGCCCGCAAGATTCAAGGCAGAGGATTCTTGGGAATGATTCATGATGAAATATAAATAATTGTTAAATAAAAGTTTCCTTTTCAATTACATTATTTAATAAAATAAAATCAAATACATATTGTTGTTGTATACAAATTGTTACCCTAATTGTTGTTTGTAAATTGTTGTTGGCTACACCTAGGGCGACTTTCACCAAAAGTTAAACATGTTTAAAATTTTATTTAGTGTAAAAATTCCATACAATTTTGACATTAAATAAAATTTTAAACATGTTTAACTTTTGGTGAAAGTCGCCCCTAGTATAGGTGCTGTGTCAACAATTTGTTCTTAAACTAAAAAATATAATTTTACATTCGGGCTTAATTTTCAGTGCCAGAACTGACAGATGAAGAGGTTCACCAAGAAGCTCAAATGCAACATGACTATGTTGATGTTGTGCATAGCAGCCAAGAGCTAGACGTGTTCATCGGCTGTGGGCAATCCGGGAAGCCTGAAAAACAAAGTTATTATAATGTAATAAGCTGTTGTTTCATTTTGTATATATTGTAGACGTTGAGGGTTGGGTTTTAAATAAAACCAGAGATTCATCAAAACAGTGATAATATTAATTAAAAAAATACCTATCAACTCTTTTTTTATTGCGGTTAAATCATCAAATGAGTGCTCCCCACCCAGGCCAGAGCGAGAGGGACTGTCACATCTGTACTGACAAAAATCCACGGTGTTCTTCAATAGCCCTTTACGTTCCAGGGTCACGGTAATTCGGTAAATCCCGTGACCTCGGCAGGCCTTCTAAAGGAGGCCCCGTAATTATGCTGACACTCTTTGAGGCGCGCGTGGAACAAAACGCGCCTATGGACCATGCCCGTGTCGGGTATGGTCCATGTTCGGACAGAGAGTCGCTCATTACTCACCGCCCGATCCTACGGTGGCCGAAGATCGTCTTGCGACATCTGTCGTCGTGGGCGTCTACCACTGCGTCTGGGCTGTGCGGTGGACGCTGTCCTATTTTAAAATAGAAACTTATTTTCTTACCTATTATTTAAAATGCCTTTTATTTCTCCGAGTTCGAGGAATACATTTTCTAAAATTGTGTTTTCGGTCTTCAATCCTAAGTCTTTCTCTAGACATGTTAACCATAGATATTATTAAATTACATTGTCTGCCTTGCTGTGGCTGAAGACATGGGTACAACTCGGCGCTGAGTAGACGAGGCGTGTGGCGCCGCTGCTGTGGCTGATGGAGGGGCTGGGGTCTGCGCTAGCGGAGGGGGCGGGGTAGCTGCATGTGCGTGCGCTGGCGACTTTAGATTTAAGCTTGCACTTATAGTCATTCCAGTACTGAAAAGATGGCGCATGTTAGTACCTGAATGTATTTAACAATATTGTGAAGCAATTTCAGTAACATAAAACATAATATGAAATTCATTTACCTTACACCAACCCTTCCAATCTTTCTCTCCACCATCACCGTGAGAATTAAGCTGTCTGCTTCTATTATCCACATCCTTTTTGCATGCTCTCCAGCTTGGGATGTTTTATTGAAGCACGTTGCGAGAGCTTGATTGTCGTTTATAAACTCCCACAACGTCTCCAGCTGATTGAATGTTACTCTCCTTCTTCGACTAGAATGCAACAGAAAATAACTTAAATTTCTTATCACAAAGACAGCTTCTTGAAGAAAAGCACTTTCGAACTAAAATCTAGTTCGAAAGTGCTTTTCCTCAAGAAGCTGTCTTTCTAATAAATCATTAGGTTCTCGAAGGAATTATTTAGTTTCAGTAAATAAACAAAACAATGTTTAATACTTACGACATTCTTTGAATTATGGTATATAAAGTGTTATTTGAAATCAAAACCCACTTCACTTAAATTTTCCACTGAAATCACAACCACAATCACAACTCCACAGATTACATAAAGAATAACTAGACAAACTGACACTAGGGTATTAAACCCTTTTTCAAAAAGTGTCTCATTTGAATTAACTGGATAATAAAGTACTAAAAATTACAAAAAAAATCTTAAATCCGTTAGTGCCCTAAAAATATACCTATATTTTATTATTTTGATTATCATATTTCACGCTTAAGTTGACGCAAATGCTTTGAAGCCATTTTGATAACGTCAGAATCAGTTTATGTGGTATTCGATTATCCAATATGCAATGACGGGGGTGCTAAGACAGGAAACCTTCACGTGCGCCCGTGGACTGGAGTTCCCTCTCGGATACGTCGGGGGGAAGACCAGTTTTTCGGGCCGGTGCACCCCGGGATGCGGGCAAAACTCTTCCTTAGGGTGCTCCCACATCTAACGACGCGGATTCGGATTTTTCCCTCGCCCTTTCTCTTTCTGTCGCTTAGAACTGCCATTTGCTAGAGCGAGACAATGCGATAGCATGCGGCCGCCTTGAAGATTCCGTCGCATGCGATCGCATTTTGTCTCGGTCTAGGAAAGGGCGACGGAAAAATCCGAATCCCCGTCGTTAGATGTGGGAGCACCCTTAGGCACTGTGTGCCTACGGGATCTTCGCCCGTATGCGAATAGCTGTCGTGTGGACGCTCCAACGCGTGTCCCTCTGATCAGCACAGGGCACAGCGGCGGAGCGGGCTTGCGGACGGTGAGTGATGGGTAGCTCGCCGTCCGACGAGGGACCAAGCCCGGGTCGGTGGCGCGTCGTGTTTCGCGCCAAATGCCTGCTTGGGTCGCGGGTTTTTTTTTCTTAACCCAGGATACCGTGGCCCCAGAACGTAAAGGGCATCCGAAGGAACACGAGTGGATTTTAGTCAGTAAGAGTCTGTCAGTACCTTCCGCCCCACCTACCATAGTCTTTCGAACTTACCGCCTTGTCTTCCGTCAACAATGACGCAACATCATCATGGAGGCTACCGTTTTTTTTCTGGAATGGCTTCGAGGTCTTTGTGTCAAAGGCTACCGTTTCATTTAGTAAATGCGCAAATTAAAAAAATGAAAACTTTGAAATTTAATTCAAAATAAAATACCTTATTTTTTCCCGTTTTTTTCTACTCTAGCAAAATCCTAAATGTAAGGTTTTATTATTGCACGTAGTTTTTTTTTGTATTTAATAGCAAAAGGTAAATAAATAATTATGTACTGTGGCAACCAATTAAAAACGATTAAAAAGGAAGACATCTCAGTTTGAGTTCCTATACTGCATCGCTGAAAGTCGTACCCTGACGTCCAATACGCTCAGCGATATTTCGATTGTTATAAGTGAATGAAAGATCGCAATTTTGAGCTGAAACGTTGTTAGTGAGAAAGAGACAACGTTATTATTAAATAGCGTTGTCTCTTTTTCACCAAAAACGTTTCAAAACGACTTTGACAAACTTTGTTTCTTTGGATAGACTAGGTAATGCCTAATGAATTCGGCATCATCGTTATTGAAGGGGTCCAACTGACCGCGAAACTGGAGCCTCTTACGTTCAAAAACTCAATAAAATAAATCATTAGACTATTACAGAAAACCAAATGTGGTTGAAAAAAATTATGTAGGATAGGTATTATAACTTTAAAAGAAAGATTAAAGTACACTCACGTCGGTTTTTGCAAAAAATCCTCTAAAAACTTGCTATTCATCAATAACGTTTCAGTTTATCTTAAGAAATAGTAACTTTTATTGGATTGCTTATTTTGACAACTTGAGCGTTTCAGTTGAGCTGCTTTATGACATCAAGGTACCAAAGCGGTACAAAATTGAATGAATGAAACCAAAACTTGCGACTCAGTTTGGCACAATTGCTGTCAGATGGCATGGCCAATTAGATATTAGCGTCGAAAGAGACAATGCTATTATTAAATAGCGTTGTCTCTTTTTCCCCGAAAACGTTTCAGCTTATTGGACGTCAGGGTACGAGTTTTAGCGATGCAGTTTATGAACTCAAACTGAAATGTCTTGCTTTTTAATCGTTTTTAATTAGTTCAGGGTAGGCCTGCAGGCTACGTCGAGCTCAGTTCGTGAGTCTAAAACACTCTCCCTCCGTGACTCGCGATGCATGCATTCAGTGCACTTTTAGATGACTGATGACACTATGTGATTTCCAAATGTTGATATTCATCCGTGTAAGAACACGAAATCAGTGGTTTGTAATATAATCTCTGGGAAAAAAATGCTGGGAACTCATGTTTATTCTCTATGATACCTGCCTGTTAAGTAGGTATGAGGCAGCTTTTATAAAAAGTACACGTTTAGATAATTATTAAAAAAGCTTACTCATATAATTCTACTTAGGTACTTTTACTCACTCCTTTTCATAATATCAATCAAGTAAAGAATGCCAGTTGAAAACCAGTGTCGAGCACTAGCCGCTCGACTATTTGCTGAACTGGACCCATTTGGCTGGCGTAGCCGTGGGACACACAAATGATACTCGTATATTTTGCTATATTTCGTTGTATGTACCTAATGTTTTACCTACTTGTTTTTTTTTTCTTTTTCTTCATTTATTTATTTATATTGTTTGTACCGCCGCGGTTACCCAAATAAACGTTTTTTCTTTCTTTCTGTCAATCATGAAGAAAGTCAATCACTTTATTCAAAACAATATTTTATAGTTTGTGCCTTTGTTTTAACGAAACGTGTGTATGTTGACCTGGTTCTTGCTTACCCAAATGAAAAATAACGTACCTATTATTATTCAATTATTTAAGTATCAGTTGTTATTTTTGAGCCATACCGTGTTATAATCCGAACGTGTTCAATGTAACAAACATTATCAAATCCTCATTGCAATATGAGGAAGTTAATCCAATAACATGTTCAAAATTGCTATACATAAAAGTATAACTGAGTGGCTAATGTGGTTCCCAAACCTGTCATTACGCGGATTTAAAGATGAGTTGTTGTCGTAATCTGAGATATTACGAGTATGTTCAACTAAGTGGTGAAGTTCGTGAACTGTAAAGTAGGTTTGAATGTTGATGCTTTTCTTTATTGATGACTAAGCGAATTAACAGCAGCTGTAATCCCATACCATAGTGGGGTATCTATACTATCTATTATACCATTGTCACTCACTCATCACGAAATGTCAGAAACTATGTACAATCGACAAAGTGGAATCATGACCCATTTTGACAATAAATCGTTTGAATAAGTCAAATTGTCAAAGATCAAAGTTGTTACCATGGATATGCATATTTACGCGAATGTGGACCTAATTGTAAGTAATTGAATGTCTGTAGGAAAATAAGCATATGGTGGGTCATAATTCAACTTTGTCGATTGTACATAAATGCTAGGAATTTCAAATTTTGACGGGGATTCTTTTTAGGACGTTGTTGCGACCTAAAACAGGATTTTGCGAAATTCAACCCCTAAGGGTTCTTTTTGTGGTTGGTAGTTTGTATTAAACTTTGTTAAGTGCCTACTTCAAAAGTTGGGCCTCAAATATTTGAAACTATATTAAGATTTTCCAAAAAAAAAAAACATAATGAAGGTGGCGGCAACAAAAATTCACAGAGAAAAGTTGGAAATTCGCGCGAACGAAGTCACAGGCGGAGTGCTAGTATTACATAAGAACAATTTAATCACAGTAGTTAACTACATAGGCGTTATGGAAAACAATTTAAATTATTAAATTAATTAAGTACGAATATTCAAATTAATGTCAATTGTAAAATTAAAACAGTAACGATCGTCGTGTTCCCAATTTATAGAAAATGCCTTAAGGTATCGAATTTCGGGCACGCCGCAATTGCGGCGGTAAGACCCCTCTTTGAGGAGTGGCTGGAGAGACGTCACGGCGTCCAGACCTATCGGATGACGCAGGTCCTCACCGGACACGGAAGTTTCGGGAGGTACCGTGCCTGATGGGGAAGGAGGAAACGCCCGGGTGCCACCACTGCGAAGATCGCCCGGAGGACACAGTAGAGCATACGGCGCAAGACTGCCCCGCTTGGGTAGAGCACCGACGTGTCCTCCTATAGGCGGAGACCTCTCGCGCCCGGCACTGGTTGCGGCCATGCTGCGGGGCGAGACGGAGTGGGAAGCGGTCTGCTCCTTCTGCGAGGCAGTAATGCTCGTGAAGGAGGAGGCGGCGGCGAGCGAGAGAGGACAGCGTCCTCACTCCGCCCCAACCGCAGTGGTAGGCGCCCGCGGCGTCGGACGTCAGCAGACGATCTCCGGCCACCACATAACAGGCTATTGAAGGACAACGCAAATTTTAGTTAGTAAAAGTCTGACAGTCACTCCCGCCCTGCCCGGGGCCGGAGGACTCATTTGATGATTTTACCACGCTAAAAAAAAAATAAAGTATCGAATTTGAATGTTTAACTTACTCGGAACTTGTAACTTTTGATACTTGATCATAAAAACATGAGGTCAGTGAATCGTACAGGGAAAGGTACAGTGAATCGTACAAGGGTTTTTTTTTTTTTTAGCGTGGTAAGATCATCAAATGAGTCCTCCAACCCCGGGCAGGGCGGGAGGGACTGTCAGACTTCTACTGACTAAAGTGACGGTGTCCTTCATAACCTGTTATGTTCCGGGGTTACGGTAAGGGAATAATCCCGTAGGCTTTGGCCCTCTGAGAGGGGGGCCCCGTCATTATGCTGACGCTCTTTGAGGCGCGCGTGGGACACAACGCGCCGTCGACCCGGGCATGGTCCTTGGTCGGGCAGCGAGTTGCCCTTTACTCGCTGCCCGCATGCCCGCGCCTACGGTGGCCGGAGATCATCAAGCGACGTCCGTCGCCGTGGGCGCCTACCACTGCGGCTGGGTGCGGAGGGAGGACGCTGTCCTCTCTTTCCTCCTTCACGAGCATTACTGCCTCGCAGAAGGAGCTGACCGCTTCCCACTCCGTCTCGCCCCGCAGCATGGCCGCAACCAATGCCGGGCGCGAGAGGTCTCCGCCTATCGCAGCCGTGAGGATACGTTACCCCGCCCTACCAAGCAGGGCAGTCTTGCACGCGTATGCTCCACCGTGTCCTCCGGGCGATCTTCGCAGTGGTGACACCCAGGCGTCTCCTCCTTTCGCATCAGACACAGGTACCTCCCGAAAACTTACGTGTCGGTGAGGACCTGCGTCAAGCGTTAGTCAGGACGCCATGGTCCAGGCCACTCCTCAAAGAGGGGTCTTACCGCCGCAATTGCGGCGTGCCCGATCGTACAAGGGATTGAAAGATTATAATTATAGACAGAGCTGTGAGCAATCAGACGGGGTCTCCTTTAGAGGGCCAAAGCCTGCCGGGGTCGCGGGACTGTCTCATCAGGTATCCGTGACCCTGGAACGTAAAGGGCTATTGAAGGATCAACGTCCATTTTAGTCAGTCTGGCAGTCTCTCCCATCACGGCCTAGGCGGGAGGACTCATTTGATGATTTTAGCACGATAAAAAAAAGACAATCTTACGTTTTTTTTTTACTTTAACACAAACGACATCTCAAAATGTTGCATTTGTTTTCAATTAACTTTCTTCAAATACTCGCTTTGACAAACTAACGTCATTAAACGCTAGTGAAAGTTTACGTCATCACAACGTGCAGAATTCGCTCAAATTACCTCTTGTGTTGTCTTGTGTTCGTACGTTTGCGCTTTGACGTCGCGTCGCGAGGGAAATGAGATTCTTTGCTAATGTCGTGGAAAGGGCTATTTAAATAAATACGTTAAGTAAATACCACTTAAATGGTTTGTTGTTGCGAGAAAACCGCATGCGCATGGAATTATTCATCAAGGAATCTGGCAAAAAACATGTGTTGTGTAATATTTTAAAGAAAATAAGGCCCGCTTGCATGAACCCGAGTTATCTTTTAACTCAGAGTTATCCCAACTAGCAAAAGATGTCGTAAGAATGCCAGTTGCGAACACATGGTTAAATTGACAGTTTGTCACCTCCAACCTCGTGTTAGCAACTAACTCTGAGTTTAAAAGATAAATCGGGTTCGTGCAAGTGGGCCTTAGTGAACTTAAGTAATAATTTTATTCCAGAATTGACTGGTATTTTATCTAAAGCGTTTAAGTTTCGTTAGGTATTTTAATTGTTTTTTTTTTACTGGGCCAAGATTGTTGTATTTAATAGAAAAAAAAACCTTACGCATAGATATTGTTTGGAACCCGTCATTTTATTAAAAAAAACGATTAGGTAGGTACCGTAATTGTTTTGGAAATGCCAAGGTGCATGTTATTGCACCTTGGCACTTCCAAACTTATAACTGCTTCATAAGAACAGACGTTAAGAAATCCCTGTTACAAGAGTGTTTGGTTTGTCTCAGCTAGATACTTTCATGAAATATTTTTCGTATATTTTTTTTTACTGCTTTATAGATCAAGCATACAGGGCCCCAAGTCTGCTTATTTAATAATGACACAATTGAATATCAATTGGATCTCAGTAGCAGTTTTAACTACATTTGGTATTCTGCTACTAACTTAAGACCTATGGTTTTCCAGTGACATTTCATTGACCTGCTACCAGAATATTTGCTAGTCTGCTCTTCAATCGTGTTACAATTGTAAATCGAATGTGGTCTTTATCGGTATTCTAGTCTTAATGGCAACACCTATAACTGTTCAACTGAGAGTCAATTACCCTTCGATTCCATTACGACTCTATTGAGCTTACATCAAGTTTTTGCAGAATACCTTTGTTCTAATCGTAATGGAGTCGTGATTGAGTCTCAATTGAATATCAATAGCATGTGAGTTAAATAAAATTAGCACACTTGAGGCCCAGTTTGATGGTTACTACATTATAAAATACATCTAAATAGCAAATTATAAGTTAGGGAAAACTTGTCTACTACCATGCGGAATCTAACATGTAATCCTCACAACATGTCTCGGATTGAAATATCTGGGAAGTCAACGGCATAATGAGCCCATGCCGCCTTTCTTTGCTCTGTGCGTTTTTGTGTTAGTTTCCTTTTACGCATAATGTAGTACTTTGAATTCGTAATAAGTAATTTAGTGATTGACTGTTTATTCGAGTTTGCAAAAGGAACAGTTAAACTTAATATCAAAAGTATTCAAGCACATACCTTATTTGTTTAGAATTACTAATTCTTCTGAAAACTGAGGCTACAACCTAGCAAAAATACATAATGCCTTTGATAAAAGTCAAAATAAACTGAGCAGAGAAATAATTCGTTACCCACCACAAAGAACTTTCTGTATAAAAATCTCTCGCTAAATCTGTATTGTAGAAGATTTCATCACTGTTCGGCTTTTTCAATTACATAATTCATTTTTCGTAATAATACACTATGGAGACGACTACCGGGCGGCGCGGCGGTAGTACCGTAAAACGAAAGCTCCTTTACCGAATGCGGCGCGGTCACTCAACGCGTTTGCGACTTGCTGAGTAATCGTTTCATCAATGAACAGCATTCCTTACACGTGCATAATTCGCGTAAAATATTTCTGTTACTAGCCATATTGTAACACCGTGGGAAATCTAATACCTACAGCCATTTCAAAAAATAAGTAGTACAAGTACAATTCAAGTGCTATAACAGATATATCCATGGATAGCTTGCGCCATCTAATTAATTAAGACCTAGTTATGAATGAGCATTGTTTTGCGGCCTAGAACTGTTTACAAACTTCTTATTTAAGATATTACACCGTGTCTGCGTTTTGTGCAATACTTTTTAAGTATGATATGTCAGCTACTCATTGTCTTTATGTAGCGGACTAATTAGTACCGATATAGAGATAAAAGTAAACGATGCATTGAGATCTATGTGGGATTTTCGTTTATAAAATTCGTGTGAATTATTTTTTCTGTAACACGTTTTTAATTTACTACAAATTGACATTTTAAAAACTTCAAAAGTTTGATACAAATACATACTGCAATATTCATGACTTTTTCAGATGGAGGGGATAGGTCAGTAAAAATACGGTTTTTATTTTTTACTTTTCTTCGTACATATCTGGACTACAGATCTTACAACTTGGAATATAGTTATTGACTATATGATCTAAATTCTCACAAAGTTGAAAACACGATTCAATTAAATTTTCTCGATACAAAAAAAATGCAAAGTTCGGTCTATCTAATTAATTTTTTGGACTTTATGGAATAACTACTATGAGTTTTTGAAAGGATGTTGTTTTAAATTGTATAAAATACTAGTATCTAAATTCTGTAAAGACATTTTTTCAATTAATAACAATTTTAATTCATAAAAAGACGTCAATATGTTTGGGCACATACGCCGTTTTATTCTGAGCACACATTCACTAATGTCCTCTCATCTTTTGCCTTTTAAAAGTAGTGTCATCACTTTCGTTCCATGACGAATCAGTCAGCCAGCGTGGCTCTTACAGGCTAGAATACACTTTTTTTCAGATCGCGGCTGTCAGATTTTCGTAATAATAAAATTGGAATGGATAAAAAGATCGAGAAAATAAAAACGAATGATACGTAGGCTTATAGATTATTGAAAACTATGTTCCGCTGTGTTACATGGGACGTGATTAAACGGACATGACTGTAAATAAGTCACGTAAACTTTCTATTTTAAATAACACATTATTTTGATGAATAAATAAAGAATAAAATAAACCAAACTCACTGAAAATCATCGCAGGAAATTCCTGACGACCCCTACTGAGCAAACAAGGGAAATGTTAGAATACGTATGATTCTATACATTACGAATTGTTCCTATCATCAATTATAATAAATTACTCACAGTGATATTATATCAATGCCATCGTGATGTCGTACTATTGTTGTCGGATGGATCCTCTGTGTCCATCCTCCTCCCATCTAATCTTTATGCATCTAAATACCATTTCACATAAACTAATGATAAATGCAGATTTGCAGTCAACATTTTGAGATAATATGTAACTGAAAACAACTTCTAATCGTATCAAATTGCGATATAGGATAAGAAGCACTTCACTTTTATTATTATTTATTTAGTTTCGTCACAGATTTATAACAATTTCTAAGAAACAGGATTAAAATAAATTAAATGAAAACTGCTGTTGTCATTTTGAATACTTCAAAATTACTTGTCAACTACAAATAAGGCATAGCACCCATCACCCGGTTAAATATCGTCTATGATGAGAAAAATCGGTGGTCATTGCTGTCTCACCGCGTGTTCGGTACAAGTTGCTTCTGGCTCTATTTATTGCTTTGAAGTAAAAAAAGATCAGTACTGGGTTCATTTTGGAGTGGCTGGAGAGAAGTCATGGAGTCCTGACCTACCGCTTGATGCAGGTCCTCACCGGACACGGAAGTTTCGGGTGGTACCTTTGTCTGATGCGAAAGGAGGAAACGCCTGGGTGTCACCACTGCGAAGATCGCCCGGAGGACACGGTGGAGCATACGGTGCAAGACTGTCCAGCTTGGGCAGAGCACCGACGTGTCCTCACGGTTGCGATAGGCGGAGACCTCTCGCGCACAGCATTGGTCGCGGCCATGCTGCAGGGCGAGACGGAGTGGGAAGCGGTCGCGAAGGAGGAGGAGGGCCGCGAGCGAGAGAGGACAGTGTCCTCCCTCCGCCCCACCCGCGGTGATGAAGCCCACGGCGACGGACGTCGCTAGACGATCTCCGGCCACCGTAGGCGCGGGCATGCGGGCAGCGAGTAAAGGGCAACTCGCTGCCCGACCATGGACCATGCCCGGGTCGACGGCGCGTTGTGTCCCAAGCGCGCCTCAAAGAGCGTCAGCATACTGACGGGGCCCCCCTCTCAGAGGGCCAAAGCCTACCGGGGTCGCGTGATTATTTCCTTACCGTGACCCCGGAACAGAAAGGGCTATTGAAGGACACCGTCGATTTATCAGAAAAGTGATTATTACAACCTTGTCCCAAAAAAAAATACTGTGGATAAGATATTATAGAATGTAGATTTAATTATAAAGAGGTTACTGACATTAAATTGTTCTAGTGTCCGTCATTACATCAAAATGCATCAAAAATTAGTACCAACACCAGATGGTGGAGGACAGGGTGTCAAGCACCCGTAGCTTTCCACTCTCGAACATATTAAGATATCACACAACCAGCTTTGTGAACGCACGTTAATAAAAGGAGCGTGTGTTTGGGGCTTTTTTTAGCGTGCAAAAATAATTTACCAGCCCTACCCAGGGCAGGGCGGGAGGGACTGTCAGACTCGGAATACTTACTAAAATTTACGATGTCTTTCAAAAGCCCTTTACGTTCTGGGGTCATGGTATTCGTTAGCCCGCGACCCAGGTAGGCCCTCTATAAGAGAGCCCCGTCATTGCCATTGTGCTGACACTCTTTCAGGCGCGCGTGGAACACAAAGCACATGCCCTTGCTCGTGCGCGCGTGTGTTTGGGGCTTAACGATAATAGGTTTTGTCACTTTCGTAAGGTATGCCAATTGTCATTCATTTTCTACCAAATAGGTAGTAGTTATTTTCGTTATCTCGGGACGTCAAAATCTGTGTCAAAGTGCTAAAAAATAAATTTAAGACTTTGAATGATAAAAATATTACAAAATATTTATCCACATCAATAAGTATTTCTATCATTTTGTTTTAGTAAATGTTTCGATATCCTTATATCAAAATATTTCTACTAGAGTAATACATGTATTTTGGGTAAAGGGAACACTTTATGAAATGTCGAAGTTGACGAAATGAAATACATAAAACTTTGGATTGCGTTAATTTTGCGATACTGGCGCCTACTGGTGGCGGTGCGTGGCAACTTTTCCGACTCATCAAACGACGCTTTCGCTTGACCATACGCCGTTAAATAATCTATCTGAAAAAGTTTCCATTCCGTTGATCACTTGGACGAGGCGCTTTAAGCGCCTCGTCCACGATAGATTAAAATATCGTAGAGCGAGTCTCATAGGGCAATCTATGACGTGTACACATTAGCGAGACTACCCTAGCTAGAGTATCACTACAGTCTACGTAGACACGCTCGGCTACTTTTGGAAGGCGTCGTGGACGCAGGTGCGAGAGCGAGACCAGCGATATGAATAGAGAGCTCTCGAATTGTCGACCCGCCTATCAGTCTAGCTAGGGCTTGAGTAGCGAAACACGTGTTTTGTTATATTTAATTTAGAATTCTGCATTGCTTTGCTTTATTACCTTGATGAAGGGCGAAACGTGTTTGGTCAAAAGAAGAAACCATTAAAATGATACAAATGTATGAAGGCTTTTCAGAATTATGTTATAAGTAAGTGAAGCATTTAAGGTATAGTATCCATTGTTTAACCCAGCAGCTTCTTTTAACCTTTAGCTTTTTTTTTCTTTTTCAATAACAAACGATCGCAGCAGCTAAGTGTGACCGCGACATGTTTTCTATTGAGAGAGCTATGATTGAGAGTGTATATCGTGACCGAATATATCTAGTCTACGAGTAGTGTGGTGTACGCAGGACAAAATTTCTCTATGATAGAGCTACCCTACGACTGAGCAAAAAAATGCAATAGGGTGCTCTAATGATCTCTACGTGTACATAGAAATAAGAGTATAGATTAGATTAGTCTCCAAGCTGTCTAGCTCTATTCTCTCTCCGTGGACGAGGCGCTATACCTATATCTAGCTCGCACCCTACTAACTAGAAATAGCTTGCATTTTTATAAATGGCCAGTGATGTCAAGAATAAGTACTAAGACCAGCGTGTTAATTAAATTGAAGCGTAATTACGAAATTTTTTTGCGTTTTTGTATTTTGTGTAGATAGGTCAAAGGATAAGTTTAATATTACGTAGTCTCTTAAAACTTTCTACACGGCAATGAATTTATTTAATTACTCAATGTCACACTGTCATTCGAATATCTGCGGTACTGTCCATTTGTTCGGAACTTCGCGGCACATTTGAATAATTCTTTGAAAGTTTTTGCATACAGCAATCATTTCCGCTTAATCTCGGTGTGAAAAAAAAAGATATTGCCATCATCATCATCAACAACATTTTCATTTGCAAACAAAACGTTTGATATGTTAACTTCATCACTCCGTCTGTTAACAACTAACTATTTAAATGCTATGCAATATTTAATTCGTGACATCTCAATTAAGTTTGTGTCTGTGGCTTTATTATTCTCAATTAAATGCTTTGGATAACTATATTTATATTTTACATAGGTAAATTTAATACTTTTTGTGAACTTGTTTTTAATATAAAATTTCAAGCTATAGGCGGATCGCTAATCCTACTTATAAACGTAAAAGTTGTTTGGATGGATGGATGGATGTTTGTTACTCTTTCACGCAAAAACTACTGAACGGATTTGTATGAAATAAAAATAATAATAAAAATCGGTACACAGATAGTTCATAACCTGGCTTAACACGTAGGATATTTCTTCCCTATTTTATGTTCCCGTTGGATAATTTTCCAAATCCAATTGTAACATCAACCTCTAGTATGAAATATTTACGAGTAGCATGCTTGCTGTGAGCATGCAATGACTCCCAGTGAATTGGAAGTCATGTTATATTTGTCGTTTATTGTTTTCTTTTTGATTTTGAAATAGCCTGTTATCTTTATTTTCAATTATTCTTATACGTACATATTTTTAAAGATTTTGTAAAAATCGGGTGAAATCGTGAAATAGTATTTCGAACTTCTAACTTCTTTTAATTTTTTTGATCATCCAAGCGTTTAGCAAAACATGTGTTGCTAAAGCTCGTTGGCCACGCTGACGAGTATGCGTGTTTGAAATCACAAGTGCTGTGATGTCATGAAATTTATCGCCGACTAAGTATTATCTAAGCCATAGAGATCACACAATCTTTCTCTTCCTTATGGCTATCTAGCAGTGATGTCATGTATCATTTAAATGTAAGACAAATCGTCGTAACAAGTACAATTAGTAGGCGTTCTAATAATAGACACATGTACTTATCTAAACCACCCACGTTTAAGCATTACAATTTGAATAAGCGCTAACTCCGCCCTTGTGTATGTTACTGTAATTTCACATTGGCGAATGTGTATCGTTATGTAATTCAAAAGTATGCAATGAGTCAATGACTAGAGTATTCACTTTGATTTTTTTAAGTCAGCGATCGCCTAGAGCAGATGTGTAACAAAATGTTCTTGCCAGTAAAGGTCATGCCCCGTAATCAAGGGAAACAATACGTAGATGTGGATCTAGGGTAAGGTACACATCATTTGTCAAATTATCAAAGGAGTCTGACGTAGATACTCGATAGGAATGTAATCGTTATTTATCTGTGATCAATCAATGAATGTCATGTAGTATCATCATTCTACATCATTTAGATACAGAAGTTCATGCCATCATAGCAGCCACTAGATTTGTAATAGGTCAAAGTTTAATAAAGATTTATGTTAATTTTTTTGAAGTTGGCGTCCCAGGTGCCTACTTTTTGATCATCACTTTTCGTTGCGATATTGTACATTTTCACATTTATTTCTGCTACTATGCCTACTTAAGCTTAAATCTCTCACACTTTCAACATCTTTATTTTGATTAATAAATATATCTTTTGCATAATTTAATATTTAGAAATATTGATTACTAATAACATAACTCATAAGAAAAAATTACACAAGAAA